>JAVJGJ010000047.1:15724963-15755768 GCA_035590215.1 Microhierax caerulescens
AAGCTGCACTCCTTTCCAGCCGTGGAGAGCTTGCTACCCCCACCCCCACCCCCCCACAGCTTGGCAAAAAAGCAGAGCATGTTGTGCTCCAAATATATTTCCATACAGGAGAGATTTCTCTAGAAAAGCGGGGCCAGAAGGAAACATTATTAAACTCAAGATGTCCTTACCCTCCCGAGCTCTTTGTCCTCCAGAGCCAGCACTCCTGTGCTCTCCGTGAACAGCTTCACCTTCACTGCAGGGAGAGCGTGTGTTGTCGTGAAGTCTCCTTGGGTGCCCCAGCTGTGAAAGTAAGGACAGAGAGATGTTCAGCCCGAGCGGCAGGTCAGCAGCACTGCTGCTTGAGCATGCAATGGTTAACTGAGAATGTCCGTCCATCTGGCACGAGCTGAAGTGGCTGGGCCAGGCGGTCTGAGTGACAAGGGCGTTAATTATCTTCTTTAGGAAATGTGGGACAGATGTTTGGAAGGCTCATGATAGTTCTTCAGGGAAAAAAAAAAAAAAGAAGAGTATTTGGGAGCAGCAGGAAACCAAATTTAAGAGAACTTTTTTATTTAGGAAGAACAATATGTCTCCTGCAGCGACAGCCTGTAAAATCACAACAGAAGTTGACAATTGAGGACATCTGCACCCAGGACATCTGTAATCACTCATGCCTCTGCTCTTCTCTTGGCTAATTAACCTCTCCTTTCCAGGTTGATAATGAGATCTGCTTTCTCTGAAAAAAAAAACCAATTTAACCTGGGTCCTCTTCTGAGTCCCAGCCCAGGTTTACGTTCAAACCATTATATCTGCAGTAATTCTAGTTTGCTGGGGCTGCAGAGCAGGACACCAGCTCCTTTAGGATGCAACAGCAATGGTCAGCAAGTGGCAGCCTCTCCAACTACGCCATGAGCCAAGACCACTGTCTACTATTTGTACTCTATAAGTCATCCCCTGGCTGGTCCCATGGCGTGGAAAGGAGTGCCATGAAGGCTGACTGACCCACAGCAGGTGAAAAGCCCCTCTAGATGTGCATGTTTCCAGGGGACATCTCCAAACTCCTGCAACCACCAGCTGCCCAAGTGCGCAGAGAACATGAACTCATTGAACTCATTCCACGTGGGACCTGCAGGCACAGGGTCCCAGAGACAGTCTGCTGACACCTATGGCCAAACTTGCCATTTTAAGTGTTACATGGGGAGCCCACCCCACAGCTGACCTTTCCCACACGAGCATGAGAACTGCAGGAGCCCTGCAGCCCGCTAAGGGCTAAAAAATCACGATGCTTTTATGTTTGAGATGTTGCAGCAGTGTTTCAAGCTTTCTTTCTACAGCTTAGAAAGTTAGAAACTTACCAAAATAAAGCCAGACAGAAACTTCCAGACAGAGCTAAACAAAGCACCACTAAAACTGCACTTGCCCTCATTAGCAGAGAACAGCTCAGCTCAGGGAGGACCGGGGAACAGTGCACCACTGCAAGGAGTTTGCTCCTGAGCATCCATCTGATCAGGCAGAGGCCAACGTGAAACTAGCAGATAAAAACTGCTCTTTATTCTTTTGCTGTCTTTGTCTTTTTTTTTTATAATTCATTGTGAGCTAGACTTCTATATTGTTCCCAAAGACCCTGAAAATTTGTCACACTTCAAAACTCACATAAAGTGTACAAGCAAGCCTGAAGAATAATCACAGACAAAGTGCTTTTTATGCTTAGAAGAAACCAAGAGTATACAATAAGCAACACCTCTGAGTGATGTGGTGGAACACATACAGCAACCTAGAATACTGCAAGTCACATGGACATTATCGTATGTCTTACTAACCACTTCTTCCTATCGACCATCATGCTATTAATGACACTTTCTCACTTTACATTGTCCTTAAACTAGACCCTCTGCTTAAAAAAGGTGGTTCCCTTGAAATGACTGGGAAAAGGCTCAGATGACACGTGGTCTGGCAACTAGATTTCTTCAAACATAAACACCAAACAGCAGGTTTTACATTTGTATAGTTATCACGAAAAACAATTTACTCCTTCCTGTGCATAAGAAGTATAGGTTTATGCTTTGCTTTCCACTGAGCAAATCTTGTCCAGCTGAGCTTAGCAGATGAGCGTGTTCAGCACAGAGCTGATTAATGAACTCAGCTTCTTTGTCAGCTTTGCTCTCAAGTTTTCTCTCCCAGCGTCACTGTTCCACGTGTTTCATCTTCTATGACAAAGCATCAAACTGCCACCAGTGCCAGGGAGCAGAGTTCTGTCAGAAATCATCTACAGCACTACAGGTCCAGTCAGATCCTCGGTATTATGTATTTTTCATGTGTGAGCCATCAGCTACCTAATAAACATTTTACCAAGAAACAACTTTATTTTCTAGTTGCAGCTTCAGGTCACAGGTTATGTTTTTTCTCCTGAAACAACTGCGTTGTCACCAGCCGGGAAAGTTGGAAGATAATCCTGCTTTGAGTTAGAGGCAAAAGTAAGAAAATATCCAACCTTACGCTGTGTATTTTGACAGCATCTGCTTTATAGAACTCATATCTCTGTTTACTATTAAAAAGCTCTTATTTGCTGAAGCATTCCCAGACCATATGTTATCAACAAATGTTACTAACCAAATACAAACAGTAATTTTCATTAGGTTTCCTTCATGAGAACAACGTTAACCACAAAGGGAATAAATGTTTCAAATGACAGTAAACATACATAACAAACCCTTGACAACACTGTGGTGCTTACATATTCATACCCCCAAAAGCCCTGAAAAGATCTGCGCCAACAAATAGAGACCCTCAGAAGTTGGGGTTTGTGCAGGTTGAAGCCTGCGGTGATGTCATTAGTTGCCATAGTGATGCTCAGCATAAGGCCAAAATTCATGTCACTGAGACATCATTTGTATTCAATCTAAGTACGCAGTTTATCAGTGCTGTGTATTAAATTATTGTTCAGAAAATTAGCTCTGGACAGTAGCTAGGTATTAGGGACTTCTGTGGGACTAACAATGTAACGGTTTTATTTCCATGTTTAATAATTAAGCAGGTTATAACTGCAAGAGTTTATTTGTTGGGAAAGTGCCTTGGGACCCATTCTGGACAAATCTTCTCATGAAGTGCTATCTTGTCCCCACATCACAGACATCACGCTGCTGGAAAGCAGTCATATATCTGCAAACAAGGACAAATTATGTCATTCTGGCCAAAAGGAGATCTATCTATTCACACATGCCACAGAAGAGTAGTACACAAGCAGAAAAATCCTGACAGTGCTTTTTCAGTTAGGATCAGATCAACTATATGAAACCCACCTGAAGCCCTCAGACCAGCATTTCTTATTGCCCAGTGTATCCCAAAGCCTGGAGCTGACCAAGAAATGCAGCCGTGCATAGGGACTTTGCTAGAACTGTCACCCTGTTTATGGCACTCTGCTGCTCCAGGGATATCACGAGGATTTGCTTGCATCTCCAGGGTTACTAATTAGGCATCAAACTTAGGATGAACAGCTAAACTCTGCTGGCTGCGAAAGCCAGAAGATGAGATATGTCCCAGTTGTTAACTTGACAAATGCTGGCCCTTATTTTTATCTTTTAGAGGCAAAATAAGTAGATCTTTGCTATAGACTTTGCATTTACTGATTCAACTAGAGGTGCCATCACAGCTACTAACCAAACAGCCTAAAGCGCTAAAATTTTTTTCTGAATGAAACATAAAATGACACTTATCCAGAGGGTGTGAGTGGACAAGAAGTGACAAAGGCCACCCTTGTCCCCCACTACTTCCACGGGGACATCTAACGTGGAACACTTGAAGCATGGGCTTACCTGTCTGATTTCAGGAGTATTTGGAGCTCTCACAGGCACTGTCCTTGCTGGCACCCGGAGGGAAAGTGATGCCATTGCCAATGCAGGTGCCAGTCTGCTCAGGCAAAGCTGCTGTCAGCTGTTTCAAGCAACATGCTGCTGGTCTTCTTGCAAAACTTCAGGCTGATGTTACTCATCTTCCCAACTTATGGACAAAACAAGTAAGACCACCCAGGCTCCTCACCTTGCAGCTGTACCAATCTCTTACCCTTTCCTGCCGTAAGGTCACTGCAGAAACATCTGCCTTCATCCTATGGATGCAAAGTGCTTTACATCCTGATTCTTGGCTGTAGCCTCCAAGTGCTACCAAAATGCAGACCCAGCAACTATAAAGTTAAATAACTATAAAGCCAAAAGGACAAAATCATTCAAACACCATGGCATTGCTATGTTACAGTATGTGATTAAAAAAACCTATTTGGGATATGAATAAGGCTTGAGCAAAACCCTGCAGGGGCCCTTGTCCTGACCGCACTCGTGTATCGCATGAAACCAGGCAGTGTGGTCTTTGACTCCAGCTGCTTTTCTCCACAATATCCTACTTACGTGGCCCAATATACGATTTTCTCTGCTGTGCTTGAGACACAATGACTTAGTCATTTCTATTCATCTCTGGTGTGTAAGTTCCTCCAAAGGAAATTTTAGCAGCCACGACTTTCCCAAAAGTGAATGTACATGTTGACACCCAGGAGAATGCACCGAATTCTTTCCTTTACGTACTGTCGTCTCCAGCAAGTCTGTCCACTTAGCCCCTAATTGGAAACAGTAACGCTTCTTCCATCATTGCTCTTGTAACTTCATCTAGCCAGAACATCGATGCCTGAGGTTTCCATAAATAATGAACAAGCACAACTGAGTTGTATTGCTGGGCCATGAATCAGCCCTGCTAACCAGCTTGGCCTGTCACTGGGCTCACATGGGAGCAGCTGGAGAGTGATGCGCTTTCGACAGGGTTGACATCTAAACACAATCTACGACCTGTTCTCATGGGCTTCAAAACTGCCAGAGGAAACCTCTTCTCCCTCTCCAGGTACATTTATTGAAACGTGGCTTCTTGCTGGTTTGCATGGAATAAACTTGAAAAAATCAGAAATTAAAAGTAAAAACGTGTATTAAAGGAGAGCTGTGCTCTTCCCTGGGTGGGTTCACTCCAGCGTGCGTTACACTGAACGCACACAGCAGCACCCCGGGACGTGGCACCTCTCTGCGGGACATGCTGCTCTTCTGCCTTGTTCCCACAAGTTTACTGCTTAAGTAAAAAAGTCTTGCAGAATAATATTGCCACATATCGCTCAGATTTGCACTAGTTTGAGCCACCTGCTCGGTATTATTTTCAAATGTAACCAAATCAGCAGCAATGCCTGTTCCCTCCCAGGCCAGGAGCATGTCCCTGGGGACACAGAACACGGTGTCCAGGACCCAGTGCCTCCCACCTTCCCGCAGCAGCCAGCTGGTTGCATATGGAAGCAGGGAGGTCCATCTGAAAGGCTTCTAATATATGTGATGACACCTGTGACAAAATTTGCAAGGCCAGCTTAATGTCACTCGCTGTCCTCCACTGCCAGAATGGGATCTGGTGAGAACGCAGTGGTCTGGCTGCCTCCCTTGTGTGCTGCTGGTGCAGGCAGGAAAGCGTTGTGCTTCATGGACTTCTCATCCGCATCCCTCACCTCTGCTCTCCTGCACCCACAGCAGAATGTCTGTGTCCTTCCTGGTGTGTTCAGAGCTCAGTCTCCAAAGCGAGCTGGCTGGTGAGAGGAAGCTCACGAAGAGGGCAGCACAGCCAGCAGCCCGATACGCTCTGCCTGTTTTTTGAGGAAACATGTGTCAGCAAAGTCACCCTTTGCTGGGTCACTGCTTCACCCCACACGGTGTGATGTTTTTAATCCAGCCTTGTTCCTTGGCTTACCGCGGTGCCCAGCCGTGGTGCCTGCCGGAGCTGGATCCCACTCTGAGGACGGAGAGGTCCAACCCCCACTGCATCGCTGGGAGACTGAAACGCTATGTATGGTCTTGATTTAGTTCTTCCAGAAATCCTGCCTAACAAATGATGGTTTTCTTTCCTCAGCCCACTCCTCCCCTCCCAGAAGAGACCTTTTCAGGAAACTGCCTTAAATCCTGGGCCATAAATCACGGGTGCCCAAAGCTCAAGTGCTGGGAAAAACAAAGTCGGAGAAGCGGCACACCAGGCACCAAGCTAACCTACCTTCATGGAGCTGCTGGGGTAGTACACCTGCTCTAATGTGATGCTAAGGTATGTTCCTTTTTTATATATTTCTAGAGATACAAGCAAGGAGGAAAACAAACAGTTTTTAAATGCGTTTATAAGTTAACTGTATGTGAAGCAGCATGCTGGAAAGCTTTTTATTATATTTTCTAATGCTTTACATATACCAGCAACTCAAAAATGTGACATAGAGGTTGACAACCAAGATGACAGTTATCGGTGATCTTTCTGAACTTCCCTTGCCCATACTCCGAGGCTGCAGCTCATTATAATGGAGCACGCACAGACTTACTCAGCTCAACAGCAAAACCTGACACAGGGATGGCATTAATTCCATCAGGATGAAAATGTTCATTTCATTTTCAGAAATGAGTAATTGTGAATTTCTAGGAATGACATAAATGAGACCATGCCGCCCATGTCCCGAGCCCTTCAGAAGCAGACACTGGGAGGGCAGACAGCTTGCTCCTCTTTGGGAGCAGTGTTGGTGAGGAACCGAACTGGCAGGAGATGTGACAGCACAGATGTGTCCGTGATGCATGGTGGAGGCACGTGCTCACACCTGTATCAGATGGGTCACAACGTTGTAACACAAAGTAGGGCATCCCAAAGCCTTTGGGAAAATATGTAATTTTTGCAGCTCTCAGGGATAATGGCAATGGGTAATAGATTTTTGGTTTGTGTCTTTGGGATTTGAAAAAAACCAAAGACAACAGAAGAATTCAGGCTTTTTTTTGTAGGCTTGCCATGAAAACCCACAGGCTGGGTCACGCAGCTGGAGACCTGTGGGGTGCAGCTCCACATACAACTCTGTTTCAGTGGGAGAATGCCATAAACCACTGCCAGTCTGGGGATGCTGGATTGAAGACAGTTATAAACTGGTTTGCAACTTACTATAGTAGGACTACAAACCTTGACTGAGGTCAGCTGAGTTCTTCTAACAAACATAACCCATTGGGTGATACACCATTTTAAGAGATATCATTACTGAAAGATATAAAAATTATTTAGTCAGAAACGAAAGAAGATGCTGGGTAAAGACACCAAACAAAGCAAGGAGTGCTGCCCGCTCTGCAGCGTTCAGAGCACGCATCACGGTGTGGATGAAGTACAGGAGATGTCTGTTCCTCCCACCAGCAAAACAGCAAGTCATTTAATCTATCCAGTGGGGTTTGTGGGACTGAGTTTGAATTTCACATGCCACAGAGGGCCTCAAATAGAACTATAACTCTGAGGAAATGGTTTGATCTTTAGCTATCAGGAGAGAATGCTGAGACGTGAGACCGATCACAACTGCAAAAACCCACAGATCTAGGGGACTGTACTACTATGTACATGAGCCCATGTCACCTGCCTAGGGCTCTTGCTACTGTAATAAGGAGAGATCTAATTAATAGTCAGTGGAGTTAAACCTTAAATTGCCTCCTCTAATTTACAGGCAGCAAGCAGATGAAATGAAGGCTGTCCTAAAAGCTCCACTGCTGAAGAGGGGTGCTGGGGGTGACTGCTGCAGGTGCACAAAAAAGATCTGAAACTAAAATCTCAAAGAATATACATAGATGCAGAGAACCTTCTAAGTTTCTTCTCATGCAAAAATGTCCTGGACTCGGAAATACAATTCAGGTGCTAAGAAAGGTACCTCTCCACTCTGCCTGTGGAAATGGACTGAGAATGGCTTGCATCTGTGACACAGCTCGATTCCTGAGACTGCTGAGCCTCCTCTGGGATTCCTCCCACAGTAAAAGTTCAGTGTGTTTACTCACCTTCAGAACAGGATAACCAAAGTCATCAGACACAGATTGACAATGTAGCCTATTTTTGTTCACATTTGTTTCCTCTCTTTCCTTTCTGCTGACAGAACAGCCTTTCAGTCCCATCCCCTCGGAAAAAGCTGAGCTGAAGTGGGAGTGACAGCACAAACAGATTTGGTTCCTCCTAGACTTCCCTGCACAGACTTTTTAATGATGCTAAAACCTGCTTTCACTGATGCAGCTACCGTTGCAGGTGGCTGACAAGTCAGCGCACACTGGCTGGCAGCGGTGGCTGTACCTGCCAGCCCCTGGAGCTGCTCAACACCGAGTGAGGCCACGTCTGCACAGACCTCTGACATCTGGCTCTGATGGGTAAGCCAAGGGCTCTGTGAGTGAGTCCAGGGTTTCCTGGGATGTCCTAATTCTTGCTGAGCATGTAACACTCACTCTGCTAAAAAAAGGCACCATCAGTAATTCTTTTGCTTACAAAAAGGGTGCTCATTTAGCCAAAAACACCGCTGAAGAAAGCACTATGTTGTTATCTAAAAGGTGAGCAGGAACAGCATGTCCCTAAGGACTGGGCTGCTCCCGGCAGCAGCTAACGATGTCTTCCAAGTGCGAGCATTTCATGGACTGTCCATTTTTTGTTCCTATAGCTCTGAGACACAATGTAAGTGTCGTGCACGCAGACACCATCTTGCTTAACATCACGCAGCCGGCAGTACCAGACAGCTGATAAAAGGCACCATCTCTCCCTCCAGGAGCTGCAACTCCCACATCCTCAAACTGGCTACGGCAACACTACGACTGCCGGCTGGGAGGGAAATATGTCTAGGAGAGCATCACATCTGCGGCTGAGCGTGCAAGGTGCAGAAGGAGCAGGGTAAAGCTGACGGAGGCTGCAGCAAAGCAAAGCCTGTGAAGGTCTGCTCTTGATCTGCTCGTGGCTCTCACACAGTCCCCGCAGACCCCGTTCCCGTGCCAGCACCATGTCACTCGGTGCCAGGGCACTGCAGCCAAGAGGAGCTGCTGAGGCCGACGGCACAGCTTTAGGAACCCAAAAAAAAAGGATGCTCTTTGCTAGACAGAAAATGCAGAGCTTGATTTCTGTTTTCCTGATCGTAGCTGACAGACCGGGGAAGTAGGATGGGGAAGTAAGAAGGGATGGGAGATGGTTCTAGTCACATAATAGCTATTTACGGCCACGAGATGGCATTCCTGCCCCAGGGATGTCCCTCTGCCATGCCTGTACCCAGCCCAGCCTCACCTCCTGCGCCCAGGACCACACGCTGCTCCCAGCCTGCTGCACCGGCTGGGCAGGGATGTCACTGCAGCAATCCCGCAGCTGGCTGCGATCAGGATTTATGGCAATGCTACTCACCACCATCTTCGGGGGATTAACAGGGAAATAAGTAGCACGATTACTTAGCGAGATTTAAATGAAGACTCCTTATCAAATGCCCCGCGCTCTCCCTTAATACTACAATACTGCAATTAGAGGTGAAAAGCTCAGGAGGAAATGGAAATGGAAGCCCAGCAACCTTTTACTGGGAGGCCTGGCCTGAAAGAATAGCTGCTTTTATAAGGGCTGCCTACTGCACGTGCTTCATCAGTGTATCTGCTTTGAATACAGCACAAGTTCGGTTAGAGTTTCGTTCATTGAATGGGTCTGTGGGCATTTACTGCCTGCGGTTCTTGCCACTTCTGGGGTAAGGTGACTGCAATGCCACGCACAGGCTGATCAAAGTTCCCTCTGGCCAAAGATGCTCCACTGAAGCAGCCACAAAACAGTTCATTTCACAGAACAATTATTTAATTCAGACACGGTTAACCACTTCTATCAAATCTTATCACCCTAGAAGAAAACACAACTGCGAAGGACTGCAGCTATTCAGGCCTGGTTATGATTTAGACGTACTAAGGTCATGCACTGCCAGCTTTATAGAAACTCAGTGTCTCACAAGCACAGACCATGGAAAAGGAGACAAATCCTCTGCCTAAAAATACAGATTACTGCTTTTGTGCCAGCATAACCTAGACCCTCCTTTATAAAATTCAGCAGAGGAAAGCAATAAAGTATTTCCTAAATGTAAACAGACTGGAAAATAGCACAAATGAGCTTCCAAAATGAGCTAGAGAGGAACAAGAGGTGTGAGGCTCTCTTGTTGTACCACCACTCACACTATTGCTGTCTTATCTTCTTCTAAGCCAGGATCCAGGACAGGATGCTCAGGTCCAGCCAGACACTTGGAACGGAAAGGGGGTTGTCGCGCCTAACTCCTAACGGCTGGAAGCAAAGTCTTCCTGGCATCTCCTGGGTCAGTGGGGATGAGTGGGTGCTTCCAGCAGATGATGCCCACCCAGCCATCTTGGTCACAAGCATTTTCCCCTCTGTGAAACAGAAGCATTGCCCTAGTTTCATGGATAGGAAACCCAAAGTAAGGACTGAGCCAGCCACTGGTCCAGGGACACACAGCTGCTGAGAAAAACCACAGCAAATATGCTAACACCATCTCCTTTGTTCCAGTGGGAGATCCATCCCTAGACATATATTTTGTGTTTCCAGCATGCCAGTGATCGCAGGGCTGAGCAAGCCCTGACTTGCAGGACTTCATCTCTCCTTCAGCAACCATCAGGGGCTGGTGAGCCCTCTTCCCACATCCTGATGGAACCTGCAGCTGCGATGGCTGTGCCCAGCTGCTGGGATCCCCGTTCTCACCTCCTCTAAGCCATGGAGTGGGAGTTGCTGCAGATGCTCTCAGCTTTATTTGACCACAAGGCCTTTTGGCAAAGGTCTGAAAGATCAGTGAGCTGGGCAAGATAATCCTGTGACCTGTGTCCTGCCATTTGTGGATTTTTTTCAATCTGAAACACTTTGGAGTTGCTCTGGAAGGGATTCAAGAAAAAGCTGCCAAGTCTCTCTGCACTCCAGCCATGCTCACAAGCTCCTCTCTCCACGAGCATGCCTTGTCCTCTTTCCCCACGTAGCGATAACAGTACATAGCTCCCTTTAAGTACTTTCACACATAGTGCTGCTGTTCATTGGGACACCTAGTGCATTCACAAAGGCAACAGGTCCCTCTACCTCATTTCACATAAAGGACAACTAAAATGTTAAGAAATCACTGTCAAGGTTGGCCTTCCCATTAAGCCAATCCCTCTTCCAGTGCTCTGTCGAAGCAGGAGTAGGCACAGTACCAATTCTTTAAAGCATGCTCTCTATCTCCCTGCACTGCTTTGCAACCAGCAATAGCAGTAACCCTCATTAAATAATAATATGCATTACTTGTACACAGCATTTAATAAATAAACCAACAACTGGGCACTTTTCACATGTCTCATCGCCCGCCCTTCCCTCAGCAAGCGACATACAGAACTTGCACTAAAGCATGGCTTAATTTTTTTTAAAACACCAGCCATAAGCATTAAACAAGAAGACTGAATATATCCCAGGACTTACGTTTTGCAATCCTCCTCTTATTTTAGCACTATTTCAGATCACTGAATCCCAATCTCATTTCAATGTCCTTTTGGTCTTTACTATCCCATCTTAAGGGTGCATGCATAGGAGCGATTAAGCAGACGGGTGTCGCTGAAAATCGCCTTGGGCATCATCACACCTTCTGGAATACTTAAATTTGAATGTATGTGCTATCACAAGAATACATAATTCCCAAGTGCATAGGAACACTCAAGAAATTAGACAGCTGGCAAGAAAAGAGACATTCATCTGTGAAAGAGAAGGTGTATGAGCTCAACCCTTACTAGACACCGGAGAATCCATGCAAAAGCGATGCTACGTATGCTCCAAAGATCAGGGAAAACAAAACCAGAGCTTGTGCTTACTTGATAGCAGACAATCCAGCTACAAGAGGTAAGTCTATAGAAACAAGCCTTCATTAACGTTCATCACGGTATCTAGTGCAACATTTGCAGCATGAGGAGGGACTGCACATGAGACCTCGGGGGGTAGGACCGTACCTGGGGTCACCATCTGCATTCCCAGCGGGCTATTGCACTGCTGCCCAGGAGGCTGCACTGCGGCAGTGCAGCTGTCTGAGTGATACTCGGGGTGAGGGAATCCCTATGGGGCCTTGCCTTTGTTCTGGGGAAAAAAACTCAGCTGCTTAATCTAAAGCAGGCTTTTTGTCCTGCCATGGTCCCCAGGCAGCAGCTGAGCTGTGTAAGAACCACTCCCGCAGAGCAGCTACGAGGGAGCATCAGAAGCGGTTCTGAATTCCTAATTAAAAAGGCAACTAATCCACTTGCGTGAAGACATCCCATAGCAGATCACACGCTTGCACCTGGGTAATAACTTTTTAGTGCATTTTTTGCTGTGCTTAATGACTTGTCCACAGCCTTCACTTTCAAAAATGGGAATGCCATAGCATAAATCTCAGGAGCGTGATGGAACTATTATCACACGCACAAAAGGGGGTTTGAAGAGCAGGTCAGGCTGAACTCGCAGCGGAGCTCTGCAGGTGCAAAGCCATGAACAGCCTCATCAGAAAATTTAGCTCCTAGACATGCGAAAATTGCTGTAGTGAAGAAATCTTGTGTCAGGGATTTGGACACACTTTGTACTCTTCAGCCCTAGACAGAGGGGCTGAAAGCAACTCCTCTGAAATGCCTGTTCCTGCGTTGCCACCTCTTAGCCTGGCAGCACCACAGGCTCAGAGCATCTGCACGGTGCTCGCAGAAAGCAAAGCTGAAGATGTCTCCTGGAAGACATTTCCCCAACAGCTGCCTGGGGGCAGACTGACCCTCCGTTCAGACCCCCCCCTCAGCCACAAGGGCTGTATCTCAGAAGTGACTGTGGCTGATGTTTGCCATACCCAGGGCTCAGTCATCCACTTCTGACACATTCATAAGGCTCCTGGAGGTTTTCTAAGGAGAAGAAGCTGTAAACATCTGCACAGCTGCGAAATGAAATCATGTCACTGGAAAGGCAAGCCAATCAGTCTGGGTAATTAAGACAGCTTATATTTAATGCTGAAGCCAACTAAAAGAGGGAGGAGATTAAAGAGAGGCAAAACCCCCAGCTATCCCCTAACATTTCCTTTCTTTGTTTTTAAGCCAGCATCATGAATTTTGCCTACACAGGGCTTAGCTAGGCGTGAAACCTAAACATGAATGACTGCTTAAAACCATGTTAGCCACACAGGTCTTCTGCCTGAGCTTTGCCTCTGCAAGACCGCAACACCTCTGAGCATACCGTGGGCTCGGGGCACCCAGGCGATGCCAGGGAGTCTAAGGCAGCCGATTGTCCCACCTGGCAGGGCTGTCACAGCAGCCAGGGCAGCACTGCTGAGAGCAGTGGGCAGCATCCTGGGCTGCAGAGCCACACATATCTGGAAAAGACTTATCAGGCACGGCACCAACAGCTGTACTGAGGGATACACAACATGAATTAGAGGCTAAACTCTGCTTTCACTCACACCAGTATAAACCCGTTTAGTTTAGCAGAGTTAAATTAGTTCTACAGCATATGGAATATTTATTTGCAATTTATACATCTCAGAAGGACCTTTCTTATTTTACCATGGGGAAGTGGTGACAGCAGCTCCCAACTAACCGTGGCAGCAAAACACTGACTGCAACAAAACACTCTTACCATGCTCCTACTCTGTGCAAAGCTGCTGAGCATCACTTCAAACTCCAGGGCCTCAGGCAGGGCATTCCTGAATGAAAATACCAGATTTCCCCCTTCTGCCAAGAGAGAGAGGGCATCCCTGCTTGCCAGATGACCTTCCCGCAGGGCTTCTCCCTTTGCAGCTCTGTGCCCATCCAGAAGGGATGGTGACTGAAAGGCGCCAAGGAAGGATACTGTGGAGTTCCTGTCCCTTTTCATGGTCAGGAAGAGGGCTCTGATGGATGCAGCACACCAATCGCAAATGAAGACTCTAGTCGAGTGATAAGCTTGGCAGTTTGGTGTAGGGACCCAAACAAGGGCAGCCTGGTGCAGCAGAGATAAGCAGCTGAGCTGTCAGAGCTCCTTGAAAGCAAATGGGGCAGCAGCATCAGGAGTGAGCACAAAGATAAAACTGGGCACCCCTGTCTTCTGGTGCAGGGGCTAAGGGATCAGAGATGGAGGGCTTTAAAAGTTTACCAAAGACATTATTTCATCAAGAGTGAATTTGTGGAGAGGGCATGAGGCCCAAGCTCTTGGTCACAACAAACAACATAAGAAGTGACATGGAGTCAGATGAGACCCACTGAGTGTCCTCTCTGGCACTGCCCTACAGCACACACTGAAGAAAACGCATAGAAAAAAAACCCACCAGGCAATAAAGAGCAATCTTCTCCTTCAAAAATAACAAGTTCCATTCTCACCTCTAATACTCTGAGCTACTGCACAGCCCTGGCACCAGAACCGAAGAGGCTGCTTTGCACAGGGCGATATATAACCTCCAAATGCAGACACTTCCAGAGTCAGAGGAGCAGCCCACACCTCCAGCCCTTCCTCAGTGTGCCAAAGTGCCCAGAAAGGTTGGCCAGCTTCTTCCCCTGTCAGTTACTTACTGCTTTTAACCCAATTCAGCTGAGCTCAGAGCAGATACACCTGATTTTCACTGCTGTGAGCCAGAGAATGAAGCTTATTTGTGTGCTCAAACATACCAGGTGAATATATGGCATCTCCTCGCAAGGCACGTAGGGCTTTGCCGTTGACTAGGTCTCTCGTTTTCTTTTGTTCTGCTCACGATGGAGAAAGGTGATATGATAAGAAGGTGAAACACTGGTACAGCCCACGGGCACTGTCACAAGCCCAACAAGGTCACTGTTTAAATAGATCCAGGAGCCTCTTTAGAGGGCACAGGGCAGGGTGCTGTGGCTGGACATTTTATGCTGTTCCCAGGCCCCTCGGCAAGGCCTGTTCTCAGGCTGTGCCAAGAGCAGCAGTACTAATGTAGCTCCTGGAAGGGCAGCGCTGCAGATGTGCGGAGCCACCTCACCCCCCTGGGCCTTGCAGAAGGCAGACATCAGGCCACCACGCAGGGAAGGGGGGGTATAAACCCCTCAATGATCTCTAAGAATACAGTTCCAGCACAAATAGCAGTAAAATCCTGCTCATATTGGGATTTGGGATATTTTGTAGAGGCATCTGCGGGTTCAGGCATAATACAAAGGCTTTTTCTTACACAACTTATTAAAAGCACTACTACTAATACACTGGAAGCCTGATCTGAAATAACCCTTGCTATTTCAGGTCTGGCTTTCTCTAGAACTGTGCCACCCCCTGCACCCGCGCTCAGGCAGATAATCCTCACATGAAGGGATTGGGCTTAAAACGTCAGGAATCCAGCAAGGAGTCTGAGAAGAACTAGAAGACCAGTTCTGACCGCTGTCTCAAGAGCCACAACACAATTCATCTGACCACTTGGTATGTGTGGCCGCTAACCCTGCTGCTACCCTGCCCCTTTCAAGATCTACAGACAGGATTCAAGCTCCAAAGTCACAAAGATGCTTTCAAACACCTTATTCTCAAACCCTGCTGGTTTTGCGCTAGGGAAGATGAAAGGTGCATCTCTCTCAGACCTAGACCAGTGCTTCTGGAAACCCTTCCCTGGGCTGGGAAATTGCCTTTTTCCATTAAGGGTGCGTAGCCCAGGTTAGCATGCCTGACACGGCATTGAGCTGAAGAGCCACCACTGCCACCGATATGCTGTGACCTGGGTATTTTAGCTGAGGGCTGGCATTTCAAGGACATGTGAGAATACAGAATGAGAATACAGGTACAACGATGTTCTACAAGGTCGTGTGGCCCCGTGACACACTCCTTTCCACCCAGGACTCAGGGCTATGATAAAAAAGGGAACTCTGCCAGTGAATCTTACTGTTCAAATGTAATTTTTCCTCCTAATGTTCATGAGAAATTTAGTATTTTGTACCCTGTAGAGCCCCCAAATGATGGCAAAACTGAATTTTAAACAGCTTGAAGACTTCCAATTTAATCTGAAAAAATACCGCCTGTTTCCAGAAGTGTATTCACCACATTGTCTGAGCACAGACACTTCACCTGCATTTTTTGAGCCTCTGAGATATGAAAGTTTTGAGATGTACAGGGGTAACCTGCTGCAGTATTCACGCTTTCATAGTGCTGAGGCTCAAAATCCCCACAGCGTGCTCCTCGCCCCCAGGCCAGGCAGCATCCCCTGTTGAAGCACACAAAGCCTGGGACACTGGGGAGCAAGCCCCCCTGGAGAGCACTCCAGCATGCTTTTGGTGATCTAGTTCCTTTATCAATGAGTGTTTAGTGAAAGTGACATTGGCATCTGAAGAGACACTCCAGAAGGCTGTTTTGGTTGACCACAAATCTTTTGTCTGCAATGCAGCATAGCTCAAAAATGCACCAAAGACTTTTGCAAGCTGTTTCTATCACTGCCCCATCACCAGGGTACCTGAGGGCCTTCAAGTCTTGCATTAAGCAACATGACAAACATGTCACATCTAGTTCATTTTCTCTTTCTCTCTCTTCTGAAAAGGAGAAACTAAGTGCAATACATTTCTTTCTTAGGGCTTTGGTTTTCTGTGTCTGGGAGGGGAAGCAGAGTGAAAGGAGCACTCCTAATGTAGAGAGGCAAAAAAGGACAAGCTTTTTGTGATGGTCTCTGGTTTCTGTGAAATGTTACTCTAGAGACTTGGATTGGGTCGTCTTTAGTTTTGGAAGCAAAAAGTCCCAGGACCCACAAGGAATACAACTATCAAACCTATTTCCCTCCTAAGGCATTTCCATAGGTTTTAGCCCAAGTGCTGGAGCAGCCCAGAAGACTTCAAGACTGACTCACACCTCTATGGGAAGCCAGTGAAGGGAGAGGATGAGCGTGATGGACTTGCATAACTCGTATCACGCCACAGCATTCAGCATTGGCTGCATTTTCCTGAGGGCTGATGGCTTCATGCCCAGACACTGTACATTTCATTATGATAAAAAGACCCACTCAATTAAAGAGCTCACTCCTGCAGCCCTTATTTTCAAAACAACGCTTGTACAAATGGTCCTATGGCTGACAGCAAGAAGGCTTGCATAAGGAAGGACAGACCCTTTGAGCAAAAGTGGGATGAATGGATCAAGCTAAACCAGCACACGCAACCCAGCAGAAGTGTGCTTTTCAGTATAGTAGTAGTAATTTCCCCTAAATAGCACCCAAGTTTCACCACTGAAGCAGTAAAAATAACTAAAATAGTGACAATTGCAGGTTCTTATGGAAATTTCCTTCCAAGCACAGCTCTCCTACTTCCTTCTCCGAAGCAGATTTTAAACCATTTTGAAAAGTAAGCCAGGCTGCAGCACTTTCCCTGATTGGGAATATTGTTTTTAAACCGCTTACTGCAGATTCCCACTCCTCCGGCACAGCACAGGGCACAAGGCATCAGCAGTTTTTGTGCCCCCGTGGGAGAACAAGCGCTGAGGGAAGGCAGCCTGCCTTCGGCTCTGCTCTCCTGCCTCCATCAGCTGGTCTCGCACTGGTTGCCCACAGTGTTTGTGCACCTGCAGGCAACACAGCCGGCTGGCTTTGGCTTTCCTTCTACGAGCTTGGGAAGCTCCTGGTGAAATGCTGCTGGGGAACGGTCACGGGGAGGGAATGGGACATGGGAACATAGAGGGAATATCTCAACAGCAGCCCCTCCTGCACTCTTCCTCACTGCCGGAGGAGGCTTCATACACCTTGGCAATTCTACACTGCGAGGGCGTGCACTGAAAATTTAATTTAAGTGTGAAATCTATGTGGTGAACCAGGGGAAAACTGCTTCATATCCATATACATAGCGTTTCAAGTTAACTAATCCCACAAATTGGAAATGAAATAAGCCATTCATCATTTTCTCCTTCCAAACTAAGAAGCCTACTAGAAAGCTTGTAACAACATCTGGGTAAGACAAAAAAAAGCCAAACATGGGGACAGGGCTGGGGATTTGGGGATCAGGTCAAAGAGGACAGAAAAAGACTCTGCTCTTGACCTGGACCAGGGAAAAGTGGCCTCAGATAAAGCTTCAATTGAGTTGCTTGAGGCTTTCCCCAGGTCCTCTCTCCCACCTCTGGCTGTGGCTGCCAGAGTCTATCCCCACCAGCTGTTTCCCTTTCTCATAGGACCGCTGAAATCCTGACAGTGAGGGCAAGATTATATACCTACACCTGATGGCACCAGTTCAGATGGACACTTAGACAAGTATTTATCTAAGCACATGCTTAACTCTATCCCTATTTAGCAAAGTACTTACGTATAGGCACAAATATACATCCCTATGGCTACAAGAGATGTTAAGCCTATCATTAACACTTTTTTTTCCTCAGGCAGGACTTATGTGCCATTCTTAGTTGCAGGGTGATGCTCTGCATATGTGGAAGGCCATGCTTCTCTGTTTCTCAGAGTTCCCTCTGGCCTCACCATGCAGGAGCCGGAACCATCCACAGCAACTCAGCAGTGCAGAGATGAGGCAGAGGAGAGCACAGCGGAGAGAGCAAAAAGCAAAGCAAAACTTACGTTGGCTTTGAGGCTTCAGCCTGGTCAGTCTGCAGTTTCTCCCCACCTTCAACTTCCATGGTGCAGTACACAATACGGTTGGGGGCCAGTGACTTCAGACCCTGCACCTCCATGATGACAACCTGCAGGTTAAAGGAAGAGGAGCGTAAGAGGAGCATTCTCCTTCAGACCTCGCTCTGGCTGCTGAGCCCACGGGGTCAGCCAGTGCTGGGGCCCTCCACATGCTGCTGAATGTTCATGGTGGCCAGTGGGCAGGGATGGTGGCGGTGGCCAGGCTGAGTGGGGACCATGGCAGCCAGCGAGGTCTGGATGGAGGCTTGTTGAAACCCTTGGGTACCTAGGGCTATACCAAGCTTCAGCAGATGGCCCTCACAGACATGGTCCTGCCCCACCTAAAAGTGCCTTAATATGCAAAATCCAGAAGAAAAGCTCACGGCTACTCAGCTTGTGCCAAAAGCCCATTTTCAAGATTAATCATAGAATAGTTTGGGTTTGACCTTTGAAGATCATCTAGTCTAAACTCTCTGCTGTGGGCAGGGACACCTTCCATCAGACCAGGTTGCTCAGAGCCCCACCCAACCTGGCCTTGGACACTGCCAGGGATGGGGCACCCACAGCTTCTCTGGGCAGCCCATGCCAGTGCCTCGCCACCCTCATTGTAAACATTTTCTCCCTTATATTCAATGTA
This sequence comes from Microhierax caerulescens, assembly GCA_035590215.1. Classification (NCBI taxonomy): domain Eukaryota; kingdom Metazoa; phylum Chordata; class Aves; order Falconiformes; family Falconidae; genus Microhierax; species Microhierax caerulescens. The sequence goes on from JAVJGJ010000047.1 coordinate 15,743,947, forward strand.
AATCTACCTTCTTTCAGTTTAAAACTTTTGCCCCTTGTCCTGTTGCTACAAGCCCTGGTAAAAAGTTTTTCTCCTTCTTTCTTAGAAGAAATCTTCCTTATAAAGAACTCCCCATCAAAGTTTCTTGCAAGTCAAACCACACACTTCAAACATTTCTACAAGAAACACTGTGTGAGCTCATGTTGTATTTTACATGTGTTCGTGTTTTATTACAGCTATCTATGAAGTATATATACAGGGGTTTAAAATTCCTCTCCTCATGTCTTCTAACCTGTCCTTGTATTCAGGATCCCTTCCCTGGCATCCAGAGCTCCACAACCTCCTGATAAGCACACATTTTTGGGAAAAACTCTCTTGCAGCAAGAGTTTCGTGCACAGAGTAGCACATGGATCTGCCAGCTCCTGAAGTCAGTGCTTCACTGAGCTTCTGCTTCTGCCAGATGGGGTTCAGCCGGAGCAAAGCATTTGAGACATCCCATTGTAAGGGCGAGTCCCTTTATGCATGGCTATACACGCTGCACAGGCTTTTGCAATGGAGAGGTCTGTCTACTGCTTTGTGATAGTTCTGTGCTCCTCGTACAGGAATGCTTAGAAGTCAGGCTTTATTTGATGCTGCGGTTGAAGGCACCATCTCTGGGTTCACAGTCTTACTTTTAAATAAGACTGAACTGAGTATTATAAAGATGGTTTCCAGCATCTAACGAGTTAAACTCTGAGACTGGACAACCAATGTTGCTAAGTTTTGCACTGCCATGATATATATAACAAGAGACCCCTTAGGAGAGAAACAAACAAGGAACTACACAAAAATAGAATTTTCTGGTTTTGCTTCATCCTACATTTTTGACCCCATCCCGGTAGTTGTTATGACAATGTAACATAAACCCACTCACTGACAGACAACAATAATTCTGTACGGGTGTGCTGATGACTCCTCGGAGTAAATGTCTCACCCAGACCACAAATATGTTTGCACAGAACAATTAAGTTGGCTGAAAACAGCTAGTGCAGCAACCCTGCTTCCAGGACTGAGACAGCTTGTGTCAGAGGTACCAGTGGGTCCCCGCAGCACCCTGACTTCCCCTGGGCTGTACAGGCAAACTGCTCAACAGAGCGCCGAGCAGAAAGTCAGTGCTCAACACAAAGCAAAGAGCAAGCCAGAAAAGCACAGTATTTCCACACAAACTGCAAGTCAATCTGTTGGGTGCATTCAAACCCCAGCAAGTTTTATCAATTCTCCAAAAAGGAAGCAAGGCTTGCAATAAAATACAGTGACACCTCTAACTGGCAATAAGTAAACATACTGACGTTCATAGTGTTGGATTATTGTACCAGTTTTGGGGAGAATACAGGCTCGGGGTTACCGGGCTACGCTCAGTAACAAGCTGCATGAAGAGGTCAGTTAATGATGCACATTTCTGAACCATTGGATATACACCGCTAGGAAATGCCAGGCAGTTTATCTCACAGTTTGTTCTGATGGGATGGTAAGACACCAAAAAGGACACAGCGTCTGACCACGGGCAAAGCTTCTAGTAACTCAGAGAGGGGCCATTCCTCATGGAGATCAGAAAATGATTTCTACTGACTTCTCTCCACCTAACAAGTTTGAATGGAGCAGAGGTTGTCTGCTATGATTTTTTACTTCCATGAGCTCTGCACACTGTCATGTGTGAAGCTTACCTCCAGTGAGAATGACAACACGACATCTGACTTGGAAAGTTGGTTCTCGTTTTCTTCTCCCATGTCAATTATTGAGGTGTTGTGACTACGTTTCAGCTTCTGCAGCTTGAACTCTGAGCCTCCTTTAGACACAGGCATGCTCTCTAAGTTTGCCATCAGGAGATTGACGGATGACTTCAGCTCCTCAATATACATGTTTTCCATTTCTTTGGACACAAACTTCGGAAACTTGCGCTCCTTGGATTTGGAAACAAAAACAACAGAATGAATGGCTGTGACAATCGGCAACTACTTGTCGCACTGGGAGAATCCCCCAGGAGCATTTGCAGAGAGGTTTGTGAGCAGGCAACTCCCACAAACCAGATGACAAATTACAGCTTGCTCCTGTAATGTAGAAACATTATTGTTACCTTCCCATAGAATTACTACTTGGTACTTCTCCAACTTTACTGTTTCTTGCATGCACCTGCATTTCATTGATTTTTCTGTCTGCAAATGGCCTTCTTCATGTATATGTATTTATCATTATGAACACTCCAGGACAAATCTCAGCTGAACTTTATGATTGACAGCAATTTACTAATGATTCAAAGGATGCTGACAGTTAGGGACTGGTTTTCCAGTCTCCCAGATGTGCCAGCTCTTTTTAAAACACTTCTGAGCAGTTGCTCCATTAGCTTTCTAGGTGTGAAAGGAGCCCAGGGATGGAAAATCAGCAATGTGTGGGTAGGAACACAGAGTCCCAACTGGACAAAGGGATAAAACACACTTTCCACTAGTTGCCAGGCCTGTGCCTCCCTCCAACAAGACAACCTTTCACTGTGAGACCCTCCAGTGCTGCTTCTTGCAAGCAGGATGTTTGAACATCAAAACCAAAGGTGATAACGAGAGCAAAATGTGATGTTGCCCAACGTGTGATCTCAGCTTTGAACTGCTGCCCATGCTCCAGCTGTTGGGCTCACTGGTCTGAGCCCTACATCTTCTGACAACTCTGCCCATGCCCTGAATCTGCTCAGGGTTTGAACATGTCTCAGTGGGTTACAAAAGACTGCAAGGTGTATGACAGCAAGGCAGCATCTGCAGCCAGGGAACTTGATGCTGGTGTGCAAAGTATCTCAGTGGCAATTCGTAATATTGTAAAGAGCAGTTCAAAAAACGTATGCTAGAAAAGAAAACAAGGTCATGTTTCTTCCAGAAGACTGTCATCAGGCTGCTGAAAAAGTATTCCACTGCACTAGCTTTTGCAGCATCTCAAACTGCTGTTCAGTCCTCAATAGTTTACCCATTGCCAGCACAGCTTGCAGCAGCCCTTGCACCAAGCAGTTAAAATATAGTCTTTCGTTTCCAGTCTCAATCTTGGGAAGCAATTCCCTCATGTAAATTAGACCTGGCGTAAGATAAACTACCTAATCAGTCTGGTTTATTGTCTATGCATTATGTAAGTTGCAAGCCACCCCTAGGAAAAAGAAAACCCACAACTGTTTTGTAGATTTTTGAGAACTACTGCTGAAGCAATGATGTTCAAACATTATTGCTTTTTCGCCCTGCTGTTATCCATCTCTCCAGGGATGGCAATTTTGGCACTGCCCCCACAGACCTCTTTGGAACTGCAGCAAGGACTGAGACATCTCACTGTGTGCCACCAGCAACTTCTTAACTTAACTTAAAACCAGTTAGTTTGAAGTGGTGCATAACAATTTAACGGGGACTGGGTCTGACAATGGAAATGCAGAGGTGCAGGTGTGGGCTCAAGTTACCCATCAGACTGGCGACACAGCTGGGCAAAGTCTGGAAGAAGACACAATCAAGACATGCAGACAACAGCAAGAAAGGGTGTTAGTTACCTCCACATGTACTTGGAGCAGGGAGAGGACCAGAAATGGGGACAAGCGTGGAAAGAAAAAGAGACTGCAAAAAATGACCAGTCCAGTGGGCTGGAGCAGAGTGGTCCAGCCCCAGATGGACATATTGCTCTGGTGTCATCACAAGGTCTCGTTTAGTTGCCCCTACATGTGCTCCTCCTTGCCCTCGAGGCCAGGAGACTGTGTGGGAGGGAGGAAAGACACCGCAGGACAGCAGAGCACTTGCTACTGCAGAGAAAAACACACCTCTGCCTTGGCATCGCTAAGCTCGCAGCTGTAACGCCGCTCCCATTTAGCTGCTGGAAAAGTACAATACGCAGAGTGAAAAGCCTGTCCAGATTCAGCTTTAAAACATCTGCTTGACTTCGAGCGTGATCCTCGAGCTGGCTGGCGCCAAGGCTGGGCTGATGTGCTTTGATGGAGTCAGGCTCAGTGGGGGACCCTGCCTGATGCTGCACTGGTGCTGTGCTGAGCTGCACCCTCCTGGGCACAGGAGGAGGCAAAAAGACCCAGAGCTGTGCCCTGGTATCCAGATGCAGGAAGGCTGGCACGCACAGCAGCTCGTTCAAGGTCACACGACTGGTCAGATGAGAGCCTGCAGAGCCATCAGCTCTGCAACACTGCAGTCCCAGGTCTTGTTAAGACTCCACGGCCTTTGTTGCCACTGAAGTACAAATGTCCTAGTGTGAATTTCTTAATTTATTAATGAGGCATTAATTTGCCTTTAGCGTGGAATCTCCGAGACCGCCACCTCAGGGATGGTTTTGCGGAAATCCACATTAAAAGCTGCAAATTGGAGATAAAACTGGAAACGCTATCCTTTCACTGAGCCGAATTGTGAACCTGCCTTATGCTGGAGGGAAAGCAGCTTTGCCCAGAACAGAGAATACAGAGAAGGATGCAAAAGGTCATTTGGCTTCCTTCAAAACATGGTATTCATGGGTCTGAAAGAAGGTCTCTTGTAGGCAGCTGCTGGTGGGATCTGACATTCTGGAGAGCAGGTCTGCAGCAGTAACACGAAGATTAAATATCGATACCTGCCAAGTGGATCACAGGTAAGTCACTTTTACTTTGAACCACCCTCCAAGCTGCACAGCTGTATTTTGAAGGTTGAATCCTGCACAGGGAAATGTCAGGCTGTGTTGAGGACTTTCCCCTGACTGGCTCTCACAGGGCCAGCCGTGGCATGGTTTGTTTTCAGCATCCTTGGGGAAGAAATGGAAATGGCAAATTCTTGTTTGCAAAAAATTATTCATGAAGCTGCAGCCTCCACTGGCTGCTACCAAACCATGCATATTGTTGTCCCACATGCCATAAAAAGAAAATGAAACAACAAAGCCAGACAATCTCATTCTGGCACCCAGTGCCTGGCGACCCATCTCAGAACCAGAGCAGCAGCACTCCGCACAGGGGCTCACTCACGTTTTGCCACAAATAAAAGTTCTGTAGGTTTTCTTGACAATAAAATGGCAAAGGGCCAAACGCTGAACAAAGGAGCTGCAGTCGGTTTGCTGCACTATTGTTTGACCACCTCACTATTTTTATCAGTGAAATGGGGAAAACAAGAACCTACCTCCCCAAAGACGCAACAGCAGTAGCTGTTTAACAGAACTGTTAGTGAGGAACAACTGCGCCAGCACTACCAGTAACCTTGCTAACACCTGACCACAAATTACCGTGCTCTGCTTTTCACACCCAGGGGTATCAGTGTGGTTGCAAACAGCTCTGATACCACCTTTCTCATAAAAAATCCCCAATCTGGGCACAGCTCGGTGCCGGGAGGACTGCTGCCGAAAGGCAGGTCCCTAACCTGAGCTATGTCTGTCTGATTAGACCTTTTCATTCTAATAATGGTTTCCTGACTATCAAGAATCACCAGACAGATCATTCCCAATGACTACAGACTTAGGGCTTTATCAGTGACTCAGAGCATTTGATTAAAGGCAAGGATAAAATCTTGCCCATACTGGTGTCAACAGGATCCAGTGTTTCTCTCTGTGTATGGTCCATCGGGGACTATGTAAATCTGCACTGTGTGAGGGTGTGATCCGCTCCTAGGGAGAGGTATCCTTACAGAAGGGTCTCTACAGAGTTTAGCTGAGTGCTTCGTTATCAGAACTGTTTGGAGGTCCCATTCCTGCTGATCCAGATGGCAGGGATGTCTGCACAGACTGAGGCAAGCCTGACCGCTCTCGTGCGAAGTGTGAACGTGGTGGGACAACACATCTGAAGTACCTTTACCGAGGCAGCACGTACCTATGGGCGGGCAGGGAACTGTGGCTCCCAGCAGCCCAGCAAAAGGCACAAACCCCGTTAGGGCAATTTCTGGCTCCTTTTTACACACCATACCTTTTTTTACATACCACCTTATTGCCTAGCATAGAATTTTGACAAAGAGGGCTTAGGCATGCACTTGCAGATCTAGCTGGAGCACTTCAGGACAATGTCTTTCCCACCACTGAAGATTTGTAGGGATTTTGTGAGAACCTAAACCATCACAGCCTATCGGGACATTCCAAAAAATCAGACATTCCAAATACAGCTTCATCTGTACTTCTTTTGTTTGTAGTTAAAAATCTGCTGATTTTTAACTGGTGATTACTAGGAGAAGAAACCTGTGAGAGAAGGACAGGACCCGGGGGCTGCATCAAACTACTTACGTGCTTCTATATGAAGAGTTTAATAATACAGAAGACTTTTTTTTTTTTTTTTTTTTTTACCTTGGCAATTTGCTCTGCCATTTGGAGACGTCCATCTAACTCGCGTCTGATCTGTGCTGCTTGCTCATCTGGGTTGTCCAGCTGTACAAAAACAAAAGGCAAATCAAGGTTACAAATTAACCAAGGCAGCACCTTGACAAGCAGTTCAGTTCTTCAAGCTGACCATCTGTATTACATTACCAATGAAGTACTGCATAGAGGGAGCGGTGACAGGCCCTGCTGTGGGACAAAGTCCCCCACAAAGGACACACACAATATTCACCATCCCAAGACAGACACAACCAGGGGACTGTGCAGACCCTGTTTTGATACCTGCCCAGCTGCCTCCTGGGGCCGAGCATCCATGAGAGAGATTCTGCATCCATTCAGCAGAAATGCACAGCAATAGCATTCACCTATTTTTTTTACCTTTCCCCCCATATTGCTGCATCCCTGTGCTACCACCCAATTCACGCAAGCAGTTTTCCTGCAGCCTTCAGCAGAGATTTTTTTTTTTTTTTTTTTTTTCAACACACTGCCCACAGCCCTGTGGTTCAGCGTATGTCTTCTGAGGGTAAAATGTTGTTTCTGCCAGTTAAGCAAGCAATTACAGCACATGTGGAAGAGGCATGGTGACTGCTGCGAGCAGCTTCCCATCGGTAGGACTCGGGGCAGATTGGTTATTTTTAGTGGGAATACGTGGACATAAATTACAGAACAACAAAAAGCACAACATCAAACTAGCTCCCAAAGAAGTCGATATCTGCTGTAACGAGGTGGCAATTTTATAGCTGCTTTCCAGACTCTAACCATTCTCTAGACTCCTTCGGGGTCATTTTAACCACGGCACAAAGCTAGAAACGTGTGGCATTGGGGTGCTCATGGCAGTGCTCCACCCACAAGGCACAAAACCAGGATCAGCCTGGTGCAGAACCTCAGGGTTTGGGTTCACCTCCTCAAGTAAACGTGACTTCAGGTGGGAGAGCTGGCTCCTCCATCGAAATGCCACCTTCGTTTCCAAATTATTGGCCCTTTTTGGCTACCAGGAAACGTGACTGCCACAAGCTGCTGTAGGTCAGCTCTCCCATTGACTGCTACACATCAGTTATCTTTATTAGCTGGCTTGAGGTTGCGCTAACCACCTCCTGGGTTTTATCCTCCTCTGGAGATAAACTGCTTGACAGAAGAAAGGCTCTGTTGGTGCAGTGCAGTCTGGAAAGTTACAGCTACAGCGATGGCAAAAGTTTTGATTCTCAGCCTGATGAATGATGAGCTTGTCCGTTAGTGCTCCCTGGATGGGCTGAAGTACCCCACATTCCTCCACACATACTGCTTCCTACAGCATCTTCTCAGCCACCTGCCTGTGCATCCTGCATCTCACCCTCTCACACAGGTTCACGTAGATCTGCACACGTGCAGGTGTGTATTTGCATACAGCTTCACATCAATGATTTTCCAGAGAGCTGACATTCATTACGGCTGAGATTGAAGGAAAGATACTTTTGATTAGTTTTTGAAAGCGTCCATTATTGATTTAATTCCAGCAGGAAAACTACAAAGGGTCCTGACCGTGATCCAAATCCACTGAAGCTTCAGCTGTCTCTCCTGTGGCCACCCAGGTTTCATTCACACCAGCTGTACCACATAACCTGCTGCCTTCATGTTTATGTTCCTGATCCCAAAACCAGTACAGAGTCATGAACCACCAACACTTTTCCAGATTAGCTGCCCCCATTAATTTCTCCATGAGCAAATGCATCACACAACTAACCTCCACCAATGTGCAAGCATCTCTCAGAGCTGCTTCATTAAGGGTAGGAAATGTACAGTGCCAGATTTCCATTTCTTTGCGACTCTGAAAGAGGGGTCATTATTTGAATTCCATCCGAGCTACGGTAATTGAGGTTAATCACACGCTACCCAAAATAACTCACGCACTGAATTTAGAAATCAAGGATGCTGCTGTGGAGAGGAGCTGTTTTTGAGGTATGACAATAAGCCAGCAAACTGCTTTATGCTTTCTCCACTATCTTGATTTTGTAGATGTTTTCCAGTGATGCTACAGGTGTCAGAAACCATGTGTCAAGGAAAGATCTGGCTGCAGTAGAATACTTTTCTTAGGAGGCTACAAGCACCCTAGGCAGCCTCCTTGTTTGTGCTCAAGTGGGTAAGGTTTTGTTTCTCAGGGCTGTGCTTCCCAAGGTTAATTAGCGATGCCAGGCCAGGTAATCCATACTGTATTTTCAATGACTTCACGTTAGCTTCATGGCAAAAACTGCTTTGGGAAAGCAGTCTGTTGTAGCCAACATTACATTTTCTTCTTGTTATCTACAGAACAGTACTAATGAGGCAGCCCCTGCCTGCAGTCCCTGCGTGTCCTCCTGGCATGTTCAAGCAGACCTCTTGTGACTAAGAGTAGCAGCCCAATGGCTCAGCCACTTACTGCTCCTGAGCCTGGGAAGGGCTCCTGCTGCTGTCAAAGCAAGCCCAGTACATTTTACACAGTCAAAATACTATATAGGGCCATTAAGAGAGCAATGCTGGTGCCCATAAAATATACTTTGCTTGTGAAATAAGGCAAGGGGCAAATGTAAAGCATGCTATCTAAGCAAGACCAAGCATCCGAGTAAGGCAACACAGACCCTAATATCATTAAAACTCAATTTCTTAACCGGAGAATCAGCTATTTATTCTCTGCCTAATGCATGCTCACTTCATATTCAAATACTTGACAGCCAAATATATAAATGATTTACAAAGCCAAAGAAAAATTAAATTAGTTTTGTTCTGCATTATAACTGTGTTATGTATGTACTATGAATAAAGCAAAGATATAAATCATAAGGGTTTCCCAGTCAATTAAATGTGAAAAGTATTATAAATTTCAGTATATATACGATTTGTCATATGCACTGAGCTTTCCTTCAGCAGCATGCCACAAATATATGACGTACATAATTTGCAATTCTCAACTGATCATTACCCAAGTGCCTGCTGGTAAATTAGAAGTTTTCATACGTCTACCCGCATACAACATTAGTTCTCTCAGCTTGCTCCGCAGAGATTATCTACGTCGGTGTAATATTTGCTAAAAGTAAAAGAATAAAAATAAAGAAAAATTGTAGATCAGATTCTGAGTGGAACCCAAAATTGCCCAGCACCACAGCCAGCCTGCTGCTGAGGGCATTGCAGGGCACGTGCCTGCTCTAACCCCTGGTGACTGTTCAACTGCAAAAAAAAAAAATCTTGCAGAAGACAGAGGGTTTTTAACACATAAACTCCTAATAAGCAATACTTTCTAATAGGCACTAGTAAGTGAAGAGGCTAAAATCATGTAAGTTTGACAGTTTTAATAGCCCATAAGAACCGGCCACTGGCCTGTAGAAGCAACCTTTTGCTTCCACGACCCTGAAACAAATACACTGTCAGCATTTTCCTCATGCTGTAGCATAGGGATGGAAGATAATGTCTCTACACCTTTGAAAGGCAGAAGCAGAGGCAAACCAACCAACCTAATTAAGTCAGAAGATCTGCAATAAGGCGTATAGGCACCTACCAAATCCACACCTAAACTACCTGGTTGGTGTGTCAGAGACGTCCCGCTTACCGCCCCACCTGAGCCCTGCAGTTTTTCAAGCCAGGAGCCCAGGCTCACATCCATGCACCCCAAGAAACACTGGAGGCAGTTCAAGGAGATGAACAATGGTGAGGGATACTTTAAATTACCATGGTTTTGGAGTCAAAGCATTACATATTTAAAGCTCCAGCTTTCAGTTTATCCCAGCTCAAAGCCAAACTATTTACAATCGCAGCTCTGGCTCCAAATGTGATGCTGGGTGGTGGTGGTGCAGGCTGTCCTCTTACCTTATTATACCCAGAGCATTTTTTTTCAGATTAACACCGCAGACTGACCCACCTACTGGGGACCAAGCGGGGTACAGCCTGCGTGACATTAGCCACAGCGAGAGGGCTGTAGCTGGGGCTAATCTGCCCAGCATGGGGACAATGCCAGTAGCACAAGTGACTTGCCGTATGCAGCACTCAGCCAGTCAGTAAGAGAAGAGTGGATCCAGCTGTGCCACCAAACACGTGTTGATGGGGCACTCTCCCAACAGACACAGGAGAGGTAAACGTGATGTAGGATCTGCACCCATGCTCTGAGCTCAGCACTGTTGGAAATAACGCTGTTGTAAACTACGACGGTCTATAACAAAATTACATTGTTGTAAGCTACAAGTATTTACAATAACAGGATGCAACACGCAGACACAGCCTTCAGTGATCAGCCTGGCATTTACACCACATGCCATGGATGTGACAGGTATTGTCGGTGTAACTGCCATCAGCCCCAGCCAGAAACCGCTGGCACCACTTAACAGTGTAATCCCTCCCTGCCAGTCACTGCAAATGCCAATCCCCGTGTCCCAGCAAGGGCAGCAAGTGTCACAACATCCCCATTCCTGGACCATAGCTGGGGCCTGTCTGAAGGTATCTCCCCTCCCTTCAAGAAAAGTTACAATGTGGTGGTCAGTCCAGCCCCTCCTGCGCTGCGTGCTCCTGCAGAGGACAAGCCATTTGCAACGGGGTTCTGGAAAACCATGGGTTAAACGCTCTGGCAATGCAAACACTGAGCTGAAGCAACCTGCTTTGTGCTGCATCAGGAACAGAAACAAACCTGGCTCTTCACCTTCTGGAAATTAAAGTGTTTAGACCAGATCTCCATAGCTACCACCTGTGCTGGTTTTCCCCCATGGCAGCATCATCACCTGGGGATGGGTGATGCCTCCTGCACAAAGGCAGGCGCAGACGGGCTGCTGCTGAGCAGGGACCACCCTGGCTGTGGGCACTGTCAGCTGTCTAAACATTCATTTCCTCTGTCTCTTTGTCCAGCACACCACCATGCAGCTGGGAGGTCTGAGAATCCCACTTTGTGAATTAGTTTCCCTGGGTGGAGGACAAGGACAAAAGCTGTGACCCACTCATGCCCTTCCTAAGCCTGGCGTTAAGCCCTCCCAAAATAATTAGCACAGTCAAATACCTGTGTCATGCACAGCCGTAGGTGCCAAAAGCCTCAAAGAGAAAGTTACAAGGCGCTCATCCTTTGACATGCCGAGAGCTCTGTAGCCCAGCAAATGGTTGATTTAAGTATTTCAAAGCAAACATTCTGCATGTGAAGGCTGAACAAGATCACAACATGGGTGACAATATTGCAGCTTTGATGTAGGGCTTTAGGAGAGATCTTTGTCTCATAAAAGGTGGTTTTGCTTTATGATGCACAATGTGAGAAAACACTGAAAAATTCATAGGCACCCATCAATTAATTATTAATCTATCCGTCCAGGTTTACTCACAACTTGTGGCATCAGCAGTGTGGAGTGCTCCAGCTGAAAGAAACATGTGGCTGTCAAAGTGACTCATTGCATGGAAGCCCTTGTTTTTTTATCAGAAAACCACTGTTCTAGGAGATAAAGTGGCACAAGACAGAACAGTGGCACAATGAACCACACACAACTCCCTAAGACATGCTCCAGCTGAAAGAAACATGTGGCTGTCAAAGTGACTCATTGCATGGAAGCCC
>JAVJGJ010000047.1:15755868-15789780 GCA_035590215.1 Microhierax caerulescens
ACGAAGTGCTCTGTAGCATCCTTTTCCCACCAATGGTAAATATTCTTCTCTATGGGTAGCAAAGGTCAGGGCAAGGGAGGCAGCCCAGTGCTTGGGGCCCCGACCTGCGCCCACATCTCTGAAGCAGAAAGCAGAGGAGGATCTGAACGCTCCCTCCCTCGACTGCAGGTGGGATGCTGACTTCCCTTTTAAATTGGGAACATGAAGGATGCTAAGCTGCCTTGGGTAAGTCACTAATGCCCCAGGCAACATGCTAATGCTCTGAGCTGCAAATTGCAACCCATGGAGCACTAGCTGCCTTGGGATCTGAAATGCAAGTGAAGAAGAGGACGCAAGGACAGTGTGATGCACCTCCCTGTGTCAGCAAAACCGGCAGCATCAGCACAGCCCAACCATGGATTTAGTAATTGTCACTCATGCAGTTTGAGAGGATTTTGGGAGACTCAGAGGGAGCCAGCAGGACATATCCCCTCCACCAGTTCTCTGGATTGCAATGCAGTACTATCCCCACGTGTCCCAGGAGGACCGCTCTCCTGGTGCCACTGTACAACAGGGATGCTCAAGGCGAGCTCTCCTCTGGCCAGTCAGACTTCCTCAAATCAGTCTTTTAGGCTCAGAGCCGTGCAGAATATTTCTAGCACAGTGTAAAATTTCCCATAAAATTCCTCTTAATTCAAGGAATTACAATCTGTGCCTATTCCTTGACCAAAATTTTCTTTTTCCCTCCTGTCAGCCCCAGCTCCTCACAAAGCCCCAGGGCTCCAGCACTCTGAAAGGTGACAGACCCACTCTCCTGGAGAAAAGCCCACATCATTTTGCTCCTGTGTTGGTAAAATCAGCCCTGCTGCAGGAATTCAGTCACTTCTAACTGCGGCTGCACGTTGTCAGTTGTTTACTGCGGATGGGTGCCTGCTCCTGTTATCCTGGCAAGTTCCTGGGTTATCTAATGAACCACTGCTACTATAAGGGAGCAGCCAGGAGGTCCTGGGGGGTGTGATTTAAAACAGCAGAAAGGACTTAGATAATTTGGTAAGGGCTGATGCTTCCCTCTCTAAGAGAAATCTTATTTCACGGTTCACAAACTTCAGGGTTGCACTAGATGCGTTGGTGAAAGTATTTCCTGGGCTGTACAGCAGCCCCTCCTCGCCCAAATGCTGAATCTTTTAACACTGCAATAAATCCCTGTGCTCCACCAGCCGCCTGGGCTCTGCAGGCTCTCACCCAGCACATCCACCAGCAGATGCTGGGACTGCGCCTGCTTCACCAGGTGAGGTCAAGACATCCACCCTGGAATTAACTCCAGCCTAAACGCTGCCTTTTGGATAGCTGTCTACCCCACAAGCTGAGCTGATTTCCAGCGTATTTTAGAGGAGCACTGGTGGCACGTGCAGGCAGAGATTTCCCCTGGTCTCCTTGCTGCAGCAGCAGCACCCGCGGGTACCTGCTGTTCATCTGCAGTGCTGATGAATCAACCAGCACACGGTGGTGACGTGGCAAGGGCAGGCAGGTGCTCAGCACGGATCCTCTGCTGGGAAAGTGGACAAACCCCTGCACCATCTCTGCTACAGACCCACCTACCACCATACCCCCTTGCAGCTTTGCAAGGCTGCGCCACGGGGCTGAGGAAAGCTGAGACAAGCAAACGTAGCATGCAGCTTTCCAGCAGGTTGTGCAAAGATACCTCCAGATTTATGTGTAATGATAAATCAAAGTAAACGAAAAAACCAGATTCAGCAAAACAGGGAGGGGAAGAAAAAGTGCTGCCTGCCTTTGCAAAAGTTTTGCAAGCTGTTAAGAAAAGGGATGGTGGAGCACTCCCATTGAAAAGGCATGTCCTTTCCATCTGTGACCAGAGAACTTCTGAACCCCGCAAATCCCCCTGCAAGATCATCTGTATGAGGTGTACAACACTGAAAGGGCTTAAAAACTAAGCTGTCCAGAGGCTCTGACCCCTGAGCATGCCTTAATACCCTCTTCTTATGGCATTGCATAAGGACACTTGAAGGCATGTGGGCAGCACAGGCTGAAGTACGGCACCACAAAAGAAAGTGGAGCTCTGGCTGGTTGATGCAGCCCGAGGTAGGTCGCTACATTTAGCTCGTTTGTGTTTCCTTACAGTTTACTTCCACATGCTGAATTTCACCTCAGTTAACAGGAAGAGAATCACAGGACAATAAACTGCTATTCAGTTCCAGGTAAATTTTACAGCTAGAATTAGCTCCAATTAACTCACCCCAATCATCATGGAACAAAGATCTACGTACCCTCAAATCCTGATCTTCTGATTACAAGTTTAACGGTAGATACATTTGTCATGTAATTCAAAATGGGCTTTGGCCTTTGGAGCTGAAGCAACTGGCATGAGGATGTGGTCCAGCAAGGCTGCAGTACCTTGACACTCAGCAGGACTGAAGGTGATGGAATAAGGCATGGGAACATCTTCAGTGGTGTCTATGCCGTGGGCAGGGCCAAGGCAAGGCTCTTGTATAGGAATTCATGCCGTCTTTAAAACTTTCCCCCCTTGGCGCTGAAATGAGCTTAGGACTGGAGTCTGGGCTCCTGTTGATTCAAGCAGGGAACTCAGATTTTTCTTGCTTTTTCATCACACTATCGTGGGATTTTCAACTGACCTCCATGGCTGTGGCACCTGAAAGCCTTCCACAAATTCAAGCTGGCAGCTTCTGATGGGCTTCACAGGGTCACGGTGTATTTACACATTTCAAGTCAAAACTGCTACTTAGTGATGCTTGGCAGAGGTAGATATTTGGGGATGAGAAGGTGTCCCGAGAGGAGTGCTGCTCCCGCAGGGAGAAGTCCTTTTGAACGGGAGGCATTGGGTTCCCTGGCCACGCTGTGCAGCCCTTCCCGCAGAGGTCTCTGTGCAGCTGGCTCCCTGGCCAAGCAAGCTTTGCTCCCAGCTCTGAAAACAGCTTGGGGATCAGGCCCCTGAGCCATGAACACAGAATTCCCTAGTGGGCCTCCCTTGGTGACACAAAATCAGACACCCTTCAGTGGCTGAGACCAGATGGTAAAACAGAGGTTCAAGGTCCTCCACTGCAGCCAGCACCATGCTTGGCAGGGATGATGATATGGGTGAACATGTAGATAACAGAAGCTACAGATCATCATGTGAATGATGATCACTTTTATTCATTAAAAATAGCTAACAAAACTGAAAGAAAAGCCACATTCAGAAAGAAACCTGCCTGCTACAGAAGTAGCTTGAAACTGGATGGCCATTCTCCAAAGTACTCGTGGTATGTGGGTGCATACCTTGGAGTATTTTGCAACACTGGTTCTTACAGTAGCATGGTGATAGATGCTTTTCTGCAGAAGCTCTGAGCAAAGAACTGGCAAAGCAGAGACTTTGGTCATGAAGAGCAAGGCTTTGGTTCCCTTTTACGCTGAGCTGGGTATCAGCAGACAAAGAGGAAAGGGAATGTAGAGGGAAGGTTATGGCTCCCACTTTTTCAAGGATTAAGGCAGTAAAAATTGCAGTGCTGCCCATTACAATGCATTTTGGTATTCATGACGTTTAGATTTGTCACAGCCAGAGACCTAAAGAGACTGTTCTTCTGAACAGGCTGATGACTTCCACACCGGTTTGACACAACAAATTTTCTTGTGAGGTCAGGGAGAAAGCAGTTAGGAGAACTAGGCTTCTAGGCAGCAAATCCTCAGCATGTGAGGATGTTGCTACATGTTCTCAGCGGACAGCATCCTAAGGGAGCTGAAGCTGCTAAGTCCCACCTGTGACTAGGACCTGCTTCTGTGGAAATCTCTAGGTATAAGTCATCATCAGACACGCTTCCAACAGTGATGGAGAAGTGGAAAGGAACTGCCCTCTACGGCAGATCCAGCAATTTTCAGTCCCTCTGGGCTGCACGTAACATTCCACTAACCGATACCAATTTATCAAAAAACCAGAGCAGAAACATCACATCTGTAAGTCCCTTTGGTCAATACATAACAACAATTACTAATGATTAATCATTATTATTATGCTAAATTACCATATTATGCTAATTAAAAGGTCAATTCTTTGCCTTTCTTAGAACAGTGGCCTGACAGTTGTGCTTCAAGTCATTCAAAGGTTTCAGAGAAATTTACTTCAAGGGGAATTTCCTGGTTTTACACAGCGGCAATACCCTTAGCCATACCAATCCTATCTAATTTATCATTGCATTTTGGAAAAGCCGCCACTTTTTAAAGTAATTAGCATTCAACAACATGAAAAAAAAACCCATGAGTAATAGGGAATGGAATCTGAGTTCCACTAACTGGGACCATTCGCCATCTCTTTTACTGCCTGATCCCCTCCAACAGGACCTATTCTGCCCCTGAAGAACGGGTGGCACAAAATGGATGTATGGCACCTCTGAGACAGGCCATGTGGAGCTGCAAGCTGTCATGTGGGATTTAACCCTGCAAAATACCCTTGCAAGATGTTCTGGCACCTGCATTAAGATCAAGGATGCGAGAAGAATTGAAGCAGACACAGAATAGCAGCAAGAAGCATAGCTATGGAGAAACAAACACAGGGAGCAAAAATGTGATGCCTTTAAAAGCAGCTAGTCTGTAAGGTGAGAGGAGGAGTTGTTCAGCACAAGGTACTGAGCAGGGGGAGATGTTAGCAGATGGGGCAAGTCCTATGGTGTACACCATCCTTGTTACCTTACTGGTGAGGACGACCAGCCTAGCAAGCCATCTAGACAATAAGGAAACTGCTGTTCTGTGTCCATATTAAATGTAGAATAAATAATTTATGCGTGCAGATACTATAACAACTACAGAAGAAGATGCTTCAGCCTAGCAGCAGCAGCTCCGACAACACAGCAGGATACCCCACCTCCCTTTGCATGGCAGCCTGGGGAGCACAGCACTGCTGCTCCCAGCCCTGCGCTAGCTGTACTTGAACCAGCTGAAACCCTGGCAGTTGTGAAGCTGGGACACAAATTGAGCATTGCACCATCTCACCCTGAATCCAGGCTCGGTGTATGCCTGACTGACCCCCGACATCCCTCCCACCAGCTCCAGATAGACCTGCTGCAGCCCCCCCAGCCTGCACGGGCATTGCCTGGGGCTGTGAGTGCACCCCAAAGGACAGGGCACCGCTCCCTGGGGAGATGCACCCCAACAGCAGGTACCCACCAAGGTCCAGATGGTGCTTCACGCTTCTCTCCTTTCCTTCTGCTGGAGGCTGCCACCCTGGCTGGAGGCTGCTGCCGTAGGCTGGCACCTCGCAGGTTTTTTAAGCACCGATGAATTTGTGTGTGAGACAAGGCTCCCAGGCAGCTCTGCAGAACAGGTTCAGGAGACAGAACAGCTGCCAGGAGCAGCACTCCTCTGCCCCCCTGCCCAGGGACCCCTGCCCAGTGCGTCTGTGAGCAGAGGGGCTGCAGCTGACAGCCAGGCAGGTACCAAGCTGAGATGATCCATCTTTTACCCTTCCCTACATAAACCCTGCAGGAGACCTGCCAAGACAAATATCTGTATCTGCTGGGCACAGACCAACGCAGCCCTGCCCAGGCTGGGAAGGATGGGCAGCAGGCATCCCTCTGTGAGAACAAGTATGGGCTTTCGGGGTCCTGGGTTCAAAGTCCCTGAAAACGATCAAGTTGAAAATTCCTCACCTTCCACATCTTATACTGACGTTCAAGAGTGGGCTCCAGGAGCGCAGCAATAATACATACGTGTGGCATCATGAGTGTTGAGTCTTCACCGTGTTATCACACTGCAGACAAACATTTTATTTTGTTCTTGTCAGGGAGCCAAACAAATCCTAATG
Organism: Microhierax caerulescens; assembly: GCA_035590215.1. NCBI lineage: Eukaryota > Metazoa > Chordata > Aves > Falconiformes > Falconidae > Microhierax > Microhierax caerulescens. The sequence continues at coordinate 15,761,657 of JAVJGJ010000047.1, forward strand.
GCTTTCCCCACCATAACACACAGACAGCGCCAGGTTTCTGACACATCAGCTGTAAAGGCAATGGCCTTTAGATAAGAGAGCACCGAGGCTTTGGGAGCTCCCGCCAGACCCAGTGCACAGCGGAGAGAACAATCAGTGTTTTCCAGAACGTGCATCGCACGCAATAGAAAATATTAACTCACATTACAAATATTTGTAAAAAGTCAGACACAATTAAGCGATTTACAATTGAAAACTAACAGTCTAAGAATTCAGCCGTGTAGACAGACGTTGTTAAATATAACTGCAGTTAATGTGATCTGATTTAAGTAGACATAATACAGCAACAACAGAAAAAGGCAGTCAATCACATTTCCTATGATTAACATTCTTCTCCTTACGGAATATTATTATGCAAAGCTTTCGAGCTGCTCTGTTGTCCCGGTGGGCGCAGGAGAGCCGTGTGCCCGCAGCCTGCTCCCGAGGTGTCCCCCTGCCCACCACTGCCCAGGGCTGCCCCAGCCAGCCCCACACCTCAGCCCCAGAGCCACCCCCACGAGATGGCTGATGGAGCCAGCTTGCTGCTGAGCATTTGGAATCACTGTAACCCCACACAGCACGCTCCCAGGCTCCTTGCAGACACAGTGTGTGACACAGACTCAGACATCTTGCATACAGGGGTACCAAGGCAGAAGGGAGGCCGGTGCCACCCTGAGGGTCTTGCACTGCCTCCATGAAAGCACCGCTAGCTTTCTCCCAGTGCCCCTCCAGGCTTCACCTTTTCATTATCTTCCCCTAGAGCTCAGCAAGGATGAGCCTCCAGTGAGAGCCTTTCCATCCTCATAGGGTGGAAGAACTGTTCTGCACACTGTTCTGCTGATTTCTCTTTGTATTTAAAGCCAAATCAAACACTAGTTGCTCAAAACCTTCATCCTAAGCCAGGCTGGACTACTTCAGCTTTGGCACATGCCAGGATGCAATGCAGCTGGAGAAGAGGGAGAAGCACCTACAGCCACCAGCTCCAGGGGGGCAGCCCATCCCAGGAGGGCAGGCAAGGACAGGGCTGGGATGCCAGGGGACATGGCACAGTCCTTGGCAGCAGAGTCCCGTGAACAAAAGATGACTGATTTAAGGATGGGATATGAGCTGAGTGGTGGGTCAGGCCTCGCTGTAACTGCACGCTATCTCTTCCAGACAGCTCCTCTGCAAGGAGCACTCTCATCTCCTGCTTTCTGAGGAAATGTGGTTTATTTCAAACTACATTCAGCAAGGCATGACCTCTTTCCTTTGAAATTGTTACCAGGGCAGGAGGCTTTTGCTCAAAGAGTTAGGGAAAATACATTGGACACTCTGAGAGTACAGCATTATAGTGTCTGCTATTGTTGAGGTGTCTTGGTGCCTTCTGAATGGCAGTGCATTGCAAAAATAAGGTGATAACCTGCTTTCTGATCCCATTTCATCAGTATTCTACCCTCAGTCTTCCCTTTAAGTTTCCACTGAGAGCAATGCACTTCATAAGCAGAAAGGACATGCAGGAGAGCAGCGCAGAATATGCAGATGTGAGCCAGAGTGCAACCCTGACTGCAGGTCTGCACCATCGGTACCTGCCCATCTCAGGCAGCAGCTGCGGTTCTTTTTAGAAATTAAGAAAAAACACCAATGGAGAGATTAAAGAGAAAAGCAACACCTGAAGAATTCTCATGGTAATCAGCTTTTTTTGCATTCTGTTCTGTAACCAGGTCAAAAATGCCCTGCTAAAGCCACGCTGTTACTTCAAATGAAGGTAAGTAACATCAGATACTACCGGCTATAAAACCATGGGAATATACACATATGGAACCTAAAGCTGAAACTCTTGCCCTCTGTTTCTTATTATTAATCAAGCAGATCCATGGAAAGGAAAATAGTGCTCAGGGCACTGGAAAAAATAATGCCTGTGTACAACCACCCGTGGGGTCACATTGCTGCCCTGGCTGCACAGCTGTGCAGAGGACCAGCTCCCTCTGCGTACCTCTCCCTCCAGCTGGAGTTCTAAGGAAAAACATCAGGAAAAAGCAGCCTGTGATGGGACCGTTTGCCCAAATGCTGTGAGCTGTTAAAGAAGGTGGAGGAGAGCGGGAGCTCTTGCTGGGAGCTGGCACAGCTGGGAAACACTCTGCTACCTGCCCGTTCTGCTTCGCAGATGCAAAGGAAGCAACTGAGGATCATGCTGTGACCTTGCATGAAAACCAGAGGGAATAACTGAATCACTTGGCTTACCATCTGATCAAAATCCACAACAGATTCCACCCCCCCAAAAAGCATTCATTTTCAGAGTTTACTACATTTTGTGCAATCTAAAAAGCCTAAGCCATTCAATTTCTAAAATGCTCAGATCAGTCTCAAATCCATTCTCTCACTCCTTCTGGGGGGGCTTTAGAGTGGAGAGTAAAATATTGCTGAAACAACTCAACCGGTTCCTTGAAATTCTGGAAAATGTTTCATTCATCCCAAACCTGCCTACATTACAAACCGCGTGCAGGCTTGCTCTGCAGGACGCATTTGCTGAAAACCGAGATGTGAGATTGCTATTCCACCAGGAGAAAATCAGCAATCCTCTCCCATCTTCCCATTTTCACACCTGGCCAAACACCTCCCAGCTGTGCCAGATGTGTACTTTCCATCACAGGTAAAATGAATGGAGCAGGAGAAAAAGCAGCCAGTTCTGCAAGATGGTACCTCATGTGAGCAGGAGACCAGCTGAAAAGGGAACAAGTGCCTAAGCATGGGGAAGGGAGAATGGGCAGAGCAGGAAATCCTCTTTAAATTTTTTTATTTTTCCTCTCCAGCTAAACCTGTTCACCCAGCAGGCAAGGGCAACTGTCAATACCAGGCATCGCCTGTCCTGCCTCACTTGCAGTCCTGGCCACATCTGCACAGCCCACCATGCTCACTGTTACATTAACAGGACAAACAGAACTGGTACAAACCTGCCACAGCTCCTTGTGAACTACCTGCTTCGCAAGCACCCTCCAGAACGGGCACACGGGACACCTCACGCAATAGCTGGTTTGCAAGGCTGGCACCGAAGTGAAGGTGATCACCTCCCATTCCCACCCTGATCATCACGCAGAGCTATTCAGGTTTATGCTGCTGGCAGCTTTCTTAACTGCACAATCACACAAGCTAAAAATATTTGCTGTTTGGACTCAATTTCATGTTTAAAAATGTATAACAAATAATTACTTGCACAGCACAAACCTTATAGCTTCTGCTTCCAAGCAGATGGGAAATTGTAACAAACTTCATCTGGCGAAGCAGTGTCCCCTCATCTGTCACCACCTCATCCACACTGCTCCACAGCACTGAGCGCTCTGTGCATCCCAGTCCTGCTTCCTCACCCGGGTACTCCCGTAGTGAGGGCTTTTGGCTGCAGGCGACCAGGGAACAGCTCCCAGCTCCAACACGCCTGGTTGCAGGGCTTCTTTTCAGGGCCCACCACAACTTCGCTGTAGACTAAAATTAAATAACCAGCATAGACAAAGTTCAGCTAAATAACTGAACCACTTTGACTGTATATTCAGCAATAACGCTGATACTTCCACAGTATCCAAAACCTGCCCGCTCATGTGAGGCTGATGGGCTCCCAGCCCAAAATGGACTACTAGCCCCTTCCCATGCAACCTGCTGTACACACCTAGTAAAATTCAGTCTACAGTTGCTATGTCAAGGCCATACCCTCCATTCAAACTCGAGCTTAAACAATAGAAAAAATACCCATTGTACCCTTCAGGAGAGAGAGGCTTTGACAACCTTTACCTGGTTCTTCTAGCCCTGACTAGCAGAAGCGTAGCCGACAGCATCTGCTTTGAGCCCACAGTTCTACTGCACTCGTACAGGGTTAAAGATCACTCCAATACATTTGCAAACAGATCAAATTACTTGGGACTGTTTCCCCAGGTAAGCATAAAACCTGTTATTCCTTCCTTTTCCTTCCACATGACTCCCAAGGCCTTTCCAATGCATTTTTACAGTGCAGATCCCAGATCTGGATATAGCAGAGGTCTTTTTGCTGCCCTATAGAAGGATAATGGTACTCCCCAATGTCTCCGTTTTTCTAGCCAAGAGCAGCCACTGTAGCTGCAGCATTGCCCCTGAATTCAGACTCATTCATGTCCTCACAGTCTTTTCAGAGGCTGCTCTCAAAGTCAAACCCTCTCCAGTCTGTTCAACATTCCACAAGGGTGGTTAGTCCCTAACTTACACCCTCTGAATCCTGTAACATCCTCCTCATCCCCATCTCTTCTTCAGCACTCTTCCCCTTCACTCTGCCTTCAGAGATACATGCTCTTCCGCTGCATCATTCACTCCTTCAGTCTTCATTTCATCTTTGGCCCTGCCTTCCTCACAGCTCCACATGCACAGAGTTCAAAACCTGGCTGTTCTTTCATGCTTTCCTGCAGAGCCAAACCTTCACACGTGCCCAAGGCTTGGCACCGTGGCTGCAGACCTCAGCATGCCCACTGAGGCTGTGGCTCTACCCTGTACTCTTTGCCTGGACCAACACTCTCAGATCCCTCAGCTGATGCCCTCAAGGCATCAATCACACACAAGCACTTTGAAAACCCTTCACAACTCAGTCACCACCTTCCCAGGCACCTTGTTACCTTACTGCAAATCTGACTCTTGCTTTAACATTATTTATGACAGCTGGTACTTCCTTCTTGCTTGCTTTCCCTGCAAGTCCTCCCCAGAGTCTCTTCTGAAGCAGAAAAAAAGATAAAAAAAAGGGGGTGGGGGAGGAAAAGATTGATAAAAAGGGACTGATCTTCCTCTGAAGTTTGCTGGAAGTTACCTTGGAGGTTACACGTTTGCATCCTGAGAAAAGCAGGGGTAGCCCAGTTGTTTCAGATGCTGGAAAACTGGGCAGGCAAACCTCTGTAGCAAAGCAGGACTGACCCCATCTCCAGTTCAGTTGTGTCCACACATCCTCCCCAGGAGAGGCAGCGGGGAGGGTTTCACACCAAGACATCCCAGGGCAGCTGGAAAAGCTCTCCACACAGATCACTACCGTCAGACCAGAGGGATGGTTTTTGCTCCATCTTAAGGCAGGAATCATTAGGGCCTGAAGACAGCTTTACAGCAGACAGCTAATGTCATTTTTGAAAGACAATGTTCCCATTTCACGCTGAACTCTGTTTTCTTGGTGAATCTTTCTGAGCCCATCCCTTGCTATTTGTTGTTAGCTGCTGTACCAGCTCTGCTCTTCCCTTCCGCAGGGATCATGTTGTCATAGGCCAATTCATGTCCAACAGTTTGTCCCTGTTGATTTTCAGTTACATCTTCTTTAATACTATCAAAGGACATTTACTTCTTCTCAGGACTTTGTTTCACCCATTTTTCTTTTCCTCTGCTCACCAGCACCCCTCACTAGCAGCCCGACACACCCCCCCTCAGCAGTCTCTACACAGAAGTTTTGTTATTAATGATTCCTATGGACCCTGTGTGGTTGAACAGGAGCGATTAATAGCGATTGATATCTGGCACCCAGCAATTTCACACAACAACAGAGAGAGGTTCCCTTCTGCTGTGGCACACTGGTATGGCACAAAGCCTTAGGCAGACAGATGTTCTTGCTCTCCTGCTCTTGCATCCTGCACTGCCCTTCCCCAAATCATCTCGTGCCTCTATCGCTACCCTGACTGCAGACAGAAAATTTAAGGCATTGAGACACCAGCTCTCCCAGACACCAGGGTGAGTTACTGACTTGCAGTGGTTCACATGGTGCTTCACGTGGCAGTGATAACCACTGATCCAGCCTAAACAAAATGTGTTTTGATTGTCGTCACCGAGCAAATCACCCTTATTTTGAAGCACATCAGGTCTCCCCAAGATGACTAAGGACAATGCTCAGATCAGGCCCACACTCTGACGTTACCAGTGTTTCTGCTGGCGTATTTGGGATGGAAATAGATTTTTTTTTGTTGGTGGTGGTGATTGATGCTGCTTATGTTTTTAGCCATATGATGGATGAAACTACAACTGGCATTATGACAAGAAAGTTTAATGATTCCAATTATCTCCTTGAACATATTTTTGGCTATTTTCATCCACAGAAATAAAACTACTACTGGCTGCCAAACATCCTCAGCTGTTTTGCAATTGTCATACATAAAGGTGGAACAGACTGACCAAGCAATGACCCTGAATAATTGCCTACGTTAAGTGGTAATAAAGAAGATCAAGAGTTACATGGTTCGCAAAAGAAATGCACGGGAAGGGAGCAGAGCCACCTCCTGCCACTGCCCAGGTGGTGCTGGGGGAGCAGCAGGGCTGCAGCTGGGGCCACCCGAGAAGAACAGCAGCATATCAATTAGCCAAACCATTAGCAAAACCGGTGGCCAGTTTGCTCCTCTTATTTTGCTACGGACCACACTGTCAGCAGGGACTCCCCAGAGGAAAGCAGTTGTACCAACCTCGGAGAAACCACGTGGTCCTCATCGCAAATACTGCAGATGTTCATGAAAAATGCAGAGTTTGAAACAAACCCTTTCCCAAATACTGCTGCTGCTCACTCACAAGTAGTCACCGTAATTTCTATTAGAAATCTTTGATAGCATATAAACTAATATTTAGAATGCACAGCTCTTCTATTGAACGAACCTGTATTCTCCTCTCTAACTCCCTAGCAGATCCCAGCCATGCTGCTTGTCTGACCTGACAGTCACTTTCCTCCACAAAGTCATTTTGGAATCGTTTTGATGGTGGCAGCCTCAGCCCCTTCAGCTAATTTACACTCAATTGCTACTTAAACATGTGAGCACAACTATTCCCAGCCAAAACCCACTGTTAGGGGGGAAAAAGGTAAAGTAAAGAGGAAATCCAGAAGCAGAAAGGTGAATGAAGAACTGAGTTAGAAGGTGACTGAAAATGTCTACTTGATATTTTACATTTTTGAGAACTTGGATATGCACGGGGGAGGAAGGTAGGGAATGAGACTTCAAGCCAAAAGGAGACGGCGGGTACAGTAATGGGGGACTGTTGGTGATATTACACCCTGCATCAGAAATAAAGAGCACTGGGTTTTAATGTCATTTTCAAAAGTAAAATTAAGTTCAGTGTTTGGCGAATTACATTCTCATCAAATATAACAGGCACCACCTGATTTAATAGAATTATTGTGTCAATAGTTTCTCCATGAAACCACATCTCTGTTTTGCCACTATTTTACCAGTTCTGGTCTCAGCTCTGCACGCGGGTGAGCAGGACTCCTGGTGACGGCAGCCAAACACATGCCTGCAGCTCATTTCATCAATGTTGCACAACATGAGCTCGCCAGCAAACTGGCAGAAATACCAGCAGGATAAACGACGGGTGTAGAGAACAAATAAGAGACCATTTCATTACTCTACTATTAGAATTTTATAATTTAAACCACCCAAAAGACTTTCTCGCTGTCATCTCTGGACTTAGCTAGGTCACAAAAGCAGCTAGTTATGTAAAGCAAAACCCTCCACAAAAGCCAACAGCTCACGGTCCTCAACCTGGGAACAAGGAAACTCTTCATTGATGCTCCTTCTGCTAAGGAATAGCCATGGAGCAAAGTCTTACATTTGATGCCACCCTTCACTGTCCCACTGCAATCTGTGTTTCCTGCCAAGATTTCCTAGCTTTGCTGGTGACCCGATATTGTGTCTTATGTTTTAGCTTTTTTTGTTGATAGCTGGAGCAAAATACCCTCAGTTTTGCCCAGTTTCCCTTCTTCTGGACTAATGCGACTGGAGACCTGCAATATTGCTATTGTTGCCAGTATAGCTGTAAACACAGGTGGTAGTTGGTCAAGACGCAGAAACGAGTGTGGGGCATGTCCCAGCACCCATGAGAACAAGTTAACAAAAACTCAGCAGGGCACTGGGCAAAGTCTGTGTGTTTCTTCATGGGTCACCATCTGCCCCTGTGCGTGCTTCTTCCCCAGCACTGTTTTTTCATTGCAAACCTCAGTCCCCAGCCAGCAGGGTCAGAAGAGGACAGCAACATTATGCATTTGCACTTTGTTCTCCTCTGCTGTGGGAAACGTCTGTAATCTCAGGTGCCCCCTCCCTCCTCTGCACACTCTGAGGGAGGCTGAAGGCTCAGGCATGAGCACAGGGGCAAGCAGCACGGCTCTGCCAGCAGCAGGAGCTGTGGTTGGGAGCCCAGCAACACAGGGGCACTGGGTTCAGCATCCTCCCATCACCCCACGCCGTGCTCGCCTGTGCCACCAGCACCCGGGACTCACGTGAGCCGTGCTGGGAAAATCCCCTTGTCTCCCCCTGCCATAGCTGACAGTGTTTAACATCTACCATTTCCAGCTTCACAGCATCTACAGCAAAACACATGTGCCCCTGAATTCTGGCTTCAAGCTGGCTGCTCAAGAGGTTTACACGTTTCTTCCTTGCCTTCTAAGTCTTCCTATATTATGTGGAGAACTTCAGCTCAGTATTCCCTTTAAACTCAAAACATTCTTCGGAAGGAATGGCTGTTACACCATCATACTCTTTGTTAAATGGGGGATGCAATCATTTTCCCTCTTTCAGTGCAATGACGCTTCTACAAAGACTTTGCACCGAATGACAAAGAATATTGTGCCATAACCTCCCCATCTTCTTACTGTCCTCTATTTCAGAGACAAAAGAACTGGACCAAAGGCTACAACATGTAAAAAAACCACATGCATGGATCACTTTCCTGCAGGAAACATCGCTGCTGCCCTGCTTTATACAACAAAGCCTGTGCGATGGAGGGCAGCAGTTTTCATATGACTTCAAGCTACTATAGCTGCCTTTTAAATATGTGAGAGGCTGTATTTGAAGTTGCCTTGCATCCAATTCCCTATCGAACTTGCACTCTAATTTCTCAAAAAACATGAGTAGAATCAGATGTTCCAGAAAAGCCATAGTATATTGAATAAGAAAACTCAACACTGAAATAGAGGAAAGGAACAGCTTACATAAGTTGCATTCCCTGTAGTTTGGGATACTGAGGCTGAGCCTTTGAAATGCATGAAATCTAGTTTGTTGATCATTCCCCAATTTATAGTCAGCTCAGTGGGAACAAATATGCGTCTACTTTGATATCCTTTTGAAGAAAATCTTTGGCACCTCATTCCTCTTAAGAAATATACCCATTCTCTTTTTATTTTGGTACTTTTTTTTAGATGCAAACTGGAAGATTAACCTAGCTGTATTTTGTATTCATGCAGTACTTTATGTGGCCTGATCCATCTGAATCCCAAAGTTTCTTCTGAATTAAAATGACACAGTCTATCACATCCCAAGCTGTGGCATGAAGCACTTGTCAAGTAACTCAGAAATACTGGTAGTCTGAAGAATGAAATGTAAGGAGTGGAGGAAAGAGCTGGTGAATAGCACATTTGTTAAAAAAATAACTCTCTTTTCTGGAATACTGAACATGATATGGATTGGAAAGGGGTAGAACCAGACTCGGAGAAGTCATGTCTTTCAGAAATAAGATTAGAAAAACTCAGTAAAATATTAATACAAAAACTTTCAAAATACTCACTTAGTGGATGATGTATGTCACAAGAATGATCTCTCTATTTTAGATGATAAAAGGAAAACTGAAAGAGCTGTGTGTAACATTAGGCTAGCACAGCTCAGTAAAAACCAGTCCAGATTCTCTGACAAGACATTGTTGGTTGAAATGAAGACCCTGGAGCTCTGGCACAAGCCTCCAGCACGACCATGTACACAATGCCTACTATGTGCAACGGTATCTTTCCATTTTGCTCATGAGATAGGCATTGAAAGTTGCCCAGGAAAGCAATAGGATTTCAGTGATAAAATACACGAGTGAGGGTTGAAATGCTGCAAAGCACTGAGGTTTTCATGTGGAATTCAAATTAGATTTAAAGACCTACATGCAAAATTAAATTCTAGCAGCTGCATTGTATTCCCAGTTAAAAGGAAGAGAAAGAGAGACATTAACATAGTGCAGGGTCACGCACCAGTTATGTCTTATTAAGTATTCCAGCCTTCCTTAAGATAAGCATCACATATGGGTTCTTTTGCAGCTAGCAGTTCCTTGCTTAAAGAGAGAGAGGTCTGGATAACACCCCTTCTGTCTCCCAGGGCCTCCTGGGCTGATTGACAGGAACATGTACTGCAGGGAACAAATGCTGCTCGAAGGAAAAACAAGATTACTTTCTCTGAAGGGGGCCAGTGGGGTCATTTCTTTGTCATGTCTTCTGCTCACCATCTCTGGTTGAAGGAAAGACAAAGAGGAGGAGTGACATTTCCCTTTCCCAATAAAACACAGGACCAGGCTGAGGGGCACAAGAGAGATTGCTTGTAATAAACAGGGCATGTTGAGAGTCAAATCCCACCTCCAGGAACCAGACCACATGGAAGGTCAATTCAGAAACCATACTCCAACCCATCTTAGTTACATTTTAGGCTGGTTTTGGGGGAGATCAGCAATAAACATCTGATTTTCTCTATCATCTTTGGCTACCACTCCCCCGTGATGGACAATGTTTGGCTTGGCTTTCTCTTTGGGCAGACCCACCCGATGTTTTGAGGCTGGTCCACTCTGCACAGCGGCAATGTGCCCTATGGGATCATTGGCGTTTTCAGTGCAAAGTGGTTTCCCTGAATTCAGCAACTTCTCCTCCACTTGCTCCCTCATCTCTAACAGTAGTTTCCTCTCTGCTAATACAAAAGTAACACCTCTGGGATTTGTATGTTGTGCCGCCCCAGATCTCCCCTCCACTGAAACAGTTTCAAGCTGTAATTCCCAAATGTTGCCACATTTAATGAGGCTCAAGAACTCCTCCTATTTCTTTAGCTCCGGCAAAACCTGTCCCACTGCTTCAGCATCTCCCTCTGCACAGCTGCGCCAGGAATGGTCCATCGTCCTGACCCTCCCCTCTGCTCTGATCTATTCCTATAGTAAAGCTCAGAGGTGGAAGCAGCCAGGCACTTGCAGAGGCAGCAGACACCAGAACAGCTCTCCCAAGTAATAACCTCAGGGTCAAAGTCTTTTCCTTACCAGAGACCTCTACTAGTCTGGAAATAGCAGCATCAGCAGATCAGCACGTCACCAGCTACTTCAATCCCTCATACTTTTCCTTAATTGCTCCTACCTAGAGCCAGGAATTCACCACTTAACATATTCCTTCCAGAATGCAAGGTGGTGGTAGCAAAATTGTCTTAATAAACATACCTTTGAAATGAAGCTCCTAATCTGATGGGAAAAAAAAATAATAATCTGGCTAAGCAGCAGGAAAGTCATGCCAACAACTAGATTTTGAGTGAAAGAAGAGAATTAGCTGCCCTTGAATAGAGGGGTTAACATAAATTGAAAATGTCAAATCATTTATATTTTACAATATTTTATAAGGTAACCATAGTTATTTTTTATGCATGCCTTTGCAGCATGAATACAGATGATGAAAAGTATGCATGGGCCAATTGAAACAAAAATAAATCTGAAGAGATATCTTGATGGTAATTTAGACCTTAAGCTGCGGAAATTAATCAGTCCACACAGACAACGAAGAGTGTTCAGCTGATATTGCACCACAAAACCCCCTTGCTAAACAGACAAATAAAAAGCATTTCACAAAGGATGAACATCTTTTAAATCATCCTGACTTTAGCCCTAATGTACCTGCAGGGATCAATACTGCTGGAGCAGGATAGATCTGGTCAGATGTGTGAAGTTGCCCGTGTGGCCTCTGGATAAAGCACAACTGTTTCTAACTTAATTTGCACAGGCTGCTGGAAATTCAGAGGACCACTGGTCCCAGCGTGCTGCAGCCCCTCGGTGCTGCCCAGTGAGGGGGTCACTAATGGCCTGGATGCATTGGCTTCCCTACTGCTGCTTCTTGAGATAATTTTGCATGCTTTTCCATTAGACTAACGAGCTTTCTTCATCGCACTTACCTTGCTGGCAAGCGGTGTCACCTCTTACAGCGAGGGCAGGGGAGCAGCACAGCAGATCGGAAGAGGGGACGGGAAATGGCGAGGGTGAGCAGTTGTGACAAATAACAACTGAGTGCTCTATTAAGCAAACTAAACCAGGACTTTGGCTCAAAGGAGTCCCCGTGGACTTCTGCAGCAAATGACGAATAAAATCCATCTCCAGAACCCTGTGACAGAGGCCCTCCCAGCAGCCAAAACATTTTGCATGGCAGCAGAGAGTAGGAATATGAGGCTGCTCCTCCACTCCAGAACCTGTCCAGATACAGAAACCATTTTCTGTCCCTTAAATAATACACCATAACAAGCCATTGCTTGTTTTTGTGGAACAAGTGACATTTGGCTGGGCTGCGGAGAGGCATCCATACCCCTAAACCTGGAGGGAAGGCTGGCAGGAGGTAGCGTGGGAAGGATTCAGTGCAGAAGACTTTTTCAGTCTAATAAACATCTCTGGTTAGCGTTAGAAGAAAATGACTGACTTTTCCTCTGCAAGTCTTCACCATTGTTGCATGACATGATAACTTCTCTGCTAAACATCTGCTCTTCAGATGCCTGCTCTGCTCTAGCCTGGTTTCTGTAATGGGACTGTAAAACCAAAAGATGTCCATAGTAGGGCCAGAGCTGGAAGTTCCTAGTGCACAAAAACACACATCCCCAACTGGCAGCTAACAGGGTTAAAACACCCTCTGATTAAATGAAATCATCTTTAATTAGTTTAATTGACCATGCCTCAGCCAAGACCATCTGCTCAGCAGCATTTGCCTGCTCTTTGCAGGAGCGATTGATCAGCCATAGCTAGAGTATACAGCATTAGGCTACATCAGATTTATTTTGTTTAATAGAAGAGCTAATTTGCTTTAAATTTAATTACAGGGGCCAAGATTGCTCTCTAAGTCCATAACAGCACAGAACATAAGCTGATCCTACAGCTAATGGGCACACACGTAGGTCCATACGTGTCTGTGCAAATCAGCTCAGTGACGACAGCTTGGAGAGCTGGTCCCGTCCTGGCAGAGAGCAATCGCTGCATTTTCCTCCCCAAAAGGCAGCAGCACGGTGGCACACCGCTGGGCTGGCAGGGCCGCCCCACTCACCGCCACATCCCCCTCCAACTGGCCGAGCTCTTCCCCACAGCTCTCCATCAGATACTGGAGCAGGCAAATGTCCACCTCAACCACTTCTCCTAGTCCTAATTATAAAGGCACTAAATGATGCATCCTACATAAGGTCAATGTTTATGCATCACATGGGACCAACAGGGAAAATCAGGGGACCACTCTGTACTTCCTGGGTGACCTCCATCAGCAAACCTCTCCCAAACGAGGTGGCTGGCAGCTGAGGGGCCAGTGGAGCCAGACGTCGTGCTCGCCCCATCCCTGCCACCGCACTGTCCCTCTCAGTTCTCCACCCTCCCATGCCAACATCATTCTTCAAAACATCACACCTGGAGCTGATGAAGAGCAGCAGTTCCCCCTCCTCCCCGAAGGACCACGTGTCTCTATGTCGTGTTATGAAGGGGAAAATTTCATTCACTTCCCAATGCTTTTTCCTTTTTCAATTTCCCATCAGGCACTAAATCACTGCTGTCTTTGGGAGATGCTCGAGCCCTGACAGCCATGCTGTGGCTGCCGCTGGCTGCTACAGGAGTAATTACAACCCTGCAGAAGGCTCCAGGCTGCCATTTCCGTTTCCATGGAAATAAATACTGAATTACTGAAAACAGAGTATGATGCTTTATGGATTTTGAGGCTTTTGATCATCTCAAAACCACCTTAACCCAATTTTTATTGGTGGTGGCTTTGTTTTAAGGGGGGCGGGGGGGGGGGGTGAGGCAGGTAATGCTCACAGTGTGCAAAAAAAGCCAAGGGGTTTGGCTGATGCCCTGAAGATTTGTAAGGGACAGTGGTGGTGGCCAAAGCTGCTGGTTGTCCACAGCATCCAGGAGTCCAGCCCTGGAGAGAGGAACCCGTGGAGGCTCATTGGTCCCTGCCTGCGGCCCTGGATCCCCACTACCACCCCTGTGACAGTGACAGTCTGTTTGCTGGGGTTCTAGGGCTGAAGCAAAGCTCCTGCCCTTTTTGAGGGATCATTATAGCTAGCATTAGTGCTTAAACGTCCGGAATTGCAGATGACCATTTCATAGGCACTGAGCTTCAAGATGAAGCTGAAATAAAAAAGAATTGCTTTATTTCTTCATAAATGAATAGGGAGCAGAAAGGAGAGAGCTGATACTAAGCCCCTGTATCTCTGAACTGAAGGGACAGAGATGTGCACAGACAGGCAACTCCACACTGCGTGCAGCGACCCTGGGCTCAACTCTCATCACAAGGCATGGCTGGAAAACTTTCATCATAACAAACTAAATTAAATACTTGGTTTGTGGAGGATACACACAAACCAAACATTTATTCTGAGGTCACCTTAGCCTTCGTCTCACCATCTGAGCTGTTACTGTGTCTCACGGGAGTTACTGTCCTGGCTTGGGCTGCATCTCCCAAGTACCACCGCAGTGTCTCTGCAACGGGCTCAATGCACCGCAGCAAGACAAGGAACCAAATTCAGGAAAACCACCTGAATTACAGAGATGAGAGAGGGGCAGAAGGCAAGATGCCACCTCAGCAAATCATCTCTAATACTGACTTGAGCTAAAATTAAACATTTGATTCAGGACAGAAATCCTAAATATCTTTTCTGCTAACACTTCTGAAACCAATTTTTTTGGCAGGGGAACTTTCTGCTTTGTGAGAAATGTCAGCCTTTGGACACAGTGTCCTAATTCAGCTGCAAAAATAAATGTCAAAACAGTGAATTCTAGTTTTAAGGCAGCTCTGGTTGGCAAAATTTGGGTTGAAATGTTTCCTAGCTAAAACCACAGCCCCCAGAAGTTATGAAACAATTCCCATTGCACTAGTTAGAGGCTTTCATCCCTTTATGTGAAAGTCACCAGGCAGCAATGGCACTTGGCCTCTGTTGTAGCCCACTCACACATGCATGCTTCTCTGATGTTTAACCTTCTACCTGGCTGCACAAGAATAGATGCTGAAAAACCATGACCATGTATTACTATGTATTACTCAGCACGTTTGACGAGCATATATTCAGCTGTTTGTTTTCAAATCTAGCATCCAAGGGAACTGGATGAAATTGGAAGCTCAGCACAGGTATTTTGTACATGTAACAGGAATGTCACAGTATACGGGACACTTCAGGCTCAGGAAAGAAGAGAAAGTCTGACTGTGAAACCTGTGAATTCAGACAGTCCTGCAGGGACAGCCCAGGGAGGATGGAAAAGTGCAGCTCATCACAGGTGTGGTCTAGATATTGTCTGCTGCTGCTGGATTCACCGAACAGCACTGTACTAGCTCCTTCTCACTGCAGCTAAAAACAATTTTCAAACACAGCTTGAGATAGAAAAGTAAATCACTGCCCTACGGCTGGAAGAACAAGACAGGGAGAACACCACAACCTGATTTTCAGAGATGCTGCTGCAGTTTAGCTGTCATGAAGGTCAGTGGGAAATACAGGGCTCGTGCCCAAGGAAATGCCAACTGTCGCGAAGACCCAAGCTTGGAATTGCCCAACACTTACAGAAAATAGCTCCTGTATGACTCTTCCACAGCCACAGGTCAATTACAATGCGGAAGAGCTAAACTCAAGCCTTGCCAACGGATTCTGGAACAGAAACCCAAGACTGAAACACTTTTCTCCCTCCACGATGCCCAGCACACAGCAGAGGAGCTCGCTGCTGGAGCCAGAGATACTCAACTCAGCACCCATGCCAACTCCACTGGAGTAGAAACACCAAGCCACATAGTCTGTTATGCAAAAAACTTAAGCCTCTGTGTATTATTTAAAATGTTCTAGTCAGAGGTTGTGCTTAACACCACCGTTATCTCCACAACATTCTGCTACAAACCACTTCCCATCTTTGTTTCCTAAAAGCCCTTCCAACTGCATCAATCCCTTTTGCTCTGCTGCTATCTCAGATCCTGCTATATCACCACTATCACGTTAAGAATACACTTATCTCATGCCACCTGGGGCTATTGTATTAAAAAAAAAAAATCCCTTTAGAAATAAGCCTTCCGCACAAATAAAATATTATTTCAGAAGCGAATGGAAATGCCTTCCCGGTGATGTAATCATTATGCAATTAGTGAGTGTGATGTAACAGGAGGCCACGGAGAAAAACACCTGCTTCCAGACCACAGGAAAAGTTCAAGCAAGTGCTTGGGGCTCTCTGCACCGTTCCTGCCCGTGCTTTAGGAGGACAACAACTAGGCAAAGCCTTCTTACCCCCTGCCTCCTTGCACAGCCTCAGGGGCAGTTCCACCCTGCACGCCAAAGCAGGGGAGAGCACGCCAGAGCAGCCAGCCCCTCCACTCGCTCCCAGCCGACGAGAGCAATAGGAGAAGCTGACAGGCTTTGCTTTTCTAAGTGCAGGTGATTGACCGATAAACCGCACCGACAGCACCGCGCTGCCGCTCTGGAGAGAGATGGCATTCAGACCGCCTGCCAGGGAACAGGCTCCGTTTCCCAATTCCTCCCATGCACAGCAGACAAGCGTAGGTCAAAAATAAGTGTAACTCATACCATGCCAAAACGCCGCTGGGAAGCTCGTGATTGCCCCCAGATTTGTTCTGGAGGTTTGCTCAGTTTCAGCGTAAAGCCTGTGGCTGGCATCACGGCAGGCTGCCAAGCCAGGGTCTGCGGTGGGCTCTGGCAGGAGCTGCCGGTACGATGCTCAGGGGAGGAAAGCAGATGTATTAATCACCCACATGTGCGCAACTAGAGCCGCCACGGCGTTTCTGAGGATTTTGTCATTTCAGCACATCTAGGAAAATGCCACACCGTGTTTTCTTTTTACTTAAAGCTTACTCACAAACAGAATATATAAAATATTTTGTTTTTATGAAACAGGTGATGGAAGCTTAAATCTTTTCCTTAATAATTTGACTGAAGTTGTACATCCAATTAACTCCAACGAGACAACAGTCAGATCAACAGACCAAGCGTGTCTTCACGGGGAGGGAAATGAGCACTGCTTAGGCCAATTCTGACCAAAACGCAATCCGGACTGAAAACAGCACGTTGGAGATAAATGATAATTTTTAGGTGTTATGGGGCCACTGCCTCAAAGCCCAGTGGGTACACTCTGTGATGCAAGTACAGCTGCAGGCACAGGCTGAGAGGTGTTTGCAAATCAACCTGGGAAGGGAGCTCACTGCTGATTTCAGGACAGGCTGGCAGAGGTATTTACAGAAGATGGCTTGTCAAACAGAGGGAGACAGATGCAGCGAATGAAAATGTATGAAAATGCAAAGGTGGGGGGAGAATGAGCAGCGGGAAGCCCTGCAGAAGCATGTCTCAGCCCTGCCATGGCCATAGCGCACATGCAATGCAGGGAGCTATTCCTCCCCTCCAGCTGCCCCGGGACCTCTCCCACCCAGCACCCACCCGGGCTGCTGCAATGCTGCACACACAATTCTTCTTTCCCCAGATGTCTCTGGTTTTAGTGCTGTAATGTTGGGAGGTGCCTCTGACTCCCTAATTGGCATCAGAGATGCCACCACCATGGCACAGAGGAGTTTCCAAGCCACGAAGGGCTCTGCTTGCACCTCCAGCCTGCAGCAGTCGGACACGCAGCTGCTGTAGTGGCTTTGAAATCTGCCCTGTGTGAACACCAGGGGCTTTTGGAGTAGGAAATAATTTTGTACTAAAGTTTAAGAGGGAAAGGGAAAAATTTCTTGTTTCAGGGCCAATGCTTCATCATGAGAAATCAGGAAGAAGCTTTCATGGGGGGAAGGGGCAGGTTACTGAATCACTGCTCACTGCATATAATTTTCTGCTCTCTTTGCAGAAAACATGCCAGCTGAGTGGCACACACCTCTGACTTTTGCCAGGAACTCCCCATACAAGCTAAGCAAACAAAAACATTTGCAGTTTGATAGGTTTTACTTATACCCTACAACAGATTGGCTGCAAGCAATGGCTGAGATCCTGCAGGAAGGAGAAGTGGTCAACAGCGATTTTGGTGCTTTGAGGCAAGAGGGAAGTACAGAACAGCTGCTCTTGCTCTCCCAAGGGCTACCAGTGGCCAGAGAGCTCCAGAGATCCCTCTGGTATAGCCCAGATGCTGTGACCACAGGCAGCACCAAAATAAGGGTCCTCATAGCAAAGGCTGTGCTCTTCCCTGCAACATCTAATGGGAGAAGGAGCAGCAGTGACCTGCTCCCACCTCTGCCGCCCACCCCACTGCGCCAGCACCTTGGCACCATAACTACTTGCACTGTACCCCAGGAAAATACCAAGCGGCTGAACAACTGCTGGCCTTGCAGCTTTCTGAGCCGTGCCTTGTATAAAGGGCTTTCCCTTCTGCATAGCTAATCCTCGCTATCCAGGTATTAAAAACAGAGTAACTCCTGTGCTAATACTCACTTTCAAAAGAAATTACATCTTTCTCTAAAAGCTTAAATTACAGGTTTTCTGCCTCTGAGTATTAGAAAAGACCCAGAATTAAATCCGTCACTTTCAGAATAAAATCAGAACCTATTGCGGGAAACAAGTTGCTCGATGCAACAGGGCAATTAGCAGGGAGCAGCCACTGGGTTCATGGTGTCAGCCAGAAAGGCTCTCATAAACAGAGATCACCCACAAAGCAGGGCAGCCATGATTAAATACCGTTTTCTGCATCACTGGGAACCACAAAGCAAGAGGGTAGAATCGCACACACGTTCACACAAAACCACGCTAGTTCCTTAGCTGAGCAGAAGTCAAGGGAGGATGAGAGACACAGGGCTTGAGTTGCTTTAAGTTAAAAGACCAAGCTGCAGAACCGATTCATCTCTCAGCACATCACTGAAAACATGGTTTTGATCTTAAAGAAGTCCTCCAACAGAGGATTGGAGGCATGAAATCTTGTTTGTAAACATAATCCATGAGGATCGATGCAGTCCTTGCTGTTGCCTGTTTGCTATGAAGATGCCTTACTCAGGGACATTTATTATCCTCTCCCTCTGCCACTAAGGTCTGAGATGAAAAAGAACAAATGTGAGATAATTAAGCTCTTTACAGGAGAAAACCCAGATCAAACAATTTTCTATGTCTTGAAAAGATTTGGAAATGTCTAGACAGAGGGCAGAATTGGTCTTGAATGTATTAACTTCAATAAGAAGTTGAATCCTTGAATTATGGGGAAGAGATTGAGGTCTGCTCCTCCTCCAAAAACTTTCCACAGCACTACCTTACCCTCCCCTTGACACCGACATCCTTTATCTCACCTGTGATATTTATATCCGATAGCAGGGGACCGTAATCTGGGTCACCAATGGCCTGGACAGCCACTGACAGCCCTCAGCAAGAGCTGCTGGAATCGCAAGCAGCACTGCTGAGTCCCAGCTCTACATCTCTGGGGAATTGGCTCTTACTGGGGGGGGGAAAGAGAGGAATGGGAAAGGCACCTGGGAACTCATGGTGCAAACAGAGCCACCTCAAGGGCATGGCGGAAGGAGAGAGCGTCCCAAACCCCCACGGGCACGCAGGGGTCACAGGCTCCCTCTACTTAAGAGGAACCTGTACAACTTCAACAAGCCCGTTTGCGTAAGACATCCACCCCAGGGGCATCCAAGCTTCAACTATTAATAAGGTTATTGCAGGCTACCAGAACGTACTTCTGTCATTTAAATTGGTGATGTGACACAGGAAAGGCAAGCAAAACAGCCCACTTAAGCACCATCAAAGACCCGCTCATCCAGGCAGAGAGCTGGAGGAATAAAATTTTCCCATCTCAGCAATCCTGTGGGGTATTTCACAAGGAAACAAACATGAACAGGAGAAGGCAGCTCACTTGGCTAGCCAGAACAAAACTGGCACTGTAGAAGTCCCACAATGAACCAAATCTCCCTTGCTCGGTGGATGTTCTCTCACAAACCGTCTGGCCAAACCCAAAGTTTCTAGTTCATAACAGCAGTATTTCCCACTGGCAAGCCCTTCCCCTCCTCCCACCCAGCCTGGGAGAAGGACATTACCTGACATGCGTTGTACAGAAGCTGATGCTCAAATTTCTTGATCCCCAAAATGTTCTGGAACATCTCGTAGAGCTGTTCCTTGCTGAGGATGAGCTCCGAGGCAGCACTCGCCGTCATCCTGGCCTGCTGCTTGCGGGGATCCTCTTCCCCTCGGTAAATAGCATCAAACTTTGCCATCCAAGAGCTCAGGACTGTCTCCTTGCTGAGGCCATCAATCTCTGGCAGGCTGCGCACTCTCTTTTCAATGTGCTTCTTGAAGACCTCCCGGGAGTCATTTGCTGAGCACCCTCCGCTCTGCACCATCCTAGCAACACGGTCGCTTTTCAGGAACACCTGCAAAAAAAGGGTGACTTCAAATGGTGTCAGTTAAAAAAAAATAATAAAATATCCCCTTTAATTATCACAAGACATGGTTTCACTGCTGGGAAGCCCACTAACTGGCTGCCAATACGCTTTCCAACTCCCCACTCAACAACCACGTTACCAGAAGGACAGAGGTTTCATCTGTACTTTGTGGGAAGTGTAATGAAATCAGGTGAAGCTTCTGCTTTGCATCCGCTAAAACAGAACATTTTGATGCAATTAGGACTTCATGCAATGTTGTGCTCGCACCTCACCAGATTCATAAATCAAATGCCCTTTGGGAAAGCAGGATTATATTCTACTCTAGCAAATGTTTTAATAAGGAAGTTATTGCAGAACTACATTCACCTAGCCAAGTTCTGCCCTGTTAGGAGGAGCCCACTCATCCTACTTGAGGCAACAGCATTGCACAGCATTTATCCTGATACCCAGCCCCCTGGGAAACCTCTGACCAGCGCAGGGACCAGGCTTACATTAAGCTGCCACACTGCAGGAGATCTTTGCAGACTGCCCTGCTGTCATAAGATGACAGGAACGACATTGTATTAATTTAATGTAGCTTTCAGCTAAATAATGTGTGTTCCCACTTCTCCTGCAGCCGGGTCTTTCCAACCTGGGCAACCAGCACGGCAAGAGCATCATTAGAACACCCCGGGAAAGGACAAGGATGAATGGCCCAATCTTTACAAACTGATGGGTAAACACCAAGGCAACTCAGATCACAGGAAGGTGGCCTGGCTGCAGGTGGACGAGACCAAATCCGTTCCCTCTCCACCTCTGGGAACTGGTGAAGTAGCACAGAATGGTTGAGCATGGCCTGAGGGTGCCTGGGAAGGCTTTGCAGGGAGAGCAGCCGGCAAGGTGCGGGACACTGACAGCAGGAGGGAGGGAGGAGGCGTTTGATGAAGATGCTCTTCTCACTGCAAGAGCAACAGAAGGGTCAAAACATAACGGACTCCTGCAGACCAAAAGATGCCATGGGAGCCGCACAGAGCTGAAGGGTGAGAGACAGACAAGGGAATATTGTGTTGGCTCTCCTCCCCCAAGCCCTGAATGCAGGAAAGCAATCAATGCCCAGTAAGAACTGCTGTTTTATTAATGATGCTGAGAACTGATGAATGCAGCAGGCTGGGAAGAAGCTGTGCCAGCACAGGGGTATATCTGTCAGCCCTCAATAATTCAAGAGCTTGAGGATGACCTAAGGACATGGTAGATATTTTTTTACACCACTCAGCAACATGGTACTCCATGTTCCCAGATGCTCGATGGCACAGGAATCTGTTGGCAGTGGTAGTGGGTTTTGCTCCAGGACCAGCCCAAAAATGCTGCTGAGGAAGAGCTGGACCATTTCCTTCCAATAGCACCATGCCGGGGAGTACTCCCTGCAGATGAGACAGGGAGGATGCCATCAGCAGCGTCTTTAGTCCATGCTGAAATGACACTAGCAGACACTTTGTTTCCTTTCAGGGCTTAAATATGAGTGATAACACCCCAGGTATGTGCAGGCGCTTTGAAGTAATAGTCAAGAGCTATCAAAATTCAAGTTCCTGACACAGCTGAGGAAGTCCCCGGCACACTGACTACTGGAAATGGTGGGAGGTCATGGCAAACAGACCCATTGCAGCACTCTCTGCTCCCACATTCCCCCTCTAATCATCTGCTCCAGGTGCTTTTGGCCTGACCCTGTGTGACAGCACTAATGACTTTCCACACCTGCCAGCACCAGCAGCTGTTGTTCTCTGTGGTCCTCACCCCCATCAGAGGGGTGACAGCACCATGAGTGAAGGGACCCGACTCCCCCTCTCCCCTCAGCCCTGATTTATGCTCCCTGGGTGCAGAGCAGCAGAGGAAAGGAAGGCTGCGGCTGGCAGAGGCGGCAGGCGCGGGGGAGCGCCAGTCAGACACAAAGCAGCAGAAAAAAAGACCATGAAATAGGAAGATAAAAAAAGATAAAAGAGGTGTTTTGTCCTGCAGAGCGAGCTGCTTTCTTTAGAAAATACCAGGTGAATTGCCTGGCTGTAAGACTGCCTAGTAGGACTGCCAGGAGTCAAGAACTGGCAGAGCAAAACCCCAGCATGGGTGCATACACCAGCACATGCTGAAGAGGACTGACGTCTGTGAGCTGGCAGGCATGTCCTGCCACATTCATAGATGAACCCCCCATGTCATGCGTGGTCTCAGCTCTATCTGCCCAAAGCAGAGTGGAAACGGGTCTAATGAAGCATTTCCATAATACCCACTGAAGGGACTGCTGCATAAAGTGCTGTTTGACAGACAAAGCTTTACTCATTAGAAGTAAAAGGACATGAGAAAAGCTCTTTGCTGTCAGTGTGCTGGGCCTGCCTCACACACATGGGTCTGCAGCGTTCCTGCAGGCACAGCAGCGTTTTGCAGACCAGCAGCAGAAACTGCTCAGATCACTCAATCTTTTAATTTGATAGCAGCCTGTCAGTCTAGGACGGACAACCACACACTTACACCTTGACAGCAGAATGCGGCCATGCAAACACATTCAGGGCAACAGCAAACACGTTCTTGACCTACAGTGTCACCTTTACCTCCTTGTTTCTCCAGAAAAAAAAAAAACCAAACAACAAACCTAGGTAATGAACCTATCCCTCACTGTTAATAACTGGACCCCTTAGAAACACCAGCCATGTCCTGCACAGAGACAGCCAGCTTCAGCTGAGCAAAAAACCAAGTTTTAGTATTTTCCAAGCCATCACGCAGCTTTGTAAGTCAGCACCCAAATGCCAGTTTCTAGACAGTGTCCATCCAAGGGGCAGCTGATTGCACAAACCCCTGAGATTTGCAGGAGCTGAGATAAGCAGCATCTGCTGTGATTGCAGCGTGGCTCGAGCAGGGGTGGGCACCCCTCTGCAGGGAGGGAAGGAAGGATCAGGGAACCATCAGCAGGGAACACTGCTCAGGCATTGAGGGAGGGCAGCAGCTTTGTGCAGCGACGCTTTGCCTTGCGCTGCTGCAGAAGGTGCCGAGGAAGAGACACGCAGCCGTGCTACAGCTGCACAGAAGCTGAAAGTGCGTGGCTATAAATTAAAGGAGACCAACAGTTAAAAATGCACTAAAGGACAGAGCAATACATAACGCTGTTTGTGGCCTGTTTTAAGTAGGACAGAGCCAGTGCAGTGTCCAGCTGTACTGAAAAGACTTTGCAGACATGTAGTGCTGATCAACTGTTCTCTGCAAGTTTGATCACTTGGGATAATTATACAGCACAGGACTTCTGGAGCTGCTCAGGACATACTTTCAGCCAGATCCATCACTGAAACAGGGATGTATTTTGCCTGTTTTTAAGCAGCTTCCTCTTCCTGACCAATAGTCTTATCTGAGCAGATTACGCTGCTCTTACATTCCAAAACACAGCTCACACCATCTTGAAAACTTTCTCCAAGAGCATCTGTTCAGTGAAGCTGTGATAAACTGATGATCCCTTAGCAATTTCTTTTCTGATAAGAGATGTAAATTACTCTCAGCTTCCTTCCTGTACAGAGAATGATGGAGCAGTAACTACTAGGCTGGTTTAATAGAATTAAACCAGAGATAATTTGTGCTTTCCTTACACAGAAGCAGCTGCTGTCATTTTTTATACAGTTAAAATTCTCTTCAGTTTTAGTATCTGATTTTGGTCCCTTCTTAGATTCCACTTCTAGAGAAGTATTTTATGTAGGCAATTCAAAATCTTCACCTTTTATGACAGAATAGCTCTAGGGAGAAAGAGAAATGGTTTGCACAAAGGCTAGCAAAAAAATAAGCAACACTGCTCATACAAATCACAAGCATTGATTTCCTTCAAAAACAGAAGCCCCTTCCTTCTGAGAAAAGATATGAAAGGCAGCATTAAGGGCTGCATACAAAGAGGTGCAAAAAGACAGGCATGCATAATTATTCTTTTGCACAATTGTGAACAATGCTTCACGTTCTTTGGTATCATCTAGTTTTGTAGATGTACATGCTCCTCCCTCCCCCTTTGCTTTACAGCACTTGTCATACCAAAGAGAAAAGACAAGACCGCTGCTGAAAATCCCAAAGTCATTTAGACACAATGCAAAAGCTTCAGCAGGAGCTGAATGTGCTGCCCAGTTTTCTCTTGGTATTTTTCATAGGGAGCATGCGACATTTT
Source organism: Microhierax caerulescens (assembly GCA_035590215.1). Lineage (NCBI taxonomy): Eukaryota > Metazoa > Chordata > Aves > Falconiformes > Falconidae > Microhierax > Microhierax caerulescens. Next base: position 15,786,127 of record JAVJGJ010000047.1, read on the forward strand.
GTTTATATTGTGCCACCTCCCCTGGTTTAGAGCACACTGTTTGAAAGTATCAGGAAGATGTTCTTCAGCTTAAAGGAAGGGTGATCTTCCCTGTAATCAAGCTATAGGATACACCATGGTATAGGGGTTGCCATGGTTGCATGGAACCTCACAAACCTTGTGATGTACCAGACATCAGATGGAAGAAGCCTTGCACTTGCCTTTGATAAAGGCAAAGTGCTGTTTGATAAAGAACAATTCATTAGCTCAGAATTTGACCCCATCTGTGAGAAAGAGTGAGAACAGAGATTCATATGAATATTATATTGTCTCTCCTTACCTCGTAGTAGCTCTGGACAGCGTTTATAAATGCTTCATCTGCCACAATCTGGGTTTCTCCATTGAGAAAGGCCTGGAAACGATCTTTAATTGTCTGGAGCTGCTGCTTACTTATCTGCAAAACATGCGAAAAGAGAAAATCGGTCAAGAAAGGTTTATGCATGAGGAAAAAAACCCAACCTACTAATTCTTCTGTGCTATCTCATTGGGGTGTTTATGATGTGCACTTCTGCTCTCCTTTGGGGACAGCAGCAACAGACGAGTCAGCCACGCGTGGGTACGCACACACGTACTCTTCACCCTGGGAAGTTCATTCGAGCGTCAGAAGCACCTAAAGTCACCCTGAACATAATTTCTAAACAACTTTGCCACTACACAACACCACAAGACTTTTACCACTTCAGCTATACCCAAGTCAAATGGAAGCTGCTGTGTGCGTGCTGGGAAGAGACTGTTCCAGTGCAATCGTTTCCCAGTTTAGCCTCTCCTCCCCTTCCCAAGATGAGGTTTCATCACTGAACAGGAAGCCTTATGAGCTGGCTTTCATCAGCACTCTAGGGTCTTGGTCTTCCCTCATTTGGTTTTTTTTTTTCCCCTTGCTCATTTCTTTTGGCTTGTCACATATAAAACACTGGTCAGGACCAGTGGTGAATTTAATGCTATTTAATGCTGAAGAAATTGTATGAGGGCAAACCTGTTCTCCTTATCCTTGCAAGGACTGACTCTGCTGTCTCTTTGCTGCTCAAAAGTTTCTGTCTAGCGTACAGCTGGTAAAACTCACAAGACTGTTCTAATTTTGGAATAATGACATCAATAGAAAGTTTACAAGGGTTTATTCCAGCCTTGTAAGATAACATGCCATTATTTTGCCAACTTATCTGTCAGTTTGAGAACAGATATAGCTAAAACCCCCCACTTCTTCAGCTTGCAGCGCAGACAAAGTCACAGCGGGCACATAAGTCATGAACCAGCAATGCCAGCATAACATTTTAAAAGGCAGGGAACACTCATGCTGAAGGGCTGCAGGCATTTAAATGTAGTTGTGCCTGGCTTATCACAGGATTACTTCGGGGTTTGAAGATAAGAATTAATTTAGACAAAAGAAAGCAAACAAGATGTATATATAACAACCACAGATTTAAAGGGAAAAAAGAGCAGGTAAGGATTAGGATGACTATTTAATAATGACCAAAAGGTCTAGAGAAGAATGGTTTTTTCTCACTTGTGTGCCAGCAGAAGAAACCTGCCCATTAGAATGGAAGAGAAAAATAAAATTAATGGCTCTAAGTGTCTAAATGGCTTTGAATGAAGTACCAAAAACTATAGAGATACAAACGACTACAGCATAATGAAGCCTGGTAAACACAGATAGCGATAAAAAACAGAAGGACCAACTGGAAAATGTAACGATAAATATCACTAGATCTGGAATGATGAACCATGCAGGGTGTTTAGGGAATGCAGTAACGAACATCATGAATACTGGTAATTAATTCTACAACATCAACTGAGAAGGGCTAGTGAGCAATGGCAATTTGATATGATAATCTGGGAATAGTTTATCCTGGTACTTATGGAGAGGTGTTCACCAAAGTGACATAAAGCAAGATTCAGTATGCTCTGCTTTGGAAAACATGGAACAGCTTTACCACCCCTGTGGATGCTGGAAAGACAGGTCATTCTCACCTCGAAAACAGCAGCCCGGACTTCAGAGAGTCTGACGCATGCAGCAAGGCTCAGCATCACAGGGTTGGACCAAGGACCATCCCTCTAACCTGACCCACCTCAGCTTTGGGCACCATCTGCAATGACCACTGTGGAAGAGTACTGCCAAAAGCTCCTGCCTTTAATGCTGGCAGGATCTAAGTTTTGGCTCTAAGAGTCCATCTGCCATGTCAGGCATCTAAAACCCTTTATGGTGTTTGCCAGTAGCACCCTAGACATCACAAGCCCTTGGGTAACACGCGCAGCAGCAAATGTAAAGCAGGCTCCAAACCTATCTGAGCTGATGGACGCTCCTGACAGAACTGAAAAGAAAACTGGGTCAGCGATAAGAGGAGCCAGAGACAATATAGTGATCAAGTGGGAGACACCTGTGGGAAGGCATTAGGTCTGTTTTTATTAAGCATTTAATTATCTGGAAGAAGAGAAAAGCAAGATGTTAATTAAATGCATTGATGATTTTGTATTAGCAACCGTTGTGAATGTCAGGCAGGAATGATAGATAGATAGAGGCCATAAGAAACCCAGAAAAGAAACAAGAAAAGTACTGGTAACATTGGAATCAGGGTGTTGAGGCACAAAGAAATACATACTAAGAGCGCAGATACTCTGAGCCAAGATGCTAAAATCCCAAATGAAAAGCCACATGCATGGCATTTTTATAATTTCTTTTTCCAGGTTATTTCTTAGGACAACCTCCAGAAGTCCTTGCTTGTTCAATTCCTATAATGCTACCTAGCAGCAATATTTTATGCTCCTTCCTCAATATTGAATGGGCTACCTTCAAAATGAATGATGCTTCTTGAAATTCCTAGAAAATCCCAATACACAGCTCACACGTGAGCTCCTGGGGGCTGTGGAAATGAATCATCGGATTTGTCTCTACTAAAGTGCCAGTTTCCTCCTCGTCGTCCTCCAAGCTCTATACAAGTATTTTCTCTGTCCAGGGAAAAGGAGATCCTCCCTATACCAGGCTGCAGCATGGCCCAGTCCTTGGCTAATGGGATACTGGGTCTCCCATCCCCACCAGACCGTGAAACAGTGCTGGTGTATTGATCTGTGTCTGTGCCACTGTTAAAGGCATTATCAGTCAATCTGAGCCAAAATTAAACTGCTTTCATATTAAATTTAGGTTTCACATTAAATTTAGGTTCTGCAGCACAGCAGCAGAATCCTGGTGCAGAAAGTCAGCAGCAGCAAGGGAACAGAGGGGACTGGACCTGCAGGTCAACAAAACCTGCCTAACATGCTCCACCACCCATTTTACACCCCTTCCCCTCCCTGTCAGAAACCCAGAAATGCCTCTTGGGCTGCCAAGAGCCAGCAGCTCCCTGACAGAGGCTGGACCAGGGCAGGGGAGCAGCTTCAGCCCCAATGCCACACACCAAAGCCTTTAAGCAGGGCCAAGCAATGCCACCAATCCATGCACAGGCTCACAGGTGTTACTTTATCTTTCCTTATTAGGGGTACCAGTGATCAGCTAAAAACCCATATATACAATAAAATCACAGAATGGTTTGTGTTGGAAGGGACCTTCAAGACCATCTAGTTCCACCCCCCTGCCATGGGCAGGGACACCTTCCACCAGACCAGGTTGCTCCAAGCCCCGTCCAA
>JAVJGJ010000047.1:15791057-15803370 GCA_035590215.1 Microhierax caerulescens
GTGACTAGATGAGCCATCCAAACGCTTCCTACCTTCTTGGTCTAGCAAAAAACTGCAGACCCAGCACAATCTAGTGACCTCAGAAACAGGATGAAACAATTTCTGGTACGTGCCTTGTCCTCACCATGGTCACCAGCAAAGCAGAGTGGTTTGCCACATTAAAGTTCCCTGGAAAAAGTTACACAACACAACGTGCCTCACTAATCCATCCTCCCTCCAAAATGCTTTTCTGTGTCTGAGCAGGCAGGAATAAGTACGGGCGCACTCGCTCCTCAAGGCCTGCACGGCGCAGTAATGCAATGCTAGTTGGGCTTGGGTTTTGTACTGCACACTGTATCACCGATGGGCTTAAAGCAGGGTCTCAGATTTAGGGGCTTTGAACTTTGAAGAACTACAACAATTTCTGCAGATTTTCACTTGCAACTCCGCATGTGTGAAGAAAACAAGATGACTCGCACCCACAGGACAGTTGTCTTTCCAAGTTTTGTATAATGCACTCCAACGAGATTAAACAGAATCACAGAATCATTCAGGCTGGAAAAGACCTTGGAGATAATCAAGCCCAACCTTTAACCCAGGACTGCCAAGCCCAGCACCAAACCATGTCCCAAAGCACCACATGGACGTGTTTTATAAACACCCCCAGGGATGGTGGCTCCACCACCTCCCTGGGCAGCCAGTGCTTCACCACTACTTCAGTCAAGAAATTTTTCCTGTTATCCAACCTAAACCTCCCCTGGTGCAATTTGAGGCTGTTGCCTCTTGATCTGTCACTCATTGTCTAAGAGAAGAGACTGATTCCCACCTCACCCCAGCCTCCTTTCAGGTGGCTGTAGAGAGCGATAAGGTCCCCCTGAGCCTCCTTTTCTCCAGGCTCAATGCCCCCAGTTCCCCCAGCCACCCCTCATCAGACTCGTACTCCAGACCCTCCCCCGGCTGTCTGAGAGCCGCAGATGACATGCCCTGAGAGCCAGTAGAAAAGAAAGTTTCGTAAGAATTTATAAGAATTCTTGTGTAAAGTTGTGGTGAGGGTGGTCCAGCAGAGACGGGCCTTGCAAATTTTCACAACCTCATTTGCATGAGCATGATCTGGTTTGGGAGGGAGCTCTGCTTTGAGCAGGGAAACAGGGCCAGAGACCTCCAGAAGTCCCTTGCAATCTACCTTATGCTATGGCAGTACCACATCCAACAGAAGATTTGCAAGGAGAGGTTATCCTCGGCTGTAAATTGCTGTTTTAGGGCTAACCACTGACTTGTCAGTGACAGGCTACAGAATAACCCATCCACAGCTGTACGTGTACTCAAACCAGCTAATCAAGCCACATCCATCAATGTGACAGCTGCAGGAAGAGCAGCCAGATTTGAATGCTGTAGAAGGAGGTTTTCAAGCAAAAGGCACCTCTGTCATAGAGAGGTGACCCCCTTTACTGCCATGTTTGAACACCTCTGATCGAGGGCTGGGTGTTTGGGTGCACTGATGCCTCACGGTGCCCTTGCACCCAGCATATCCCACTGGAAGGGTCTGCCCTTCAGCCACCACGTGAGGAGGATGCACACAGGCGCTGCACGCTGGTCCCTGATGGCTCAGCTCATCAGTAACACTCGTGTGTCCAAGGATCGATAGGTTCAGCTGAGGACTGCAGGTAATTCCCAGGGGAAGCACCTCTGCCTAGGGAGACCAGCTTACAGCACAGACCAAGAGCAGCACAGAGCTGTTCCTCCTTAGGGCACTTGCTGTGCAGCCACCACTGCAAAGAGGAATACTTAACTGCTCACGGCACTGTTCTGGGTTTGGTTGTGTAACATTTAATAAATATCTTATTACTTCTTAGCATCAGGTGATTTAGGAAAAAGCTAAACCAACCAAAGAGCATCCCTCATCATCACTGCTTCCACAGTCAGAAAACCAGCCACAATATAACCAACATGGAAGGGGGGGGGTGGGGGGGGTAAGGCGCAGAGCAGCTGAGCACTGGCCTTGGGGGAGAGGCCAGAGGCTCCAGCAAGGGGCATAAGACTATAAAAAAAACACCCAACCAGGCTATTTGTCCTGGGAAAATACATCAGGTACTCCCTGCACCGATGCTGCCCTCCCTCCAACGCGGGGAGGACTCACATCCCCAGCATTTGGGGGTTTAATTGCAGACTCTCCTGGGCAGACGTGGCTGCTTTGCAAATGGCTGAACGTCACTGGCTTTTTACTGTGACCAGTATTCACTGCCAGTCTTGGGGAACTTTTCCCAGCTGCTTAACAGTGCATTTTGAGGTTGTTTCAGAGAAGTTTGATATTTGTTACCAGAAGAGCTCCTTGTGCTTTGGTTTCCAATAGCCACAATACATCTTTACAGGGATACCACGCTAGCACATCCTTTTCCCTTACAGTCTGACCATACGTGGATCATTGTGCCCACTCTACCGCTGTCTGTGCAATTCCCTCGTCATATGCACTTGATTTTTTGCCTCCCTGCTCCATCCATGATTTACAGGCCCTGGTGCATCCACACTGCCCACTCTCTCTCCAGCCACACTCATCCTTTGCAGCCAGCAAACAAGAAAAAAAACAGTCACATCCCCAGCCACCAACCCTGGTACCACCTCCTCCTCTCTCAAAAAAGATGCCCAGTTGATTTGCTGCAGAGAAAACAAGTGTGCCATCACCGTGCCTGGGTTTGCACACACCGAGCAGTGAAGGGCATGCACAACCCCATCTGCCTGCGGCAGCTCATGCCCTGCCTGCTCAGCCCACCTGCGATGTTGGGGATGGCTCACAGTAATGGGGACCCTCCAAGGGGCAACACTCCTACATACCCACCTGCCCTACAGCCTCAGAAATCAGGCTGCGTTCAGGCACAAGCAAGGAAAAGAGCCCCTGGGTCCTTAAACATCAGCCCAGCACCGATTTACAGCTCTGAGACTACACCACCCTCTCACTCCAGCAGCCCAACAATACATAAATAGTATTTCCTGACCTAATGGTAAATATCTGCTTCAGCAACATGACCAAAGGGGTGAGAAAACCCAACAGAGCTGCCTGCAAAGAAAGGCAGGCCCCTCCTCTGCCCAGCCCCCTACCACTGCATCAGCTCCAATCCTTGCCAGGACCTCTTGCTACCTCTGTTATTGCAAGCAAACTCCAGCAGCTTTGCAGCACAGTGCTGAATGATTTTGGCACTTGCTGGAACATTTTTTTCTTTAAAGAGGCTCAAGTATTGCTGGATAAGTAATGGTAAGGTAAAACATAAATCCTTTTGGTTAGGCCAGTTGCAGGCGCAGAGCCTCTAGATCAAGCAGAGCAACCTCTCCTTTCCACTACCCCAGACTAGCTCCAGTAGCAGGTTTATGAGAAGAGACAAAGCACAGGCTCCGAGTCACTCTCTTTGAAACACGTGGATGCTCTTTTTTGTCCTCCCAGACCCTGAGTGCAGTCTTTTCCTGTGATTCACTCTGCCAGCTAGGCACGCTTCTTTGACATATGTGAAAGACCTAAAACATTATTAAGGCTGCCCCTACACCATGATGCACAATGCTAAAAAAGGAAAGCAAAGCCAGGATTTGGGACTGGACCTTTGCCATGATGACTTTCTCCTTAGTGCTTTCAAAGCTACACCTTCCTTCTGCAAGCTTGCCTGGGCAAGCCTATAGGTAGACACATCAAAAGATACCTTGCTGCTGCCAGCATCACTTGCTACATCTGTTTGTACTAGTTGCGTCCATCCAGTGCTCACATGATAACCCTGCATCTCTCCCCTGCAAAGGGTTCCATTTTCCATTAAGATCAACTACACTATTAGAAAAAGCAGCTCTGACAGCCTCAGGAACTTCTACTTCTGTCTGCAAGTTTCCTTCTCCTGCCATCTCTTCTGGCTGGTCCCTCCTCTGCAGCTGGTGTGCAAGCGAATAACCCCAAGATGGAGCCACCTGACAAGAGCACAGAAAACTTGGAACTTCCCCCTAACTTTGATCTTATTTTACCTAAGCAAGCCATTAGCAGAGTGAGTTTGCAATAGATCCAACAGACTAAGCTAGCCCTGCTGGGTATTTTCTGTGTATGATCAAACAGATATGTGCCCTTATTTTTTTACTGATTAATAAAAATATGACTTTGATCTCAGAAGAATGGAGAAGCCAGCACAAAATACAAGCAAGAAATAGCAATGATGAAATACTAGGCCAGTGACTGAGCATGGGCTGAAGGGCGACTGCTGCTCTAAGAAACCTCCCTGGTGACTTCTGCTGTGACAGGAGCCTCGCCTGGTGAGCTCTGCTGGGTAAAACACATCATTGTGATGTGGCAGCTTTCACAGTAGAAAGCCCAGCGTCATCCTGCCTGTGGTAAATGTAGCTGCTCTGTTAATAAAACAGAAAAAACCCTTATAAAAATACAAACAGAAATACAGCTAGCAAATAAAACCAGAAGGCAAATAGAATGGAGGCTGTCTAGGATGGGCAGTTTGATGTGCCAAGCACCCCAACACCGGATGCCCCAAAGGCAGAAGAAAAATCCCTTTATTTCCCTGAGGTGCCCTCCAGGCTGGGCTCTGCAGCTGGCTTCTCTCCTCCTCCTCTCTCCCCAGCCCAAACACCTTATTTGCTCCCTCCCAGTCCCAGTCCCCCTCTGGTTAACCCCAAGTCTCAAGGGCCACTAACACAGCCGCCTCTGGAAAATCCTGCCAGCAAGGACCTTGGTCAGAGGTGCAGGTCAAGGCATGCTTGCCCTGACTGGTGCAGGAGCAAATGCAGCAGAAACAGCTTGGCCCCTTTTACTCCAACAGTGCAGTACATGCAGTAGGTACTGTCCATTGCTGCTCTGAGACCTCCAAAAATACTTAGTCCAGAAAAAAAGATTAAGGGAAGATCTTCCTTCTCCTCTTGAGCCTTACAGGCAAGTCTTGGAAAGTAACATTTTCACCCCTTCTCTTTTTCTTTTAGGTGGAAAGCACCACATAGTCTCTTGAAGCTTGTGAACGTTGACATGATGCAGCTTTGGAGATGACTACCTCGTGTATTTTCATGCCTCAAGACCACAGTGCCGGGTGGAAGGGCATGGTGTGGAGCTGGAGAACATCACAGGTCATCACCCATGAGTCACCCCATGCTGTCTTACTTGGAAAAGTCAGGGATAGGTTGGGCTACGAACCTACTAGAATTTATATTTCAGAATATTCTGAGGACAACTTCCAGGACTTAGATGTTTCCACAGCCTGACGAGTAAAAAAATCTGTTTGGGGTATGGATGCTGCACATCTATTGTCCGCTGGCCACAAAGCCCTGAGCCTCCTGCTCTATCACTGAGCCAGGTATGCAGAATCTCTCAGTTCAATTATCAGCAATAGATAGCAGATACTGTATATATTTAATAATAGAGTTTTATGAAAGATCTCCTAAAAGGGCTGCAAAGGTACATTTGCAAATGGTGCCCTGGTGCCTAAAGGAAAGAATTGGTTAGAGGTGAATGGTTTTACTCAGCTGATTAATGTGGCCAGAGCCTCTTCACGCAGGGACACCCTGCCAGCCCCTCCTGAGGAGCAACTAACAGTGGAGAACCTCTTCCCACCACCCTGGTCAGTGTTACTTGGACAGTACAGTGCTCTGAAATCAGTAACCCACATTGCTGCCGATATTACCCAAGCGTCTCTGTTCTTGGACTACTTTAGAGGCTAGACAAGGCTTGGTACAGCCTGGGTTTGGAGATCCCAGGCACAACCCAAGGACAGCTAAATATCCATAAACTGAGCCCGAAAAGCAGGTGAGCTGTGGGGTGGGAACACAAGATGGTCTGTGCTGGTGCGACCCAGGACCCAGGCAAGTCCTTGCTCTCCAACAGCCCAGTTGTCTGCTCCTTTTGTGCCGCATCTCCTATTTGTGAAAGGGAATAACAGCACTTCACTTCTCTCCAGAAGTGGCTTACATGCACAAAAAGACTGAGAGCCTCTCAGACTAGGATGGTGGGCTATCCAAAAAGAAAAGCAAGATACTTTTAAAGAGATACTTTTAAGTCCCTATTTGAGCTATTTTAATCTCTATGTTCCCACTTCAGGCAGACCTTACGTACTGCAGAAGCTAATCGTCCTTCTTGGTTAATGTATACGGTGGCTCATGCTGACTTGAAAACATTAAACAACCAGAGCTAAAGATCTCCTACCGACACTTCAGATCTCCAAACAAAAAAAACAGTCTTGTCTTTTTTTTTTTTTTTAAAGTACATCCATGATCACTGGAGTTATTTTCGTACCATTTTCATCATTAAACTCTAACTCTCCTCCATGTCACAAGCTATTTTAAAAACAGTTCTTACTGAACAGAAGTGACAGAGAAATGAATGGAGACTCAAGGACTCCTGGTGTGTCCCAGCCTCTGTGAAAGTGTCGTGTTCAGCCTGGCAAAGTCAGCAGGAAATGGAATATCTTTGATGGGTCTGAACAAGCTAGCAAGAAATGGAGAGAAGCTTCCAAGCAGATGGGGCTGAAACAGTGAGCCCTGCCACGGACACCCCACACCCCCCCCCCCACCCCTCACCAAGAGCTGGGGACACTACCAACCGCCCCCCAGAAAGTGGGTTTCTGTCTAAAACAACTTGAAACTGGGCTGGTGGAACAGAAGGGGAAGCAGATGCAGGTCTACACAATGTTTTTTTTTTTTCCAAACAAAGCACATTTTCAAAGCAGCCCATCAAGAGACCCGACTTACTACATGCATGGGCTCTGGCTAAGTACTTGTGCTTGAAATTTTCCCTTATTCTGTGCATGTGCTATGATTTCCAGGAAACAAACAAAAAGAAAGAAAACATCCCAGATTTTAAGAAAATCTATTTAAGAGCCAAGCACATCTCTGATCCAGTAAAAGATAAGCTGTCTCCTTCAGACAGCACTTGAAAAAGGTTCAATCAATCAGTTAAGCCAGAACAGAACTTGTTTCTGGATGGAAAAACAAGAGAGAAAAGGTGTGAATCTGTAGTGCACCTCCTCCTCACATTTCCTGCTAAAATGAGTAATCTCAGATTTTACAAGGGCATGTTGTTTGGAGCTGGAAGAAGAAGTTTGGTAAAAGGTAGTTTGTTCTGAGGCAGCAAACTACTGCAGGAAAACAGAGTATTTCAACTTTCCATCCCCACTGTCAGGCAGAGAACACAGGAATATACCTTTGCATGGTGGCTGGTATGTAGCTGAAATAGCTGAGAATGAATGACTACTCCTTCAAAGACATTAGGGAACATTATTTCCAGTAACATTGTTCCACTGGGGTAATCTATTATTATTTAAGGAAAGGCACTGTTAAAATTATCCATTTTTTTCCCCCACAGCCCTAGTCTTTGGACCCAGTTTATGTCAGGAGGCTGAAACTGAAAGGGGCAAATCTTGCAAATTATCTGAGGCGCAACAGAGACAGGGTGAGAGCCCCATGGAGTCACACCCCCGAGGCTACTTTAGACCAAGCAAGTGCTCAGATTTCCAGGCTTGGAGCATGTTCACTTGGCAGGGGAGGCTGGAGGAAGCGGTGGCGTTCTCTCAGCTTTGGGCTTACAAATATATACAATGAAATATATGTACAATAATACAAATGAAACATAGCTAAGGAAATTGCATTCACTGCAGTGCACACGCAGCGGGCGTGCAGCATGTGCAGGTCCCGCGCTGGCATCTGCAAAGAGGACATTTAGCTGCTCGTGTGAAATTAGGCCTGGAGGTTGATAATGGTTTTTTTAAGATAAAAGAAAGGCCATTTGTGGCTGACAGGCTCTGGAGTCTGCAACCATCAATCTGAGCCTTGCAACACGGGGAGATCTGTTGGGGAACTGTTAGAAGGACAGGGTCCTCCAGGGCGAGGCGTCCAGGCTGCGCACAGCTTGGTACCAGGACCTTCCCCCCAGCAAACCCCACTGGTAGGGTGGAAGAAGCAATGCCATGACCAACATGTGCTTGAACCATCCCTGGGGGCATCTGGCAGGGGTACGAGGGACATCCTAGCTCCCTGAGTGACAACCCCTCTGTCCTCGGTGCTTCTAGCTGGCATGCTAGTTAGCTTTTGCCTTTTGCCTCCTGCCAAGTTTAATTACAGCTAAATAACACCCCTCAAAGCTGCTTGCTGTGACCCAGAACCAGCCATCCAGCCCCATGTGGCAGGACACAACTGAAAAAATATCTCATGCTGGCTCACTGGCACAGAGAACAAATGCAGCCAGATCTGATCTGGTCCAATCTGTCTCCCCAGCACCCATCAGCAACCCAGCCTCAAGACAGAGACAGTGATGGTAAGTGGGAACCAAAAAAAAGCCAATAAATAAAGCTTTTTTTTTGTGCCTTTGATGGCCTGTAGCACCTTTTTTGGCCAAAGGTGAGAGATATTAGAAAAGCTGGATGTTTTGAACTAACAAACCCCGAAAAAGCAAGGTTGGTACGACTATTATGTATTAACAACCTAAAGCCTGGCAATTTTCAACACAACAGTTGTATATGGCCCTCTGGTCCTACACAAAGATCATTTCAAAACCCACATGACTACATATTAAAAACTCTCTCCTTTAAAGCTAGGAAAGCTGTTCTAAGAATTCCTGGGCAGTGTAGTATATTGAAGGCTGTCTCAAACAGAAGAGAGACTAATTTTTCTTCTTTGGGCTTCAGGCAGGGTATTTTTCAGGGTTTTGGGAGGTGAGCTCTGGGCATTTCTGCTGGGAGGGTTTAACCTGCTCTCCCCATCAGATGAGCTGTCTCTGCTCCCTCCTTGCTGCTAAACGTGTGCTTGTGGGTGATAAGAATTGCAAGCTGATGCTACAAGAGCAGTGACCTGCAGCAGAAGGGGATGTAACAGATGGAGTAAATACCCTCTGCAACACACCCCCAGAATATGCTGTCCAAGACCAAAATTCAGACTTCCTATGTCTCTTGTGCCACCTTATCACTGGCTGAAAAAGCCCGGGAGAAGGGAGGAGAGCAGGCTGTGCACTGAGGTAGCAGAGCACGGTTCTAAAGGGCAAGAGGGAAGAATTGTCTGTTACTACATCTGGTAATGAGTTTGTCTGCACATTCAGAGTACAAGTTGAAACCCCCACAAAAAGCAACACAGCTACCGCATATTTGAAGCATATAATTTCAGAGGAGTGTTTGTAGGAGCAGAAAACACGTGGGCATACAGAAAGAGGAAAAGACAAAATAGAATTATTCTTTGTAAAAGGCAGCTGTGCTAGAATTTGCCTACAGCATTCTCCATCCTGGAGCTTCACTTCTGCTCCCAGGAGCCCTGGAAGGGGTCACTGAAACCGTAAGAGTCAAAACCACAAACTGCAAAAATAAGCTCCAAAAATGAGCACAATACATTGAATCACCACCCTTGTTTTCCTCCTGTCAGTGAGCACAAGGAACAGGCTATGTCCTGGAGGCATGTCTGTCCAGGTGGCAGCTCCTGGAGCTCTGTGGCAGCTGGAGCACAGGACCCCATGTTCTCTGATCCCACAAAATAGATCCCACACTGTGCTGTACATGCACACGCAGTCCCAGCGACTCCAGCTCACCTCAGCCTACAGTGTGGATTGCTTTTTTTTTTTTTTTTTTAAACTCAAACATTCTTATTAGAAGCCTCAGCCTACACCAAAGGATTAGAGATATCTGTTACATGTAGAAATTGGAAAGAAAAATACTAATCTGAAATATTGCTTAAATAAAAGCTACAGAACCAAGGATCTGGGAATCTAGTCTTTTACCTGAAAATGCCCCAAAATATTTGAATGAGAGGAGCTCGGAGTTTTGCTGCCAGTGCTAAGTGATGGGCAGGCGCCGGCACAGCCAGTGATCGCCTCTCCCTAGGCATGCGGCCCTGCGACATATTGCAGAAGTGGCCCACACAGCCTGCTTGGGAGGAGGCGGCCCTGATTGACGGCTGTCTCGAAGACAAATGCCTTCGCACCCCTCTCTGGGATAATGGCAGCAAGCTTCCCCGGCAGCTGGGCGAGGGAGGAGGCGCGTTGCGAGGTGGGGAGGGAGCAGGGAGCCCTCAGGGTGCACAAAACCCACAGCACTGGCTTCGTTAGCTCGTGCAGCTCCTCTGGCCCCAAAACCTCATAAAGAGGGGACCGCGCTGAGCGGGGACCAAGCAGGTTTTGTCCAGAAAGCTGGGCAAGGCTGGGGCATGCCCAAAGAGAAATGCCAGCCAAACAGCACGAACAAGCCCGTACCCCTTGGTGCAGCAGTGGTTTCGCACTGGCAGGGCTTTTTTCAGTGATGCCAGTATTACTTTGCTGCTGAGCCCCTCCTTGTCTGCAGTTTCCAAACTTCAGAGACCTACACATGATGGTTACTTGAGTGGGCAAGTACCCTGCCCACACTGACAAGAGAAGGACAAACTGGTGTGAAACTTTGTTCCACCTCCAACTCATTCCCAGCCAGGCTTCAGTGCTTGGCTTGACACACGCAGCAGAGAAAGCTGCCAGGTTCCAGCTGAAACCCTGGCTGTGGGCTTGGAAAGCCGGAGATTACGCTTGCTGTGGCAAACAAAATTGGCAACAAATTTTCCCCTACAAGAAATCTTGGAAAGAAAAGCCAGGGAAGCCAACAATAGAAGTCAGCTGAGAACTTCAGCACCACTCCCCATAGGGAGGCAAAGGGGCAGCTCCGGTCCTGGAGAAGATGCTTTTCCCCACACTCACTCAGAGGTCAAAGTCTTTGTCACAAGCAAAGCTCCCAAAGCCCAAGTGCAGAACTGCTGGGCACAAGTCACTCCTCCTGGTTGCTATGTGTCTGTGCAATTTCAAATCTCTTTCCCATGCTATCTCCTGGGGCACACCTAAACTCCTTCTAAATTTAGGGGGCAAAAAGAATTTTTTATTTCCTTTAATCTGCACTGTGAGCACTTCTTTTCAAACAACGGACTATTTTGTTGAACTTTGTGATTAATTCCTGAGACAATTTTTCACAGAAATGTGATTTAAGCAAGCAAAACAAATCCCAATTCATCCAGACACAATAGAGAAGCAAAGAAACTGAAGATAGCATCAAGGAAAAAAAAAAAACAAACCAACAACGAACACAGAAAGATAGATCCCTTTGCCACATTGCAGGCTAACAGCAGACAGACACATGCAGCAAGAGCATGACAGAATAAAGACGCTTATCTTGAGCAACCCAGAGTCTGCCCAGCATGAGTCAGTAAAAGCAAGGCAACCACCAGCCTGATTGGAAGACCAAGCAGACTCCTGAACAGGTCTGGTAGCTGAGCTCTCTGCTACACCTTAGCACAAACCCTCTTGCCTACAGGCTGATATTTGCGTGGGAAACACAGGGTGCTTCCCCTGCTTGGGGGCTGCTGTTCTGCTGCTGAAGAGAGGCCACAGAGAAACCCTCTGCTTCCCTGTAGCTACAGAAGGCCACAGAGAAACCCTCTGAAGCACCATGTCAAAGGGTGGAGTTCAAAAGTATGACTTTTCTTCCCTTATTCTTGATGCCTGCAGAACAGGCAGTAACCCCCACCACGCTCTTCAGCTTTATGGGCTCTTCCCAAAAGAGAAAATAACAGAACATTAAGCTGGCACAGTATGTATGAAGTGATAGCAAGACCCCTTGCAGTAAAATCTCCATGTGACGCAGAAGGAATTACCTCCCCAATCCCATTCCTGCAAATCCTGCAGCATCACGCTGTCAGACAGCAGAGCACCACGCAGGGGGTGTTGTGCTGCTGATGCCAGAGCGTGATTTCCATTAGTGTTAATAGGAACTACTGACAGAAGCAGCAGACAAGCCAAAAAGCCTCCAATCTCAATGATTGCCTTTGATAAGTACACAACTGTGTTAAGTCAGTCCCAACAGCTGCACCACGCAAACAATCGTGGCTGCGAGCATCAGAAAACAGCCAGGACTCATGTTCAACATGCTCCAAAAAAGGGCTGGATCCCAGCTGGGATGGGGAGTTGGAACAGTGCAAAGGGCTAGCGAGGTGCCAGCAATGGCACAAGACTACCCCTGGTCCAGTGTCCACACAGCGTGTCTGTTACAGTCCTTGGGAGCAAGCCCAAGGGAACCAGGTGGCCACTCCAAGGACAGCTATTGCAAACAACCACCAAGGTCCTTGGGATGGGGAATGGAGGCTGCATTTCTATCGCCAGTGGCAACATAAGATAGTTCATAAGAAAAGTGTAGGTATGCAAAAAACAAGGGCTTAGAATCAGAAGATAATATAATGAGAAACATAAGACGGGCCATGAGAAAACTACAGGTATGGAAGAACAGGGGCTTAAAATCAGAAGCTGACCTGGTTTGGGTTGTTTTGTTTTTTGTTTTTTTTTTGGGGGGGGTGGTAAACAGGAAAAGACAATTTACTTTCTCTGTTC
>JAVJGJ010000047.1:15803470-15830008 GCA_035590215.1 Microhierax caerulescens
CTGTATCTAGTTTTACGTGCACAGCTCTGGAACAAGCAACCAGAAGGAAGTATTGTTGCTTCCTAGCTAAAGGCACACAAACGTCTTCTTGGGAATAGCCTGTAAAGTCCTTGTTGTGCAACCCACTCACTAAAGTTTCTGCTTCCTAAAACCACCTCTGTGACTTTCAGACCTCTTGAAGCTCAGGATCTCTGAAACAGAGATTTTGATTGAAAAATATTAATAATCCTTGCTCAAACACAGTACCACATCAAGAACCCAGGGTTCAGCTATGCCTACCTCTGTTTCAGGTACCCCAGTGCTATTTTTGCCTTGTAAAATCATTATACCAAGGGAAAGATAGTTGCTCTTATTTTCATTGTTTTTTTACAGACCTCAATTATATAGCCATCGCATCTTTACAGAAACAAATCCCACTCTAAATGTACTAATTTGCATACCCCATTATGGACCAGCAGTTTAGATGGAAGGAAAAGTCCATCATTACAGCCATCACTTCAAGTCATTGAGGCTTCTGGATATGCAAAAGCATAGAGAAAAATTCATCCTCAAGATATAAATAAAGATTTTTATTCTTTAGAGAGAAAGCCACATACAAACCACAGTACTTTGAAAGTGGATAAACTAGATGTCAAGGTTACTTTCTTCAAAACAGTTTAATAAGGTGGTGGCTGTTTGTCGAGCATACCACGCGAGGCCGAGTCACTGGCACATCCTTGGACCTTGCGATTTGCAGCAAAACCATCATGTGTCACAGCAGATCCCCTGCCCAGTGTGAAGTGTCTCCCCACCACTTCCACCACTCGTTTCTCATCAGCTCCCCACAGACAGCAACAGATTATTTCATCCTGTTACTTAAGCCACAGAAATTTAGACTCGAGGAAAAATAGGCGTAACATCACATCATTTAAGCAACAAACTTAGCTGACTACATCAAATTCTGCCTGAACCACTGGCAAGAGCAACAGACCTTTAATTAAACTAACTAGCCCTGAGCCAAAGAAATACTTTTTTCCTGCTGATTCATTTGATAGGAGGCAATGGTGTTGAGATCACCTTCACAATCCAAAGCACTACTGAGTGCTCCCCTACAGCTCATCCAAATCCCTTTTGTTGCAAATGCCTCTGCAGCAGCTTGTGCTTCCCGGGGACCTGCCCTGTTCCATTCACACCCAGGGTTTATTTTTTGCTGCCAATACCCAGACTCTCATGGCCTCCCTGTACCGTTTGTTATAGAATCGAAGAAAAATCCCACCAGCTCATGCCCCCAAGGTACCCGTAACTTGAATAATTTCACATGATAATCCATGAGAGCCAGTAGCAGTCCCCTTCACCATGTCAAGGACACAAATCTGTATGCCTTGGGCAGGGATGGATGCTGAGCTCTGGGAGGGGAGCCCAAGCTTGTGCCAAGGGGGCCTGGACAAGCTGGGTGCAGGGGAGGAGGAGGGCACGCCGCACCTGCTGTACCTGTGCTTGCCCACACCAGGTTTGCCAACCACCTTAGAAAAGCCAGACTCTCTTATGGGAACAAACTGCTGCAGGGAAGAGACACAGTCTTGTACCGCCCAGCATGATGCTCCATCATGTGGCACTGTCCAAGCCCACACAGTGTATTATCTTTTACTACACACTGAAGTGAACTGCATTTTTAATTTTTTTTTTCTTTTCTTCTAGAAAGGATCTAATTAGAGTGGAAAAGGATCTCTATGACTCTCACATGTGTGACTCCTGCACTTCAGAGATTTTTAATGCGTGTTATACAGCTACCATGCACACACTGTACTTGGAATTATATAGCATATAACTTAAACAACACTAACAAAGCCAGGTAGTTAAATCATGCTGTGATAAGCAAGGAAAACTATTTTGTGTAGGCATGGCAAAGCCTCCCTTGCACCTCAGTCAAAGTGGCATCTACTACCAATCACCAAGTTGGTAAAAGGCACCTGTTAGCACGGGCAGTGGTTTAATTAACATGCAAAGTACATGGCTGGGGCTGCATTAAGTCATTTGCACAGGGCTATCGGCTGTCAGTGGAGAGGACTGCAGGCTGAGCACAGGCAAAGGGAGGCGTAAAAAAGGTCAAAGCATCACATGGAGATGGATAGACAAGCGAAAAGGTAGAGGGATCACCCTCCTTCCCTTGGAGCAGGGAAGGGGCACTGGTGGCACTGACAACCTGGGGAGCCCCCAGGAAGGGAAGCAGAGCAAGGCAAGAAATGCGAGCCTGGAGACTGGCTGTGGGAGCACAGAGCTCCCTTGGGGGGGAGAGGCTTTGAGGGCAAGAGTGCTCAAAGTATGGAAGAATCTCAGGCAAAGAAGAAAATAATGCATTCCCTGTGTCCACAACAAGAAATTAAAGGTATATGATACAGCAAGGAAGCCACGCTAGACACTGGGAAACAGCCCTGTCCCAGTAAAGATGCAGTTGCACAGGAGGAGGTGGTGCAGGAGTCCATGTTGCCACATCCCCAGCTGGACAAATGCCACCAGGGAGGACCTGGGCACACTCAATCCTGCTTTGAGGGAGGAAGAAGATCAGATAGCCTGAGGTCCTTCCAGCACTATTTTTACAGGATTTCTGCTCTTGACTCTAACTACCCCACCATACCGCGCACGAGGCAACCCGCAGCCCGATGCTGCTCTGCAGTGGCCCAGGCTATATTTATTCTGGTACATTGCAGTGGGAAGCTTTAATCTGTGTAATCGCCTCAGAGAAGATTTCCTTCAGTGAGGGGAAAGCAATTACCATTTCATTTGCAACCAGTTGCCTTCCCAGGGTCTTGATCTATCAGAGCTGGAGGGTCCTGTCAGCCCCTGCACCTGCCTGGACTGTTGTGGGGTTTTTTTGACAGACAGGTTCATGCTTCTGATAAAAGCATTTGCAGATACTCAAGGTTTTCGGTCCCTGTTCAAAGCCATTTTTCTCCTCCCAGCTGCTATTGCTTTTATCTGACAGCATACACCCTGCATGAAGAAAACAACTGGATATAATCCTAGATTAAAGGGATTGTAATGCAGAATTAAATACAAGCCGTACCCCTGATAGGGCCCACTGTCGTCATTCACCGAGCAGGCCTCGGCTGCTTGGGAGGTGGGCAGATGGCAGTGGCGTTTCTGATACTCTCTGCAGCTCCTGATTTTCCTAGACAGGCATTTATATCTCCCCACATAGGTGGGAGTTAAAAAAAAAAAAAAAAAAAGCCAAAACTAACAATGAAAAAAAACCCAATCCGTAGTGTTTCCATATCATGTTGCATGAAAATCCCATTGAAATTTCACTCTAAAAGCTAGCAACTAAAATCCAAATTCTCAGCAGGACCCTGCATGTGCCAGCCCTGTTGCAGCTGCTGCAGCTCGGTGCTAGGAAGATCTGTAGTCCCTCAACAACCACATCAGGAACCGCAGGAAGGTGACTGGGGCTTAAAACAGACGAGCAAAAAGTCCCAAGGAAAGGACCACAATAGCTGAGCAATGCAAAAGCCCACCAGGAAATCTTTATGACTTTAT
Source organism: Microhierax caerulescens (assembly GCA_035590215.1). Classification (NCBI taxonomy): domain Eukaryota; kingdom Metazoa; phylum Chordata; class Aves; order Falconiformes; family Falconidae; genus Microhierax; species Microhierax caerulescens. Next base: position 15,806,984 of record JAVJGJ010000047.1, read on the forward strand.
CTTACCTCAGGAAAGCCACAATATACTTACATGCACAGCTGCATATTAAAAAAAAGTCACTTTAATCTTCTGCTCTTTCCAGCCTGGCAGCTAAAGCAGCTTGACTCGATAAAGAGACTTGAGAGCTGTGAAAACTACATATTAAAGGAGAAAATTTCCAACTGTCTTTCTCTTGTAAAATTGTGGCAGCCAAAAAATCCATCCCTAAAATAAAGACGTGCCTGAAGGTAGCAATTTTACAATCAGCAACGTAACGATTTATATCACTGCTGTCATCTTTGTTGGGGAAAAGAAAGCCAGGTATTGTGATCATTAGCTTTTTGATACAGATGATCTTTTTAAATGAGGAAAAACACATGAATTTTAATAAGGAACTGAAGGAAATAGCCCCATAATACTAAACAGAAGACTCTGCAGCTCACGCCAAGATTTGCAAACACAGGAGATTAATATTAAGCCAACTATATCGCTGGTGACATCCTGAGCTGCTGCACATCCCCACGTCCATGCGCGGGAGCCTCAGTCACCTTTGAAGCACACACCACCTTGGGCCACAGCCCCCGAGGGGGCACAGCCAGCAAGCTGGCCCCACTCCTGCTGAAGCTTGTGGGTGGTTTGCCACTGGTTTCCACGTGCTGTTCCCAAAAAGTGAGGTGCGATCACCCCTGCCCAGGACAGGGCTGTGCATAGCGCTGGGGCTCCCCAGCATCCCACTGATGGTGGGCACAGAGCAGGAGCGTCAGGTCCCGCTGAGCGACAGCAGCTCTGGGCTCTCATCCTAAAACAAACTGAAGGCTGAGACATTCCTGCCTCTTTTCCCCAGAGAACTCACAGAAGCAAAGCCTGGCCTTGCTGGTGCCCGATCTCTACGTTCCAGCCTATGGCTTGGTAGACACATGAAGCTGCAGGCATACGAGTAAAGGGGCTGCTGCTGTCAAAGGATTAAAAATCACCTGAACTTGACCTTTAATGCTAAAATTTAAATCAACTACTCGGCTTCTCATGCTTCCATTCCCTAATGTAACCGTAATCAGATTTGTGGCTGAGAACAGAAAACCGTTTTCAGAGACCAATTTACATGCAGCCTTCCACAAGCCTGGGTGATACGACAGCAAGGACACCAACACAGGTTTTCTCAAGCCCCTGATGGAGCAGGTTTGAAGTTGGAATGCATTTTAAGGTCATGGAACAGGACCTTCTGCAGGTGACAGCAGCAGTACATCAAACTTTGCTGAATGCTTGCAAAGAAAAACAGCAGAGAAGTCACTGAGAGTGCTCAGCTGGGATGGGAAGTCCTTGTACGGGAACACACCAGACCAAACAGCAAATCTCTGGCTACAAAAACACCCAGCCCTCAACACAGATGAAGATGATGGAGACCAAGTCTTAAAAGGTAATCTACACCCCACCCCATATTTTAATGGAATAAAGGAAAAGTTCAGCCCATGCTGGAGTAATCCCACGTGATATGCATAAAACCCCTTCTCCAGAGAAAAAGCTGTCACCTGCTTGTTCATGGCTTGCATTGACAGCCACGTAATCCCACCCTGCATACAGCAGTTTCAGACTTCTAACAGATTCCTCAGTCTGACAAGGAGGCACTGAGGATGCTCAGCAGTCCAGCACCATGGCATGCTGGTGGGAGCAGCTGGTAGTAATTTGGCACCATTCAACTCATGGATCAGCACTTCTGCCTCCCAGTACTCAGTCTCCGAGCACTTCTGGCCCTGTGGGTCTGCAATACCTCCCAACTGCTGCTTGCCCTCCCCGTGCTTGCCATTGAAAAGTGTTGATAGCAACAGAAGTTGGACTATTTTCTGAAAGCAAGTTTAATTAAGCATGGTTCTGCTCCATGAATCCCCTGGGAAGACAGAGGAATACCACGAACCTTTGCATCTGGCCCTCCTCCTGCACAGCCTGCCTCCTTTTGCCCGGCGTAACCAGCCAAGAACAGATGAAGCCAAAACGTGCACCTGCAGCTGTGTCGGGCAATGCAGAGGCACGTGCCAAGCAGGAGGTGCTACACAGTGAAGAGCTAAGACAGCTCTCATCCTCCCTGCCAACCATCCTTCTGCCAACAGACCCTCCCCATCTCGATTAAAATCATACCAGCACCTCAGACACACCCGTATCTCATTTTTGAGGCTTCTGTGGGAAGTTGTCAGTATGCAAAGCAGTCAGGATCAGGTCTAGAGCATCCTGGTGGCAGGGCTTTTCCTGCAGCCAGGTACCATGCCTTTCCCTGCTCTTCTACCTCATCTCTGCATGACAGCTAGCACAGATCTCAGGTGTTTGCCTGAGGAGTTCAGTGCACACTGCTAACGACAAAATCTAGCAGCAAAACCTCCAGCGAGGCAAAGGGAACCAGCGCACGGCCCTGAAACATTAGTCACTACAGACACACTGTGTAACCTGAAGCTGAACACACGCAGGGCACATTTTAATTTACTTTAATTATGAATGAATGTGGGTTTATTTGGTGTTTACTCCAAAGCAATAAAAATGCATCCAAAATATAAATCCTCCTGCAAAGAACCATCACCAGGATGCCTACCTTGACCACTGGAGCCAGTGCAAGCAAGTGGAGATACAACTGAATGCCAAGGGCTGACATTTTTCATGCACAAGACGACAAGTTTTCCTCATGTGATATCCTTACATGCTACTGTGTCCACTCTCAGGAGATTCCCACCTACAACCTTTTCTTATTTACTTACTCTTTTGCACAATCTATTAAACCAAAGGTTGAAAAGCAAGAAAGAACCCCTCCCAGGAAGGGAACAGCGCAAGGAAGGATTGCCTGGATTTACCAGGACAAATGATAATCATTGCTTTGATCTTCATTAGCAATTGATTCGTTATAAATACACACCACCGGCAATGTTGCAGGGTAGGGAAAGAAGCTTTATTGGTAAGGCACAGTAACGGACCCCAGAAACAGAGCACTTGCAGCTCTCCAAAAGATAACCCTAAGTGCCCACTGCAAATGGGAGACGATGTTTTCCTGCTTACGCTGGACAGAAAGGCAAAAGATATCATTAAAGCCCACACTGCATCTTAAAGTCCTTGGAGAGAAAGGAAAACGGTACTTCATATTTCTATAAAACAATTAGTATTGACAGAATGGACTATAATACAGCACTCAGCCCAGAAGAATAATTAACTATCACGGCAGCTTGCTTACCAGATGCAGATAGGAAGCAAGGAGGTGGCAATTAGAGAGCAAAAAGGCAAGCCAAAGACATGGATTTGCTATAACAAGGTGTTGACCCATGAGCCCTCCGTGCAGGTGTCTGACAAGAAGTCACGTACCCTGTGTCAAGCACTGGAGCATTCCCAGCACAGTGGGGCAAGAGCTAGAGCCCAGCACTGACTCGGGAGCGCCTTCCCCACACAGCTTGTGCTCAGCCTCTCTGCCCCTTGCCTTGGTTTCTCCATGCCTTAAATAAAAGCATGGCTATAAGCCAAGCAGAGCGCTCTGGCCATCGATAGCATCAGTGATGGAAAAGTACCACCGACGCAGGATGGTGCCTGGGAAGTTATCTGCAAGATACCACATACCATCAAATACTTTTCACTGAAGCTCAAGACAACTGGTTTCAGCACCCTTCTAATCTGCAAATCTCTGAATAAGCCTGGAGACTGAAGCCTCAGGGACAGCTTGGGCTCCTTGCACACAGTTTTAGCCTCATGATGCTTGGCTTTAAACATCTTTGGAGAGAAAAGATTTGCATCTCAGTTTGGAGTCCAGAAAAAAGTAAAACACATGCCCAAACCTTCAGTGTTTCTTCCCCCAAAACAGAGAGGTAATATGGATCTGTTTCTAAAAAGATTAGGAAAACCCACTAAAATAGGCTTTTCAATATAAACTTAGTAATAGCCCTCTAAGCCTGTTCCTCTAAGGAGATATTAATAAGATTGCTGGTGCTCTCTAAGAAAGGAGGGAACATGGGGGAGGAACATACGCCTCCATGCCAGCATCACAGCACCAAGGCACCACACTCCAACACCCAGGCCAGGGATTTGGGGGAGTTCCCACTCAGTATCCCCCATATCCTTGGGTAGCACTATCCCATCCTTGGGATGTGCTGATCCCTTTCTCTACCTTATTCTGATGCTGGAAGAAGTGTCCTGACACAGACCAGAGGCCCTCCTTGTCTCTCTGCAGGCAGGTGAAGCAGAAGCAAATAGTGTTTCTCCTTCAACACAAGCACATTCCTCCCACCTCTCCTCAGCTCCCCTCTTCCCTTTGTTCCTGCTTTAGCCATGGAAGGTTTCCAGCACAGACTGGTGATGTCCCTCCACAGAGCAGCTGCAAACACGTGGAAAAACAGTCCACAGGAAGCTGATGTGTTTATACCCTCACACGTATTTCTGGCAAACAGATCATAAGTTGGGCTGGCAAACAGATCATAAGTTGGGCTGGCAAACAGATCATAAGTTGGGCTGGCAAATACGACAGAGTATGAGAAACAAAGCTTTTTTCTGCTGTGAAGTTTCAAAACAATTCAGCAGGATTTTTCATACCTGGAAAGAGCCAGGGCTATGCACATAGTAAGGAGTGAATGTGCAGCAGCATTGTGCACATCTCCAGAGGCAAAAAACTATTTGGCAGTGATGCAAGTGACTGCTTTATTCCTGATATCCCTGAAAGGAGGGGACAAACTCACAAGTGAGGGTTTCACAAGGATGCTGTGCTCTCCTGGGTGCAGGTGCCAAGGCACTGTAATGAGGAAGGGCAGCAAGGGAGCCAAAAGACATCAGGCATCACTGGGCCAGAGTGAGTACCACACTCTGGCCAGCCTTAACTCTCAGCATGGTTAATGGTTGTTTGATAAACAGATCTGAATTTGGAGGCAACACTAGTTTCTGGATGTCAGCTCCCTGAGCAAGCTGGGTGAGGAAAGCAAGACTGCTGCAGGGTCTGCTGCAAGCAGTTCAGGACAGAGATCTGCTGAGAGATGGCAGTTCAGCAACTAGACTTTCCAGAAACCAAAGCTACAGAGACCTTGTGGTCAGAGCCTTGATTCCCACCAGCCGATACCAAACCTCACCCAGCACTCAAGAGCAGCAGGGTCTCCCCTTTCTCCTGACAGCAAACCAGAGAGAACCATTGGAAGAACATCACATCATGGATGCAAATACGGCATGAAGGTTTTGGACACAGGGGCTTTAAGGCAGGAATCCTGAGAGCCTTTCCTCACGCTCCCTGTACACACAGGACACAGCACTCACACCGGTTTTCCCTTGCCATATGTGCCATTTCACTCATTTGAGCAACAGCACCCACTCCCAGGCTTTCTGGTGGGCCAGCACCCTGTGCACTAGGAGGACACCAGGGAGGGAATAATGCATTTTCTAAATAATATCACCAAGTGAAAGAATCTCATCAGCTCCAGGGAATCCCAGCGAAGTTCTGAAGTCACAGCAGCTGAGGACATACAGTGCCACAGCGCTGCTGCCATGCGGATGACAGAGCCATTTAAGAGCAGAGCACTTCATTTCTTCGCTTCCCAAAATGTCATTGTCAATCTCAAACTAGGAAGAGAAAGCCTTGTTTTCACTGGAATGTTCCACCAGCAACCACCTTAGCACTCCTGCTCCGGGCAGCATTAACAAAGTAAACCAGACCTTGGCCACAACAAAAACAATGTAATTTCTTGCCACTGACGAGTCACTGCTTTTCCTCACCTCAGTGTCCCAGCTCATCTGCAAAAGCAGTGCCTGTTTTCACAACACAATTAACTGTAGCAGCAGGTAACAGCCAACAAACACCTTCTGCCAACACAAATGTGCTGGTTTCATCTTGGGATCTACTCCTCTGCTGATAGAGCTCTATATTGCTCCGCTAGCATCAATGAGCAACAAGATGGGCAAAGGAAATCACAGATGAGTAAATACTGACAGCAGCAACCCAAACCACTCTTGTCCTGCTGCAATAGTTGATAGATCCTATTTAGGTACCAAATCAGCTCTAAAGGAGAGTGTAAAGGAAGCCAGCAGGACATGGAATAAAATCTGGCAGCTGCAATTCTGGTGCCAGAAAGGCAGCAGGGCAGGAGCACGGCTGGATGGTGCTGATGGGAGAGGCAGCTCTGAGGCACTTGGGTCCAACCCACACTACTTTACTACTACACAGAGCTCTGCCCCACTCTCTCCCCATGCAGATGTTTTTAGGCAGGGAAGAAACTGGGAATCGTTACTGTGCCACAGCTCTGAAATACTTTCCCCATGTAGACAAGAAACTGCTCCCATCACAAGAAGTCTCGTTTCAGCGTGCATGTGCATGAATGTACAAGGTAAGAACTAAAAATAGAGGTACCCTATTTCCATGCCTCGAGTCAGCAGGTACAGAAACAGCGTAAACAGTGATTCAGCAGCAGCCTGCACAATGCAGAAGGTTGCTCCCTTGCCTCTGCCTCCCTGTTTGCAACCACCTTGCCTCAGTCTCAGACTCCCAGAAGCTCCAAAGGGTGATGCCCAGATCTACCTTGCAAAAACACTCCCAACCCCAACAGGGCCAAGGGAGATCTGCCAGCCACAGGGGACTCACCGGCTGCTCAGCTCCCTTGGGAAGGGGGTGATGTGGGGTGCCTGAGAATGCCCTTCAGGCAAGGTCCAGCTCCCTGGAACATGGCCATTTATAAAGCTCCTCTGTCTACAGCAGTTTTTCTAGTGCAAAGCCTACATGCAACCATAATTCACATTTTCGCTATTTTTACATTGAGATTCTGAGCCTTGTATCTACAAATCTTAGATATCCAAGCTGGGCATACAAAAAGATGCATGACATACAACCATAGCGTATGGTTGCCATCTCTGGTGCAAAGTAGCGCTGTGACTCCATAAACACCCCTGATAAATTGCACAAGATGACACCAAGGACATTTTTCAAGTCCTGTGAGACTTGCTACATAAACAGCTATGACCTTGTACACAAGGTTTCAACAGGGATAAGTTGTTCTTTGCTGGTTCTCACGCCCAATTTTTTTCATTAATGTTTGCTGAGAAGCCAGAAGGAGAAGCAAATATATGAAAAGGAGAATGAAGAGTATAACCATAATCTTTAATTTACCTTACATTTTGTAAAACTGTGATTTATCTTTTCAAGCAGAGGGTAAGAAAATTTCAGTCTTCCCATCACCCAAGCTCTCTCATTCACCCTTTCAAAGCCAGCAAAGTGAAGAAAAGCCTCCCAAGCACCTATCTGCTCCACACCAAGCATCTGCGTGACCAATTTCTCTCTCCAGCCCCCAAAGTCCTGGGGCTAACATGCTCTTTTCTGCTTTAACAAACTGTGTTCTCAGCTCCAGGCGCTGTCTCTCCCAAAGGCACCGGTGTTGTAGGAAAAAAGCCTGCACCTGCTATTTAATGATGCTGTTAAGCTCAGTGAATTCTGGCTGTGGCCCTGCTCAGCATCACCACCCCACCCAAGGCAGAGGGCATCCAGCAAAGCTGCCAACAGCCCTGGTGGGCTGCTCCTACATTTTTTTAAAATTGCTTTAAAGAACATTTGAGAACCTGGTCTTTAAGATCTATTCCCCACCACCACCACCCCCAAAAGAAGCTGATTCAACCAAAAGCACCAAGAGGCAATTCTAGACAAACCCTGCTGGCTGGGATGCCCAAACCAGGATGCACCTCTGATGCCAGCCTTAAAAACTTTCTGGGTTTTGTTGTTTTTCTGGTCAAAACACATGAAACCAGTGGCATCACCAGGCAGATGGGAACACTTAGAGCACAAGACATCCTTTGCATCCACCCTGCAGCCTCACACTGTGTAGCCGGGGCACAGGCTGCTGCCCCTCCAGTGGCTGGGGCTCCCCAGGGCAACGCAAGGGGGAAACTGTGCTCCCACATGTCTCCCAGACATGACACAGGGTTGTTAACCCAAAAGTGCAGCCTGTGGCTCCGTGTCAGGCATGCCACAGCCCAGCTCAAGCACCACTTAACTGCTAACACCCTATGTAAAAATAATTAATAATCAGGTCACTAAAATCAGGGGGGCTGTCATTACAACCACAACTTTCAGAGTCTTTTTTTTGTCATGTGAGGGATGACAGTGCTTTGAGCAGGCAAGCACTACATGTAGCCAGCAAGCTTTTTAATGTGTGACAAAACGTATCATTGAAGGGTTTCCTTGCACAACTTTGACTTACCCCCACACCATTCCTAGCTGGCGTAATTGACCAAGATCAATTAAAGTGCACAAGGATCTCAACTTAATCTCAGAATGGATTGAAGACCTTTCTACTCTCACCTTGACATACTCTGAAGCCTGGGTGATTTGCATTTTGATGTCTAATTGAAATGAGGGTTGCTGCCTGATAGGCCTTAATCTTCTCAAAAACATGGTTGTGCCTCCCTCCCCAAAGCAAATATTTATCACGTTTCACCTTGAATATAGGTCACAGCATTGCAATGCAAGTAATCAGAGCTGTAAAAAGAACAAGCAGGAAGAGTCTGTCTAGGTAAAAAAACATAAATTCAAAAGGCGCATCTGTTCTCCTGAGCCACAGCAAGGAAAGATTATTACCATTAGCATGGGGGTTATAAGCAAATGAAGCAATTGGTTAAAGAAAAAAAAGAAATCACTTATAGTGTCATCTTTCATCATTAAATTTTAATGGAAAAAACACTGCGATTTGCTTAGTCTGAATATATACACAAATGTAAAGAGACCATCTGACATCGTCGAGGCATAACAGCACAAGATAAATGGAGACTATTTGCCATACTACTGGAGCAGCTGTAACTCTCTCCCAGACCTGCAGCAATCAAACAAAAGGGCATGCAAATAGCAAGCCATCTGCTTCTTGCTGGCCACTGAGTCTTACGCCTTTGGCTGACAGGAAAGAATCAAGGGTCTTATTCTTCTACTGCTCATATAGGCTTAAACAGGGGGCAGCTGAGCTGTTACAGTAGTTTAAATGCCCATCTCTTGTTAGTCCCATTTTGGTTCTCCCTGCAAGACTTGGCCATCACCACAGGACAAAGTGTGGAGGCCATGGTTTGCACCAAGAGTGCCCTAAGCAAGGCCAACCGGAGTACATGCATATGCATCCAGAAAGCACCAGACTCACTTCATAAACTCCCAGCAATGCGAAACCAGGCTCAGCACTCCAGGCTGCCTTCGGTTCATACAGCAGTTGGGTTTTGAGAGCATGAAAAGGAAAGAGAATGGTGGAGCAATAAGACTGAAGATTTTCCTGTCCTGCTTCTGCATTACAGTGCAATTCTCCCTGCTGCTCCCCCCTGAAGGATGCAACACCCATGAGAAGCTTGGGAGACAACAGAGGAATGAGCTGCAGGCAAGCCACGCACTCCCCCACGTATGGAAACATCGAGCAGCCTGCTGCCCGCCTTCCCAAAAGCAAACAGAGAGGAGGAAAGGGTGCACAGCTATTGTGCAGAGTTGTTAAGATCTATACGAAGGCCCACACGTGTAAGCTAAACATCAGCTCCTTTTATCATCAAGTGCATACAACTTGTAAGCATGAATTATGCAAGACCGTTAACAGTCGTCTTATAAGAGCGAGCAGCTGTAGAATCTCTATGTCCTCCAAGCAAGTCACAGAAAGGGCAGCCCATGGATGCTCGGTGTCTGTGCGGCTGAGCTACAGCATGGGCACTCTCACCGGGTCCGGTCCTAGCGCTCCCAGGGACCCACGCTAAGCAATTAGCATCTCATAACCTCTCACCGTCTTCCAGCACTCCACGAAGAAATATTTTCATCACCTTTTTACTGACAGCAGCTTGAGAAAGATCTGAGGAATTGCGTGAGCTCGTGAAGGAACGAGCAGGGAGCTAAACCTGCAAGCCAGCCCAAACCCAAGCCCCCAGCCAGTGCCCAAACTGCGGAACTCAGCTTTTGGCTGGGGGCACAAGGAACCTGAAACAGCAAACTCTGAGACCAGGGAGCTCCAGTCCCTGTTTCAGGTCAGTAATTTTCTCTTTGACTAGTGAACCCCCCGCACTTGGCTGGTGCCCGCGGGTGAGGATGCCAGCCCTCACATCGCAAGCACCACCGGGCTGCCTGCAAACAGCAGCTGCAGGCGGGGATGCAGGTCAGCAGCGCCGTGCACTCACCTGCCCCCAGCCGTGACCTGTGCAGCACCGCAGGCGACTTAACTCAGCCCGGTCACCAAGTCCTCACCGAGCCGACACCACGCTTAGCAAATGTGCTAAGGTTGCTGACAGTAAGCGCTGGCTGTAAATTACCTATAGGGTGAGAAAGCTTTTGATACAATTTTACATAAAATATTAATCTCTCCAGTCAATCCAGATGCTGTTAGGATTGAGCGGCGGGGCTGTACACAGCGAGGAAGCGTTTGGAATATAACAGGTGCTGAAAGGGGAGGCACAGATAGGTATTAAGACTGGTTTCATTTATTGTATATATCATCGACTTGGAAGAACAAACATCAAGCACCGTGATTACATTTACTGATGATTCAGAGTTGTGTGGGCTCCTCAATACACAAGAGGAGGGCAATAAAGTCCTGGACAACTGTGAGCAAGCAAGCACCTCAGGGGATAATTAAATTAATTCAAGCTATGGAAATGCCACACAACAAGGCTAAAACATAAAGCAAATAACATTGAAAAGGACTTTGCACTCAGAGGCTGTGAGAGATGAACCCAGGCTACTGCTTGCTCCCAGTTATCCACCCAGAGTGCCAGGCGCTGCACAAGTACAAAGCTGAGGTCACGGCCATCAGGTGAAAACAGGTACAGGTTACACACGAAGCATTAAAAAAATCAGTCCCAGTGACACCAGTTGTACATGCCCACAGCCCCACACACTGCGGCTTTAGAGAGGAGCCACGCCACATGGGCACCACTGGCAATACAGCAGGTCCTGGGCCACTCTGGCAAAACAAATCCATGCAGGGGACCTCAGGCCACAGCTCCTGCCTCCCACCTTGCTTACCAACTCCCAGTCCCCACGACCAGCTTCTTTCCAGACTCTTGACCAGAGCTCCCCATTGCCAGATCATGTACCTGCCCCTAACTGCCTGGGCAGCCTCCCCACGCTAACCAACCCTGCCTGATGCAAGGCAGCTGCCATAGGAGACAGAAGCATCTTGTCCGAGCCACCCTGCCCAACAAAGAGACCGTTGGCAGGGCTTCACAACAGGCACAGAGCCCCTTTTAGGAGAGGGGCCCCAAGAACACATCAGAGCAAGACTGGGAAACACAAAGCATGTGGAACGGCAACGCGAGAAAGGACACAGGAGAAGTAAGAAGTGGCAGAACTGCCCAAGGTGCCAAAGGCAGGAAGATGCTAAATTTGATGAGGTTGAGGAAGAGAGCCAAAGGAGAAATAAATAGAGCTAATGAGAAAACAAGGCATGAGCATTCAAAAACCTTTAACACACTGCTAAACAGCAATAAAAAGGCAATTAGAGTTCCGAGATGCATGGAGGGTAATTGCACACACTATAAATAGGTGGTGGGAAGACTATCCCGCTCAGCAGGATCTGATTCACTTTTGGGGTGACTTCTCCATGCAGACAGGAATATTCCGGTGTGTGACAGAAGCTGAGAGATAAGAGTTTACAGGGAGATGAGATTACAGGAAGAATTTCTATTACGAAATATGCACCAAGCAGGAGCTTTGCAATAGAGACTTCAGAGGTCAGAGCTTGAGGAACTCCAAACAAAAGTTCAGCAGTGGAAATGCAAAATAGCCTTAGAAAGAAACATCCATTTTCTAACAGACAGCAACATGTACAACACTGGAGTCCGGGCAGCGGAGTGGCTGCCATTACTGATGGAGAAACCGGCTAACCACACTGCTGTCCAGCACCCACAGAGATCCTGCCCTGCTCAGCTCATAACCCTTGCACAAGCATGTGCACACATGCACTTGCAACAGCATTCAACAGCAACTAAGCAGCTCGCTGTGCTCCACAGCCACATAACCCCCTCCCCTGGGCTTAGGTAAGCCCTGGAGGGATGTCCAAGTCTGGGCCATACAGGCTCATGGCAGCCAGTGCAAGCAGCTGGCTCACTGTTTAAAGAACAAGTTTTCTGATGCCATTCCCTGCCCAGGTTTCCCTCCCTACACCGGCCAGGCTGGAGCAAGTGCACTGGCTGCCATGAGGTGCTCTCCTTGCTGGGTGCACAGCTCAGGCTCTGAGGCAATGTGCCACCAGAGGTCTTGTGGAAGAAGGAGCCCCCAGAGTAGAAAAAACCCGCAAGACCCCAGGTAAAGGTAGGAACAGTCTTTGCAGCGTTGTAACCAACATCTTTAAGAGCAGATGGTACCATTGAAGTCCAGGGAACCCACCAACAAGCAGAAATTGCACCAGGCAAATCCCTCACCAACGTAAACCAGCAGTGCATGATCAACTCAAGTTTTCTTTTTTGAGGACATCAGTTCTATCTTGAGACAGCTAGAGGGTAGAAAAGTACTATTCACCTCCAGCCAAGCCTTCTGCAGAGTAAATAGGAGATGGAAAATGCAACCACCCCTAGGAGCTGTAAGCAATCCCTCCCCCCTGCCCCATCTCCTTCACAGACACCCTTCTGGAGGAGGAAAATTTGCAGACTGAAGCACCAAAGGCCCGAGAAAGGGATGGAGCAAAGCTGTCACTTCACAGCTCCAAACTCCCCTGGCCAGGCCTGGTGTCCTTCCCAGCTCCCTGTTCCTCCCCACCGCAGAGCGTCGGCATGAATTCACACACGGGAGCTGCTCTGCCCTCGCAAATGACTGAGCACACACAAAGTCTCTGCGGTCCTAACTCCAGCTAGCTCCTGGCTATGCACCAAAAGCCAACCCCGTGCAGCTCAGACAGCTGCACATCCCCAGATAACAGCAGCAGATGGCTTCTGCCTAGAGGTCTTGCTGGCAGAGGGTGGTCTGCGGTGCCGGGGGTGGGAGGCACAGCGCTGGTTTTTGCAACACGCACCACTGGAGGGTCACGCAGCCTTGCCCGTGGCTGAAGAAGTGCTGGCTGTGTCCTTCTTTCATCCTTGCACTGTCACCATGCAGGTAGCAAAGCAGCTGGCTCCTGCTGCGTCACCCCATTAGCTTCCTACCGAGACAGCAATGAGTCTGTCATCTCTGGTTGCAAGAAGGGTGGGAGAAGTCTGCTCGGAGGGAGGGCAAATCTAGGGGTGTAGACTATAAAAGCAAACTTGGCACATACAACGTGTAAAGCATTTGTGCCCTCTTGCTGTACCAGGAAAGGCTATTTGGCATTTTAGGAAAATTTGCCTTTTGCTAGATATTCTGCTTGTGTGATGCCTGCATCACCTTCCAGCTGCCTAAATCCCCTGCTGCCAAGGTGTGAGAGCAGCTGCCCCTCCCCATAGCACGCCAGGCAAAGTGAAACCCTCGCCTTCCAAAAGCTAGTCCCTGCCAGCACCACCAGCAGTCCCGACAGAACTTCTGAACAGCTTCACTTAATTGCTCCCAAATCATCTAGTATTTTCTATGCCTAAAACTTAATGCCCGAATCCCCTCTCTTTCCCAGCCCCGACCCATCGGACAGGGACATCCGAGGAGAGCGACAAGTGGCACATGGGCTGCACCTGGCTGGCTATTCATGGAGGAGCTTCTCCCTTCCACAGCCACCTGCACCAGCCACGTGCCAAGGTCAGCCATAGTGAGCCCAGAAACCTCTTCCCAAAGCATCTTTGCAGTATTCTGTTTTTTTGGCCAACTGGCTGGACAGGGCTCCCTTGAATCTCTCCTTGGAATAAGAGTTTGTTTCCAAGCAAAGCAACAGCTGGAAATGAGATGGGTGGTACAACAGACAGTGGTGCTATGTAGAGAAAAATGCCTTCTATGTAGGAAGAAAACAATACGGTTTTGACCCCAAATCTAACTCTTTACCAAACTATCATCATATCGCACTCCAGCGAGTGTGGTGCTGTATTTAGAAGCATTGGTTTACGTTCCTTCTGACAGCCAAATATCAGACCCAATTCCCTTTATCACACTAGGGTGCCGCCAGCCAGGTAGCTTGTCCTGCTTGTCCAGACAGAACCTGTACATCATCTGTGACCCCCCAGGCTCCAAAACAATCCTTGTGCACACACCCCCACATCCCTCCTGAAAGAGGCAAACCAGCACCCCTCTCCAAGTGGCTCCAAGGAATGCAAGAGGCTGCTCCACTGCTCCACTCTGATATGGCAGTGGGGAAGGTTGTGTGTTGGGGTACAAGATTTTACAGTCTTAAGCAGCCCAACATGTGCCTGTGGCTGCCTATTGGAGTGCTTAAGAGGTAAAATCCTGCACCTCAACACACAGCCTTCTGTTATCTCAGGGCAATGCTGACTTAGCATCATCTGGACTGGTAACATGATAAACTCCTCAGGGAAGGGAGAATCACCTCCTACAGGAGATGGTGTACCCTGTGCACCTCATCTATTGCAAACACATTGCAACTAATAGACATCAGTGGTTACTACAAACTTACAGGATCTGCAAACTCCCAGCACCATCCTCTCCAGCTCAGCAGGTGCTTGGGATCAAATTCAGATGCTAGAGCAGATACTGCTGATGCTCTTCACAAGGCAGCACATGAGACGTTCACTAAGAAATGTCTTAACCAATAGCTGCTTCTATCAGTAGTTCCTCATGGTGTGAGCCTGGAAAATAGCCTTCCCTTCCTATTACTTTCCTCCTCTGCACCAGTCAGGCAACTGGGAGCCAAACCACCCACTTCAAGCCCCGCTCTGAGGGACTGAGCTGAGGCTGTGCACATCACGGTGCTGCTCTGGGTGCAGGGCTTCTTTTGCCTGCAGAAATATATTAGGCAACAACAACATCCAAAACAAGTGTTTTTTTCCCCACTGCCAAAACATTTACTGAGTTTTTTGCCCCTCAAGATCCTTCCCCTGGCTCAAGGAAAACAGCAGGTGAAAGTCTTGAGGGGACAAGGTCACCCTGTTCTGTGCTTGTACAGAATCAGATTCAGTTCATACCCATTGCTCATCCTAAATCATTAACAGTGGATCTAAATCCCACCCAAAAAGGTGGCGTGAGGTGGAAATGAGATCTACAGACAAAGCTAGACCTGAACATTGTGTCCCTATATTCTGACACAAGACAAAGAGCACCCCAGCCTTGGATGAACATCATTTAGCACAAAAGATATGAAAGGCTACTGCCGGGCTGTTTAGCAGGCAGCCTTGTTTGCCAGGGTTTTTGTACAAATGCACTGTGGCATCAGCCCCGAGTCCTACCAAAGTCAGTGGTACAGATCCTTCAAGATCTGCACGCCACATCTCCAGTCCCTAAACACTGCAGCACCATCATTAAAAAAAAAAAAAATTAATCAGCCTTTGGGCTAGGAAAAACATGATTAAATCTGATTTAATTTCTAGGTTTCTTCATCAAACATTAACATTTGGGTATGGGTAGACACTCAGCACTTGAGTGGTCACGCTCACACAACTGTCCTGAAGCATATGGGTCAAATCATTGAGTTGTATGGCCCAAGCCACTGAGTTGTGCACCAGGGCAGTTTTCCAGCCCCTCCAGGCTGGAGGTGGCCTGTACTAATGTGCCCTCACAAGGGTCATTATATACCTCACACTCCTAAAAGTCCAAGCTCCCAACCTTGCTGTGAGGTAGACAGACAGGTTTTGAACTATGACAACTACAAACGCAGCATCGCTTACCCCAAGCTGAATAAACATTCGCATGGCATTTTGACTCAGGTGTTTAAATTCTAGAAAACGTCTGACTTTCAGCTTGAATCACTGACAAACAATACCAAATATTATCACTAAAAGCACCTTTTCAAACAACAATTTCACACATTCACATCAAAACAGTAACTCCCCTTATGCCCAGTTTTAAGAATGACACCCACCCAATCCAGAAGAAAAACCAGTCAAAGCACCCCAACTATCCTGTGCCCATAGATAAACTTCTTCCAAAACTGGCACCACGTTAGGACGCTCCATGTATTTTTTCAGTAACTACAAGGTAAAACAACAGGGATAGTCCCCAGGAACCTGCATTTCCCCTCTCCCACCTTCACAAAGACAGAGCTGGACCAAAAAGCATGCCCTGCAAAAAGGGTGGCCCAATTCTGACCCACCAGGAGCCAGTGGTACCACGTGCTGTGTGGAGTGGCCAAGGCAAAGAGACATACTCTGCTTGTCCTCCTGTGCCTGCATCACACCCTCTCAGAACTGGGGACCGAAATGTCACCTTCCCTTGCACCTCACCCAGCTCTATCTTCCAGGAAGGGAAGACCTTTGAGGAGCCACTCATCTTCCTGGGCAACAAATGGAGAGGATCTACTCACCACCATGGAAGGTCCCCTCATAGGCTGTTTTAAGGGAACTTTACTCTTTTAATTAGGGTTAGTTTTTAAAGACACACTAAAATATATGTGGTTCCTAGAAATTACTTTGTGGGTGAAACCCTGGTGCTGCTGAAGCCACTAGATGAATTCACATCAACACAAACCAAGCAACAGCTCTTGATTATATATACTGTATCGATTGGTCTTAACGTATTAATCAAGTTTGCATAATTAAATAGAAATAGGATGTTTACCTTGTACTCCCCTGGACTAAAGCATTGGCAGTAGCTGTAAGGGGGTTGTATACATACGCTGCTAGTAGCACTGTTGTGATGGCTGGGTTCCTACTGCTAAATCACACTACAAATTAAATACTTCTCCAGCTAACGAAAAATTACATAGGGAAATTACTTGCTGACCGCTTCCCTCTTCGGTGAATGGAGAACGAGTGACTCATCATTAAGCAGAAGGAATTACAAGTTGTGCAAAAGGAAAAGTGCTTCGGGGAAAGTATCTAGACTGCGCAAAGCAAAGCCATAAATAATACCTTTTGGAAATGATGGGTTTTAGCAGGGGTTGGAGCTGCACAATCTGCTAAGTCTCCTCCACTCCTAGTTCACAACATCTCTGGCCCAAGAGGTGCCACCCACAATAATTGAATCATCAGGCCATGGATCAGGAAACACAAAGTTTTACAACAGCCGAAGACCAAGCTCACAGCCTATTTAGTTCCTGCTTCCCAATCCAATAAGCTGCAAGTATATAAATAGCCAAATATGACAAATATTTAATATCTGCTGGAATTAAATTAAGATAAGGCAATGGGAAAATAAATTATAAGTGTTTTAACTGAAAAAAATAAGCATTTTCTGCAGATTCCAGACAATTTGAGCACAACAGCCACACTCTGCATTCCACACTGCCAAGGAACACCGCATCTCAGACATGCCAGACCACCTTCCCCACAGCAGCGCTCCCCAAGCAGCAGTGAAATGCAGACAGGCTCGTCTTCACTTTGGGGTTAGCACGGCGCTGGCCCGGGGACAGCCCTAGCCTCATTTGATGGTGGCATGGCCTATGCCCACACTGAGCCAGCTAAATGGCAAAAGCAGCCCCTAATTACTCTTCCAGGTTTTTATGGGCATAGCACTGATAATTATCTTGCACCGGGTCCAGGTGATGCCTGAGACCTGCCTGGAGCTTCCATCTCCTCAAACAGCACTAGAGAGCAACCGAGGAACAGAGCATCATCTTTACCTCTCCTCTCCTGCAGAGCTGAGAAACCCACACCTCCGAGGGTTTCTTGAGGCCGGCAAAGCAGAATCTGGCCATAAAAATCACAGTTCCTCCAGCAGGAGGCTGCTAAAACAAGTCCCAACACCACCTGAGTCATGGTCTGTCCCAGAAGAATGATGTGTTCATGGTTTTAAGAGAGAACTTGTGTAAATATTGTGTGAGAGTAACAACCCAACCCATGATAGGGAAGAAGTATGTGGTTATTTGGAAGGCTGCACTAGCTTTACTACATGTTCCTAACTGTTATAGCATCTGCATGCATGCCAAAACAGCAGAAATTTGATAATTTAAGATGCATCGTAACTGATTTAACCA
The DNA here is from genome assembly GCA_035590215.1 of Microhierax caerulescens. Classification (NCBI taxonomy): domain Eukaryota; kingdom Metazoa; phylum Chordata; class Aves; order Falconiformes; family Falconidae; genus Microhierax; species Microhierax caerulescens. Next base: position 15,824,869 of record JAVJGJ010000047.1, read on the forward strand.
AGTTTCTGATCCTTCACACCTGTTCTGCATTAAGCACTGTGCTTAAATCAATCATCATTCAGCAAAGCACAAGCTTAAGTGCTTTGCTGAATTTGACCGAGAATTTTGTTAATGCACCTGACGTCATCCCGCAGGCTTACACAAGGACCCAAATCACAAGGCACTTCTCCCAGGAGTAGCTCCAGTAATCTGCAGCTAAGCTGGAACTTTTTTTCATCCCACATTTATCCCGCTGGGAACTGATTTACTCTCCCACATGCTGCCTGCCTGCTCCCTCCTTCTGCGGGGAAGAAAACAGGTGATGGCAATCACAACTGCAGCAATGCCTGACCTAACATGCACTCGCATTTTAACTCCTAATAAGTTCTTCCTGCTGCCCCTTTCCTAATGAGTGTTTTCAAGGGGCTGGTGATAATCTGGAGATGATCTCCCAGTTTCTACTATTTTGAACGAGCAAATGCCGATTCCTGGGTTGTGCTGCACCTTTTGGCTGCTGTGCATTGGAGGTACTTAACAAGAGGTATAGCCCACGTTCAAGGGTGCCTGGTCTGCATCACTACAGAGATGTACACGTTGCCTGACTTCCCCAGGCTTCCAGCTAAGCTCTCCTCCCAAAGGCTTCAGACAGTTGGGATCAAGCGGGGAGAGGCACAGGGCATAGCCGGTTGTCTCAACTCTACTTCCAACAAGTCAGCGTGAGTTAAGAGAAAAGACTAAATACATCCTGGGCAAGCAATTACCAAGCTAAGTGCCATCTGCGGTAATAAAACACATTGTTCTGTGAGCAACAGAGCTGGCAAAGCTGCTTTCCTCCTGAGCTGCATCGTGAGGCTGGAGCCTTCAGCGTCTGGCAAGGTGTAAGCTCTGATGGGAGCTTTTCCCCCCAGGCCACACATCCAGTAGGTCTCTAGCTCAGATTCCCCAGTGTCAAGTAAGGGCTGTCCGCACACTGCTCCCTTCCTCCCACCTGCGGTAGGCTATAAATACAGATGTCCCTATTTTCACCAGCCTTTTAAGGGATGAGTATCTTGCAGACCACTGCCTGACTGTCAAATGTGCCTGGAATTCAGTGGCAGCTTAAAAAGAAATCTAAGGGGAAAGTAAACAGCACGAGCAGGTTCTAATAAGCACACACACACCCCCAGTGCTAGTAAGGTGTAAATAAAAACTTGCAGGTAGACATCACAGATGCGTAGTTACTCAAGTAAAGCCTTACCACAAACATCAAGATAAACTTCAAGCAGAGGTGTAGGCTTGAACACACTAATCTAAAAAACAATTTTCACTCTGTTGCTGAAATTTCTGGGGCGTCAGGATCAGAAAAATACCATCTGAGTGACATTTGCTTGAATTCAACTTAAAAACTGAAACAGTTTGTTACTGGTGTAAACAAGCAATGCTGTCATGCCCACATACAGTATATACCCAGCTATGTCATCCATTCACACATTTCCACTGCTCTCTTCTCTCTCATATACATTATAATTCCTCAGACCACATGTAATTATCTTTCTGTGGCAACAGTACCTTAAGTACACACTTCCCTTTATTCCAAGGTGATTCACGAGCACTGCAGACCAACAGGCTGCATTTTCCAGCTCCTGAGCACTACACACAGGCGTGCTGCTACATAACTGGTACCCGCGGTGCCTGTGCATTACACTGCCGTAACATGCAGCCCCCTGGGGCGCAGGGTACCAGCCAGCTCTGATACAGCAGCGCTGTACGATCAAGGAGGGAGGATTACACACCTCAGGGGAGGTACTGCAGGGATCTTCAGCCCAGGCAAGAACTTCAGTGCTGCAACGTAACAAGCCCAATTGCTTTCTTTTCTAAGAAAACTGCAAAGAAGATGATGAAGCTACAGAAGCCACCTGGGCTCTGGGAGCTTGGCAGGGGCTGTATGCAGTGAAGCCCATCTCAGGCCCTGTGGTTCTCCCATGAAGATGGGCCGGGTCTTAGCAGGTAACCCAGTCAGGCAACTGCTCTGCAGGGCGACAGCCTTGCCACCTCACCTGCAAAGCCATGGTCACCTTGCTTGGGCTGTGCTCAGGTGGCAGCACCTCCCATGCTACAGGAGAGAGCTGTGGGCCAGGTGAAGCCAGACCTCATCCTCCTCCTCCTTCCAGCACCAGGCAGGACCTGCCAAGTAGGGCTGGGGACCGGCCACTAGCCCTCACCACTACACAGCCCTGCCAGAACACCTCTGCCGTGGCTGCTCAGCACCTCCCCGATGCAGGCATGGGGTCTGAGCAGCCCTGCATGAATCCTGGCTAGTCCCCAGCCCCGGCAGAGCCCAGCAGGGCTCCCAGGCATCCTGCCCAAGGGCAGCAACCGCAGTAGGCATCAGGCTGGGTCAGGTCCTCACATCTCCAGGGTGCTCACACAGGCAGTGGATCAAGCACCTCCCTCCCCAGCCTCTCCGTGGCCCTGCACCCCAGCGTGGGGGCTTCTGCTTGTCATTTCTCCCAGGATGAAACCTTTCCAAACGGCAGGCTGTGAGGGTGGAGAGGCAAATGGCACATGGAGAAGGAAGTGGATTATCCCTCCTATGCTGATGAGGAAACTGAGGCAACAGCTTCCACCTGAGCAGGACCAACACCAGGTTTTCTCCCAGCTTTCCCCTGAGGAGCAAAATGTATTTGCTCCACCCTAGTGAGCCTTGAAACATCTGGTATTTCCATCGTTGCCGAAGGCCCACCAGCACACAGTCTTCCCAGAGACCGTTCAGCTTGGCAGAGCCACCGTGAAAGAAGCTTGGTGCCTAAGAGGGAACGAGTCCCACACCTTCACCCTCTGATCCCCCTTGAGCCACAGAAGGAAGGGTGGGCTTTCCCAGAGGGATGCGCAAGGAAAGCAGAGGAACACAAGAAGTGCCACAAACAGAGTCCAGGCTCCAGCAGTCCTTTGACTTTAATAGGAGTCTTGACTAAGGAAAAAGGGCAAGGATTTCCTCCCAGCATGAGAACTGAATACAGGGATATACAGAAGATGAAAACCCAGAATGACTTCACCTTTAAAAGGGAAAATTCAAATTGACATGTGTTGTCAAGTTGAATTTAGCTTTCCCAATTCCATCTCACTGCTAAGTTTGCAGGGAAATGGTCAGCCAGCGAGACACCTATTTTAGCTATTTGTTTAAATAAGCCAGATGCATTTCCCTATGTTCTTCATGTCACAGAGATGGATTTCCTCCTAAGATCCTGTGTAACTTCCCCATTCACTCAAGTATTGCTGCCAGTTTATAATTTCTCTCATTGCTCCTCATTTCTTTGTTTCACTTGCATTTTATTCCCCCCATTTCTCTTTGCCTCGCCTCTTTCTGTCCCTTCACAGCACACTATTTTGATTTCAGGGACTATGAGTCACCCTTCTTCCTAGCCACTCTTCTCTGGACCAGTAAAATGCTGCCTGTTACTTTGGCAAAAACTGCTTTTCAATCTCAGTTTGTGTTCACATGAGAAACAGTTGCAGGGCTTGTTTGTTTGTTTTAGTTTCCACATAACTTGCAATTACTTAAATTCCATCATCTTTTTCAAACGCCAAGAAGTTGCACAGGAAACAAAAACCAAGCAGACTGAAAATCCACACTCTATTAAAAAGGGTTATAGGCAAAAATAAAATAAAATATCAAACCTAGCTGTATTTTCAGCTATACACTTTGCTCAGCAAACAAAAGCAGATCATTCAACCTTCCAGCAACACCAGATTGTCCTATATCGCCTTTAAACTACATGCAGTACGGGTACACTTTCCTACCTCCGTATGTTGCAATGACTAATAATAGTCCTGTGGTGTAGCAGAACTGAATGTCGTTTGCATCAATACATCCAGGAGTCTGCCTGACTTGTAAAGGCCATTTGTGAACACAGAACAGTACCAAGGCTAACACTGCCATCTAAGAAACTCAACTGAAAACAGAAAGAGAAAAAAAAAATCTCGGCCAGCCGTTGCAGAGCACTACATCCCATCACAGACCTAACTCTAGCTGTCACAGGGAAAAAGTTGGCTGCATTTCACTGAAAGGCACCCGTGTCCCTATCCCAGGGAAACTGAATTTGTGCCCTGGCCCGTGAACTCGTGCCTCAGCAAAGAGAGGAGCTTCAGGAGGGCTCCTGCGGATGGGGAGCAGGTGAAGGTGCTCCTGGCCAGCATCTGCCCTGCTGCCGTGGTGCGCTCGGGGAGGAAGAGTCGGGACTGTGGCAGTGACTTCACCACCAAGCTCTGCTGCCACATTTTGCCGGGAAGCCGGCATCAGGGAGTTCGCCGCACAGAAACACTTGCAAGAAGTTGAAACGAGACTCGGTAACTCCCCAAGTCAGTGCCAGCGCTCCCAGTTAAGCAAACTTTGCGGCGAGCACAGAGTTGCACAGTCCCTTTGCAGGAGGCAAGGGCACGTGCCTGGTGTTTTCCAGCAACATAACCCACTTCCCTCCTCTCGACAACCTTTAGATGGCCAACATCCCAAACTTCCCGAGTCCTGATGTTGCGTAACTAGGAGCAATGCCATATGCCAGCGTGCCGGCTCCGTGCAGGAGACCACGGCGGGGAGCAGCGGGGAGGGGTGGCAAGGGGGCTCCCCCACGGCCGGGGATGGAGCTGCTGCCAGCAACCCCCACCTGCCCGGGCCCAAGGTGCCCTGTGCCGGGGCTGCCCTTGGCGTGCCCGGGCGGCTGCGGGCCTGGGGAGCGCCGGTGCGGGGCTGCCGGCGAGCGGGACGGGGGCAGCGGGGCAGGCGGGAGGGCACGCGGGGGAGCAGGGGGCACTGAGGGGAGCGGGCGGCGGACAGGCAGGCGGCAGAGCAGGCGGGAAGGTGGCTGCCGAGGGGCAGGCGGCCAGGGGCAGGGGACGGTGACCGGGGGAGGCCGGGCCTGGCCGGGCGGGCAGCCCGCGCGCGATACCTTCTGCTGCCGGCGGGCCATGTCGGTGGGCTGCTTGGCGTTGAAGGGGTAGGCGATGCAGCGCATGACGAAGACGTAGAGCTGCAGCTTCCTCTTCCTCTCCTCCTCCTCCCGCTGCAGCCGTTCCAGCTCGTCCTTCTCCTTCTCGCTGGCCACCGAGGGGCTGGGGCTGGCGGGCCGCGCCGCGCCGCCGCCGCGCCCACCCGGTTGCAGCCCCCCGCCGCCGCCACCGCTGCCGG
>JAVJGJ010000047.1:15831022-15842159 GCA_035590215.1 Microhierax caerulescens
CAGACAGTGCTGGGTCCTGGGTGTCCCCACAGCCCCCCACACACACCACTGTACCCTCGGTGGCCCCCCACAGCCACCTCTGGGTCATTGGTGTCCCCACAGCCCCACACAGCCACTACTGGGTCCCCACAGCCATGTGAGCCACAGGAACTGCTGGGCTTTGCACAGTTGCTTCCCACCAAATGCCCCTTCTTGCCCCTCAGTGCCACTAAAAATCTTCACTGGGAAGTGATACTGCTCATAAATATTTCGCTCAAGTCACTAATTATGACACGTGTAACGACAGCATGGTATTCTGCTTTGCAGGTTACCTGGAGCGAGCTGAGGGCTTCAGGAGCAGCTCTGAGGGGTGAATCAGTGAAGATGTCATTTGTGTCCAATATTTTAATTTGCAGTGATTTTCAGATCTGATTGAGGCTTTGCTTGCACGTACATGTGTATTTGTGGTGGGTGGGTGTTTTCAAGGTTTGTTTTTTCCTGTTCAATTAGCAGTGCTTCTGTTGTAAGTGTCAAAATACCTGTCGCCTGTTATACATGTTAATAAATGTGTGTTTCGCTTTTGGGGAGAACGGGTAAACATCGATTCCTGGTGATGGGGCTGCGAGATTAGCTCACGGGAGGGGAGACGGGTTCTGCTTCAGACCACGTGTTTGGGATTTTCACATCAGCTGGGCTTTCTGAACTCCTTGCCTAGTTCTAATTAAAAGCTTAGCGTAGCAGATGAAGAAGCAGCTGAAAAATTGGCACAGAAGGGGGGAAAAATGGCTTTCCCCATTTCCATTAGCCTTACCTGCTGGAGTTGTGCCGCCCCGCACGCCCCGTGGGGGTGCGCGCAGCAGCCGTGCTCGCTGGCTGGGCTCACCGCCACCACCGTGGGAGCCCCTTCTCCTGTGGGGACAGTGGCAGCACAAGCAGGGCCACTGGTCGGCTGCAGCCCTGCGCTGTGCTTGCCAGGCTGCCTGTCCTGTCTGCAGTGTGGGAAGTCCTGAGGATGCTGAGCTCTCCTCTGGGAAGAGCAAGGTTGGGAAGTTGCTGCAAGGCAATTTTTCCCTCTGCTCCCCATTGGGAATCCTATTTGCCGTCTCGCAGCCCTGGCACGGTGTGGGGACATCCACAGCTCGGTCTTCTTGAGAGCAGCCCTGTGGAGAGCATCCTGCCCAGGTTGTCAGGGTGAGCTCTGCAAGGCACAACCGCTGCCCCTTGCACAGCCGTGAGCCCTCTCCCCCTGCAAGGATGCCAGCTGGGGAGGGGGAATGGACGGACAGACCCCAGTGAGTGTGGATGGGCTCCTGCAATGCCGGGTGCTGACATACACTGACACACCAGGAAAACAGAGCTCTAGCCCTGTTTCACCTTCACACCCTTCTTGTTTGCATCACTCATTGGAAACTCTTGGAAAGCAACACTGCATTTTCTGCAACAGCAGAGTCAGCAAGTCAAATAAATACCACACACCAGACTGGTGACATCTAAAGCTGGAGCAGCCACACAGCTTGCTCTTCCTAGCTACTGCCTTCCTCTGAGACACTCCTCTGTTTGCCCAGTTTCACAGGAGCTGCTGCCAGGACCAGCAATCCAACCCACAGGCTGACAAAAGCCGGCAGAAGCCACCCCAGCATTGCATGGGGACAGCCTGCAGCCTGGCTGGCATTCAGGGGTGAACAGCATGAACTGAGCTGTGCTGGTGCTGGCAGGCAGCTTGCTGGGTGAGCGGCAGTGCTGGCTCAGGGCAGGATGGCAGAGACAGCCTGCAGCGTGGGGCATTTCTTATGTCTGCATCTTCCCATCAGTCCGGGAATGGAAAGGACACACAGTGTGGTGTTGGGATAGAGGCTGGTCCAAGCTGAGGTTAGGAAAAGGGTTTTCAGCCCCTCTCAGCCTTCCTTAGTAGCATTTCATTTCATACCTCCCTATTTATTATCACCCCAAACAAACAAATGAAAGCACCATGATATCATTGCTGTGATGCAGCTACCCTTCCTGGCCCAAGGGACGCGTCATGTGGTTGTGTGGCCAGTCCCTGGCGATGGGGACAGGTCATACAGCACCTCCTAGTGCCATTTTGCCTGGCACATGGCCGCTAACATGGCTAATGCAAGGATGACTACCATAAGGGTGATGAGAAAGTCTCAAAGGTTTCTTCCTCAGCAAAGTTCTCTTATTTTTTTAAAGTCTCTTTTGAGTTTTTAAAAATTGATACTGTCTTCATTTTATCCATCAAAAAAACTCACTGCCCTGAGTCCAGTTGTGCCAGCTGTGAAGGCTGAAAAAATAGATTCAATTACATCAGTGCCTATAATGGTCTTATCTATAGGTAATCCCACAATGGAGGAGAAACCTTTGTCTTTTGGGTTTTCAAGGAAGAAATGCCATTTATTGTACTGGAGAATGGAGAAATTTCTTTCTGCGACACGAGGGTACAGGTGCTCTGCCTCGCAGTTGAGGACATAGATGTTTGAAAGCTGCAGCTCTCCGTCTTCCCTGTCCCAGGCATGACAGAAACAAAACGCTGTGAGATGATCAGAGCAAAATGGGAACACTTTTTATGAAAGGTTTTCTTTCAGTGTTGATTGCTCTGAACTGTTTAGGTAACTCTGCAGAGGTGGTTTCGCTAGAGGAAAGCAGCTGGGGATGACAGAATCAACTTTTGCTGGTAGGAACATCACAGACATTGCGTATCTATCTATAGTGACAGATTGACTTTTCTGACAGATTGTCAGAAAAGATTTCTTAAATTAATTGATGCAAAATAGATACATACAACCACCCTAAAAAATGTGTTCCTCTTTGGGAGCTTTCAGAATTAATTTTATCCTTTAGTGGGTAAGATTTTGCTCACTGGAGAACTTCATAATTGGACGTAGTTGAAAGGGCCTGACTAGACATCCCGGCACAGATTAGTCAGGGCTCATCTGGAAGTGCTGCTGGTCTGGAGAAGCAGGGGCGCATCACCCTCAGAGCGACTGAGACTTTCTCTTTCCTTAATTCATACAGCTGTGTTTTCCTAGTGGTTATGTCTGAATGTACAGTTAAAGCATTAATGCTTTTTTTTGAGTAAAGGAAAGAACAAGGTCTTAAAGTCTCAGGCCTCTTGCTCTGTGTTTCCAAATGTTTCCAAAAAATTCCAAAATTTTTGTCCAGAGAAGTGTATCCAGCTCCCTCCAAAACATCTCACAGTTGGTTGCATCCTACTGCAAAGCAGCAGTATTACAAAGGTTTTAGTTGCAGGAAAGATTCCCTCTGATGACACCAAAAGGAGTAAGATCTTCAGTAGCTTTTAGCATTAGTCCCCTTGTACCCATCTTTGTGACACTTTTTGCAGGAGCTGAGGGCTTCCGTGGTGTTGAAACATCCCAAGGAATATCACCCTGTGAAAAACATGAACAGCATGCAAACCCTGAATTCTGCATCTACGAAGATGATCCGACACATGGCTGGGCGACCCAGCAAAGCAGTCGTGTAACAGGCACAACTGTCCGGCATCGTGCAGGAAGGGAAGTAGTGCGAGTGGAGGGATCGTGAAACTTAACGTGTGCGTAACTTCAGTGAGTTGTTGTGTAACTGCCCACTGTGAGTGAATAAATGTAGACAAATGAGAGCATCAACTAAGTCATTTTTGCTATCATATTGGTGATATTGCTGTTTGCTCAGGATACTAAAGCAAAGGCTCTTTGGGTTGCAAGGATATGTAAAGTTGGGCAGTTTGTTTTCAAGACACATCATAGCTGCAAAATCCATGGTCCTTTCTAGCTTATCACTTCAGAGCAGGCTCCAGGAGGTTTCAAAGAATCTGCCCCTACATATTTGTTCCCAGCATACAAATTAATTGCTTCTTCTAAAACAGTTTCCAGAATAATTACCTAATGAGATCCAAAGCATTGCCAGCTCTCTTGCGGGTTCCAGTAAGAAGCAATGCCCACTGTGTGGGAATACTCAACCTCCGTGCCTGCTCCTGTTTACACGACAAACAAGGAGCAGCAAATACACACACGTCTGGCAGCATCTGCACCATCCCTGCAGACAGCATAATCTTCTCACCTCTCCTGGCTGGAGCCACTGCAGCTGCATAAGGGAGATCTCAGGTGGCCTCAGACAGTGGATGCAGCATCGGCTGAAGAATATTAAAAGTATATTGTGAAATGTTTCAGATTTGTTTCCATTTTGTATGGTGTCATAGGGAAGAACTGGCTGACATTAGAAGAACTCACTGCTGTAGCATTTGTAGCATCCCTCTCCATTTATTCCCATTAGATGGGGGAATTCAGTTTAGATAATGATTTGTGGAAATGACTGTAAAGAAAAGCAGAGCTGAAGTGGAGGCTGTGGCTGCGGAAAGAGCATGCCCATGTATGCGGCACTGGGTGCTGTGGTGTTGCCTTCGCAAGTGGTCTGGCAGGACCCAGTGGTTTGGAAGAAACTCTCAGAAAGAGTAAACTCCGTTTATAGCAGCCGTTTGGGAGAGCTTAACTAAATAGATCCCACAGAGAGACTCACAATTGCATGAGAAACAAACAAACCCTCGCTCTTTTTATTAATCCTGGTTAAAGGCTTAAAGCAGAATATTTATGAAAGCTGGAAGCCATTAGTGCCTTTGTAAGATCTATGTGCACGGATGGCAGCCAGTCGGAGGAAGATCTAGAAGGGAAAAGAGAGAGTAAAGTGCGTCTCTTGTGTTGTCTGAATTCCCCTGAGATCCCTCATGGCCATGGAAAATCGCTTGCACTGGACGTAAGATTTGGAAAGCGAGGTGAGCTGCCGGTGCTGGGGCGCTCAGTGCATCTCCCCACCGGTCACCCACTGGCACCACTAGCTCCTGTCCCCAGCTCAGCTCGGGGGTGGGCGGTTAAATGAGCCAGGGGTGATGTGCATTATACCTACAGTATGCTGGAGGGGGATCTGAAAATGTTGGAGGGGTGTGCAGGGGCCTCAGCTGAGATTCACCTGTGCTTTGAGACCGACTGCAGAGCAGCTCCTGATCTGGGGTGCTGTGGAGGTGGGCACGGTGCCACCAGCTGCCAGCTGCCCAGGAGTCACACATTGCCTGCTGGCTGCTGCTCTCGGCCCATACAGGAGTCCAACACCTGTGATCATTTGTACTTCTGGTTGCTACTCACTGTAACCCTGGCTCTTTGGCAACGTGCCGTCAAAATGTGAAATAAGTGTTTGCTTGGCTCTACCTCTCGTTTTGGAAAAGCAATCTTGCATTACAAGTCTCAGTTTTGTACAATAGCAGGCAACAAGGGAAGGGGGGGGGGCAGGAAACATACAAAGTAAGCAGCAAAAAGTCTACTTAAAAATATCTTCCCGTTCATAGAAATGAGAAATTTCAGCAGCAACTGAAAGGGGAAGCAGAGGAACTGCTAAGGACCACCCTGGCTTGGGCTGTGCAACAAGTAGTGCTGAGTAAAAGGTATCTCCTCCCAAGGACTCGCTGTGCCGTCCTCGGGCACACGTTGCAAGGGACTGGACAGTTTGCACCGCTGGGCAGATTAAAGAACAGCCATTACGACACTGGGTAAAGGGAGCATGTGAGTGGGCAGGTTCAGGAAACACATCCCTTCTTTTAGGCATGAATAGAGTCTGGCTGCAGAGTGCCACTTCGAAACACTGCCGCTTGGTAATAACACTAATTTACAGAGGGGAAATAGAAATCCTGGTGTGTCCTAGGCTCCATTTGTTTCACTGTCTCCTAAAATAGCACAAAAAACAATCCTTGTTTCTTGGTAACAGTGTTATATAGATTGCTGTGTCTTCCAGACAGAATGGCATAAAAGGGTACTCTCTTCACCCGTTCACACGCGCTCAGATAATATTTACATTGGGATCCTGGCTGCACCAGGAGCCAGGCAGGGACCAGGGAGGCTGCTGGCCTTGCGTAACCCCTCGGCATCGGGGACGCGGGGGATGGGGAAGGGAGGCACTGCAGGAGACCCAGCCGCTGCGGCTGTGGACGGTGTGAGAGCCAGGGTGCCACCGCTGCAGCTCAGCAGCTCTCTTACCAGTGCTGCAGCATCTGCTCAGCCTCCTCCCTGCCCTGCACACGTAGTGCTTACAGCACAGGCCTCCCTGAATTACAGCCTGGGGAAGAAATTTCCCTTTCTTCAGCAAATTGCTATCTCAGAGGGCAGCTTCCAGTTGGTTGAAGATCGGTCTTTCTATGGTGGGACGAGTTACCTGTGTCCTGCTTGGCAGCAGCTGCTCACTAGGCACTGGCAGAGCCGTCTGCCGGGAAAGATGGATTGCCCTGTGCTGCCAGCGCCACCGGATCAGCGAACAGGGGCTTGCAACGAGGTCACCTCCTAATCTATATCTGGGTAATGTGTTTGAAGACACTTTGCAAAAGCATTTCAGTCCCTCGAAAAAGTCTGTTGAGCTGTTTTCCCTCACCTCTCCCCCCTTTGCAGGTGTCGGATGCTGCTCTCCAGACCTGATTAGCATCTGCGGGGAAATGAGAGCTCCCACAGCAGCCAGGCTCCAGAGTCAAAAATAGCCATGTGTGCTGAGGTAGGAGTGCTTACTCCACCCTGTAACTGGATTTAGACACGCTGCAGCCACAGCTGTGTGTGGGATGCTGGTGGCTGGGTTTGAAGCAGCCCTGGGCTCCAGAGGCAACGCTGCTGTTCCCCAGCCCTCCCACAGTCCTTCTGCAGGAATAAGGTAGCCAGCACATCGACTTTACTGCCTCCTGTGCCTTGAGGCTGATGCTTGTGATGATCCACCTGATGTGTTTTTCCCAGGTGCCTGCTATTGCTCCAAGGCACTGGGAGAGCAAACGCTGCAGGGAGAGAAAGTGTGATGCAGGATGAGCAGCAGCACATCAGGGCAGGGGCAGAGGAGGAGAGGTTGAGTCACTTTCTTTGATACACAGGGCAGAAGATGGGGAGATTTAACCATGGTGGGAGACTTACTACGTGCCCTGGGCCCCCAGCCCCACGGTTCTCCTCCCCTGGCCTTGGGCAGAGCCTGCTCACCATCAGGGATGCGCTTGTCCCTGACACCGGCGCCAGGCTTTGCAGCCTCTTTCTAGGCTTTATTATACCAGGTGTTAAAATAAATAACACCAAATTAACCTGACCCAGCAGGCCCTGAAAGAGGGCAGACTTGATGTCTGCGGCTACTCAGCAAAATCCACAGTGAGCTGTTTATCTCCACTTTCTGGCTGTACTGGCAGCAGCACGACTGTGTCAGGTTCAGCACTGAAATCCTTTTCCAAATACTACAGAAGCGATTGTAGCAACATTTTGCTGCCCAATCAACGCTGGCTCCTAGCTTTCAAGGTGTCTATAATTAAAAATTACTGAGCCTGATTGCAGATAGGAGGACCATGGGAGATTTATTAAATGCACCCTACTCTGCTAGCCCAGAGCCTGGAAATAATTGCAGCTGATCTATTCCAACATGCACAGGGCTCCTGCAAAACCTGGGCTGGACTGCTGCTGCCTTTCAATACCTGCTTGCCGTCCCTGGGGTCACCACAAGGCAAGGTGCATCTATTTACTTTTTTTTTAAAGTTTCTTGTGGTAGCTTTTCAACCGTTCTCATATTTCAGGAGAGCACCTGTAGAAGGTAGCAATCGATTTGTAGCAATTATGCTCCGGCTGAATGATTGCTTCTCTGAACGTACAGTACTCCCACTGCTAAGGAAATAACTCCTAATTTCTACTAGGCTTTGAAGTGTCTTTATTCTGCTAGGGCTGAATATTTACTGGTCTTCAACAGATCACTAGAAATTTCCAGCTAGTGCTTTTTTCATGGTAATTATGAACCCTTAAATTTCCCTTCGCATGAGCCACTTCCCCAGGTTTACACATGTGACAACATGGGATTCCTCTGGGGCCACGAATCTCACTTTTTATTAAACAGCCTAATCATAATGAATGCCTCAGAGTCACCATTTTAAAATAAACGCATTATCAGTACTGCAAAATATATGTGAATTAATACGTAATATCAGTAAGTAGGACGCTCGAGCAGTATTTTAGGCACAGAATAAATATTTAATGATTTCTGTTCCAAATTTAGTGTGAAAGTGATTTAAATGCACAGAATGCTCCCTGCTTACATATCAACAATTTGACACAAATACCAGCCAGCTCTTTGTGTGCTTCCCAGCGATATTGCTCGGGTGCTGCAGAGCATCCTCGCTGGTGGCTTGGCCATGGCTCGCAGCACTGTGAAATTTCTCTGCTATTAATTCAGCAAAGGACTGGCTCATACCTGGCAAACAGACTTGATGCTGCTCACAAGAACTTTGCTGTTGCCATCAGATAGGATGAAAATAACATCCAGCCTCTTGAGCATCCCATCCAGGAGCTTGGGCACAGCTGGCAAGATTTTGCAGATGTAGGGAGTGGGGGATTTACTCAAACTGAAAGCTCACACACCTAGAAAGGGACTGTTTCTCCTATAGCTATTTTGGAAATGGTGGTGAGCATCTTGACACATCAAGGCCCATTGGGAGGGTAGCACTTGGGACCCCTCCTGAACTGTTCAGGAATTGCCGATTTGGTTAAGTTTTGTCAAATAAATTCCTCTTTGACCACTCCAAATGACCATTTTTTAATTATTCACATGGCCAACGCCACAGCCAGGCTCCCTGTGAAATTCCTGGAGATATCCCCTAGGAATATTTTAGGCTTCCACAAATTCAAAGAAGTTGAAAGCTGCTTTTAACCAATCCCTTGCCAAGTTTGATGAAAAGAAAGAAAGACTTCAGCTGGACTAAGCAAAAAACCCAAACAAACAACAACAACAAAAAAGATAAACTCAGCTTCACGCCTTTCGCTTTGTATCACCTGGATATTTCAGTGTCTCAGACACACACATGTTTTTATGGACGAGATAAAAATGTAGCACCAGGGCACTACAACCTACACCTGAAGAAGCCTATAGCTGTGGTGTCACTGGTAGGGGCTGCTGCATTCGGGAGACTTGGGGCAACTTTGGAAGGTCAGCAAAGAGCTTGACTTTTTCCTCTCCATCCACTACAGGCAGCCAACTCTGACAAGGAATTGCCACAGGGGACTAGCTGGAGTCCACCAGCACAGCCCTGCTGCCACCTCACCCTTCCCACTACAGGCTCTATCTTCCCAGGCAAGGAAAACTAGAAAGTTCTGTCTTATAAAATACCCCATTGCAACCCCCTGCCCTGAGTTGGTGGTGTGCTAACCTGAACGAGACACAGCTGATTCAGGCTTATGGAGAAACACAGTCCAAATACAGTAAAAATTATAGACTGACAAAGCTCCTGAAGTTTGCCCAGAGAAAGCAATTTTCCTGAGCAGTAAGAGGTCTGGGTCTGTGCTGCTGTGTGTGTTGGCTGTGCTCATGCTGCACATTTCACAGGCTGGTAAAGCAACTGCTGGATGAATTTGTCCCTTAAAAGGATATTAATGCAGCCAAATATGCCTCTCTACACCATGGAAACCTCCTCTAATAGTTTGATTACACTTCAATTGTCTAATTTACTGATGGGAAAGGTGCTGAGTTGCACAGATTTCAGCCTTCTAAGTAATTTGACATCTCTATACATGATATCACCCAGCAGCAGCAACAGAACAGGAAGGTTTGATACAGGTTTTAAAAGCATCGGTTTGGATCTCTTCCAAGCATTTGTGCAGTGTTTGCATTTCCCATTGCTCCCCGAGTGTTTTAGTTGCAAGCAGTGTCTTTCAGGTTAGATACAAAATTTTCTTCTTCACTAAGAAACTTGATCCTGGGGTGATATCAAGCACTGTATATACAAATCTACATGCGTATATACAGAAATTAATATTTCTATGTGTCAGTGGTGGTTAAGAGGATAATAATAGCAGTAAAATTGCTATAGAACTGCCTCAGTTTATTACCTTAAAGGATGATGTTCTTTGTAACGATCCTAGGACGCTACTAATTTTAACTAAATTATAAGAATGATCAGATCACTTAACAAAGATAATTTTCCTGTATCATGGTTTCTGTTATTCACAGGAACATTTTACTGTTGTGGTCTTGGGTGGTGATCTGAAATGAACACCAGTTGCAGAGGTATCACAGAGAAACAGAAAGGATCCTGTTTAACAGCAAATCAAGCCACAACAGGTAGTCAGTGTCATAGAACATCATTGTTCAGCTTGTGGACTTGCTGAGCTGCTTCTGCCACCACCCTTCAGCCATGGCATGGCTTGTCCTACAGAAAAAAGCTATTTCAGGAGGTGGTTTGCAGCAGCTGGTCTGTGATACCAGCAAAGCCCTAGTATTGAACAGGGACAGCCACTCTGGTCTCCCAGGGCTAATGTATCTCTCCCCATCTGGCATTGCCTGGAGATCTGCACATGCTCTGGCTGCAAGGGCATCCCATCTTGCAGCCACATGGGTGCTGGGTTTCCAGGACACCCACCAGCTCCCCATCAGTCTTGGTGGGAGCTTCTCCACCCAGACACTCTTTGCCCTCTGTGTATCGATCAATCACACATCTTTAGGATGAATCCTAAGCTTCAGCAGCTTTGCAGAGCCAGGCTTTGTTTCTCTGACAGGATTGTGCTGATCAAGAGAGAGCTTATTTCTTCTAAACAGCATGCTTTGAAGAGTAGAGCTGCAACAATGTTTGAACACTCGTTGCTTTATTAGCCTCGCTGGCATAATCTCTGGCAAGCTGATTTACCACAGCTGTTTTCCTGTGTGTAGAGCAGAGTGACCAAGTCTGTGTGCCTCTCCAGCAGCTCTTGGGGCTGCGTGGGTAGAAGAAAACAGTTCCAGTCAGCCCCGTGCCCTTACAGTGAGATGGGGAGGGGTAAGGATGAACAAGGTAAGGTGGTCCCCAGAGGGGCTGGGAGTGGCACAGAGACACCCAGCCGCAGAGAGCAGCCTGGCTCTGCCAGAGCCATCAGGACTGAACCCACTGGCGAGTTCAGCTCTTTCAGAGCCCCTCAGGTGTCACCCCACCAGGCTGTAGAGGGACCTGATGGAGGCTTGTGACCTTGGGCATTGTGCTGTATGTGCTTGGTCCTGTCTGTGCACCAATGCTGTACATTCGCCATGCTTTATGCATACCATGTGTATGTGCATCGCGCTGTCTGCACTGTTACAGAATCACAGCATGGTCAGGGTTGGAAGGGACCTCTGGAGATCATCTAGTCCAACCCCTGCTAAAGCAGGT
>JAVJGJ010000047.1:15842203-15889324 GCA_035590215.1 Microhierax caerulescens
CGGTTCCAGAGAAGGAGACTCCACCTCTCTGGGCAGCCTGCTCCAGTGCTCCATCACCCTCAAAGTAAAGAAAAAAGAGGAAATGTGTTGTACATACACAGTGCTTTATGCGCACTGAGCTAAATGTGCCCTGTGCTACATGTTGCACATGCACTGTGCTGTGCACACACCATCTCGTATGTGTGCTGTGGTGTACATGCACTGTGCTGCCCGTGGCAAGTCTGCTCTGCGCATGGCAGCCCCTGCTCGGTGCCCGGCCAGCACACGGAGGGCCAGCTAGCCTCTGTGAGTATTTGTGGAAGCACAGCTGGCAAAAACACAATGTGCAAGCCACAAACCACAGCTCACGCTAATGAGGAGCAGCCGTAGGTGGGTTAACACCACTGCTGAGGGCAGGGCAATGTTTTACAATGAGTACATGGAGATGGAAATAACTGTGAAGCCCAACAACTCTAGTGGTATTTCTGATGAGAATGAAAGAGACAATTTGCTCCCTGGACTCATCCAAATTTCCAAACACATCTTCAGATGGGAAAACAGCCAAAACATTCCCCCCAGGGAGGCCAGCAATGGCAGAGGGGAGAAGCAAAGCAATATTGCTCACTAGATTTCAAACAGCTGGAAAAAAGCTATTATCAGTTAAACCCTGCAGCTTGGAGCACTGTGGGAGGTAAGGAGCTCTACATTGGGAATAACCATAACTACAAAAACCTGCCAGCAGACTCCCCAGTCATCGCAGGAGCCAGCACTTGTATCACCCGGGCAAGCTGTCCCTGAGCAGGCTTTATGCTCTGCCTTTTCCCTGCGGGATCCCGCTGCTGTTTGGTGCCGCCCTGTGAGTGCACAGATGTGTCCATCACCTCAGACAGGAAGGACGAGCCCCAGAGAGCTGCTCCACCATTATGTGGGAAGTACTGGGATTGTACACACTCCTGTGTGGTCAGAAAATCAGGGGCGGGGAGGTGGGGAGACCTCCCTGCAGAGCGGGAGGAAGATGCCCAACCTTCCCTGCCCTGCGATGACACTGCTGAAGCTGAAATCAAAGGATGCGATCAAATGGCTTTTGGCCACAAATGATGAGAATGGATTTTTGAGGTTGACTGCAGCCTCCAAACCTGAATGCCACCTGATAATTCCTGACTGAACTTGCCTGCACTTCAGCAGTGCCTTAGTTCAGGGTCCCCAATCCTGATGCAAAGCCCTGCAGTGTGGGGGAGCTGGTATATCTACACAGCTTATTAAATATTGTCTTTATTAAACATTTTTTGCCATCTTTTCAGCCTTTTACCTGGGTTTGCCTCCCATTTAATTGTGCCATTTTCTACTAAGTGACAGCATCATATATTCCCCCTGCATAGAGCGTGTAGACTCTAGTCAAGTCACCTCTTAAGACGCAATAAATTATACCAAATTACCAAAGATGTTAAGCTCAGAATTGTTCATTGAATGCTTGCCTGGCTTCCTTGCACTGTTTTAGCTCTACAGCACTGCAAATACACCTTTCTTTTATATAATATTTCCTACATATGAGAGAGCATGTTTCTCTGTCTAAAAATACATAAACCAATAAAGGTGTCACGTTTATTTTTAGCCTTCCTACTGTCCTTTATCTCTTAAATGTCTTACAGTTGTGGATGAATGAGGGAAAGCAGGCTCTCACAGGACCATTTTCCTTAATGTTTGCTGCCCTTTTCCCTTTGAAATAGAAAGTGGATGACTAGGTAGATATTGCTGCAGTTTATCAAGCCCTCTGAGAGCACATGTCACAGTACCCATAAGCAACCTGTCTCTTGCTATCTAATTTCCCATGGTAATTCGCGGCTGAGGAGCTGCTGCTCTTGGTCCCCTTGGCAGAGCATCATCCCTGCAGCCAGGACGGGCAGGGAGCAGCAGGCTTCCTGCCGAGCCCTTCCCAACGCCACTGCCACAAGGAGGCTGCTTTTTGAGGGAATGCTCCAAACCTTCACCATCCCCAGTGCTTACTGAGATGTACTTTTTCAGGTGCTCACACAGCCCCCTTTTGGGGTGACATGCAGGGGATCGGTGCCCGCTGGGATGTGCAGCCTGCGTGGGGAGACAGGGCAAACATCTCAGTGCTGACACTCTCTGGGTGGCCACAGCAAAGTTGCATTTCCCTCACAGGGAACTGCAATACATTCCCCATAGTGCTTAGTGCTGATATTTAAAGTTTTTCTTGGTTTATTTTCTTTGCACAATGTCTTATTTTGTACCCTACTCCGGGAGCTTCTCCTATTTCTGCATTGCTCTGGTCAAAGAACAACACTGGGCCATTTTTCTTGTCATTCTCTGGTTTTGCTGTCCTTTTTAATATGTTCTCTTCTGCCTGCAAATCCCCCCTGCCCTGGCAGGTAGCTGGCCATTCTCGCCTAGCCATGCCTCGCCAGCCAGTTTAGCTGCTCAGGACTGGACACAGGACGGTGTTTGAAATGGGACTTGGCACTTGACCAGTCCTGGAAACAGCTGAGACCACAAACATTTCTGAGACCTGCAGGGAAAAGAAAAAAAGCAATTGCTGCTGCCTGTGATTTAGAGGTACCACTTTACAGGGGCCTTGGCAAGCTGCTCTCTTCGTACAGCCACATTCCCCCATCAGTAAGAGTTTTCAAGGGACACAGTAATCAAGGAATGAGCCAGCCTCTGAAAATGCAAATACAACATATATTCTTCAAAAATCTGTCACTACTTTTATTTTCTGCCTTTAAACATAAACCCAAGCACTTCTAGATGTTAAGAAAAAATTGCTTCATTGCAGCCTGTTAGAGGTTTCCTTAGTGTTCTTGGTGCAGAAAAGCTTTGGGTAATTAACTTATGAAAAACTGGTGCTAAAAAGGGTATAAGTTATAAGTTTAATAATGTTACACAGATAATGAATCTTCCCTTAATGATACACAGATTTTGTCCAACATTTTAAAAGTGTTTTGAAACCTAATTTAATCTGATGAGGATAAATATAAGTAAGCAAAACATTAATTTTAGTGAGCAGTTGCCAGTCATACAAGCACCCCAGTGCCAGTAGCTTCGTGTCTCAGTCATTTTGCTGGTTTCAACAGGTACTTCAGCCTTTTGATGGGTCGCACAGACTCGGTGCCTGTGTGATACTGGAGAAGGAGAGGAAAGGACCACTGAAGCACTCACCTTTACTTTCCCTTTAATTTCCACCTTATCCTATAACACTATGATAATTGAACTAATGCGTTTGAATGTGGTGTGTTGTAATATTCTGCACTGCACACTTTTGAATCTGGAGGTTTGGGGTTTTGCAGGCAGCGTAGAAGTTGAGCCTGTGGGCTGCCTTGAGGCAGCAAAGCGGAGCAAAAGAAATCCCCAAGCTCTGCTGCTTCCAGGTCTCTCTCCTCTGTGGCCACCATGGCAAAACTGCGGTGACACTGATCACGGTGGGGGGGCTGTTTCAGGGCAGGGAAGTGATGGAGAAACAGGAGAGTGGACTGCAGACAAGAGTCTGCAAAAGGAGAAAGAGTGGAAGGATTGACAGGCTGTGGCCACCTTGTTAGCTCTGCTGCAAGCACCCTCTGAGCCATCTATCACCAAAACTGCTGGCTCCTTACAAAAAAGGACCATCTTTTGCAGAGATCACACCACAACAGGTACTTTCAGGCTATGGTCAATGTCTTTTTACGATAGGTATCTTAAATGTGTCTGATAGCTCATGCATTAACAGTCTTGATTTGTCTTCTTAGCTATGAAAGGAGCCCATGCCACTAATGGAGATGGAGATGTTTATAATAACGTCTCCAATGTCAGGAGGAGATGTATTGCATCCCAAAAGCCGCTGCATTTCACTTGCTTTTTGTTGTGCTAAGACACTTTATCTGACAAAACATTTCTTCTAATCATAAAGCACATCCTATATTGTGTCCGTAGCTTGAGGTGCCTAGGGAGAAATATCAATGGAAAAAGCTTTGTCAAACCACAAGATATGACCCATTTATGTTTGACTTCTCCAGTGAATCTTTATATTTCTGGACTGCAGCCATGCTGACACATATTTCCTCAAGAAATCTCCAATAAAACAGACTATCTGATATTAATGTGATTGACCTGTTGGCCTTGCTGAAGCTGCAGGGAAGTAAGTGTACATTTAATCAATTTTGCTGTGTACGCAGAGGTCATCGTTGTGAGTGGGCTCCTGGAGATGCTGTTCAGTTACTTCTCTGGAGAGAAGATTTTAGATCCTGATATCATCTTGACAATGCAAGATGTCCAACAAATATCTTCCTATAAAAGCCTGTTGGGGGGGACTTTGATGCTGCAGATGCACACAATGCCATGTGCCTTGGAAATGTGCCTTCTTCCCTGTTCACTGAGCATCCCTTCAGCTGGCAACTGGTCACTGCAGAAACCACGCTCAACACTGCTGGCTGCAGAGCAAGCTAGAGAAGAGCAGCATTCCTGAGAAGCTCAGTGGCTGGGAACTGCATGGGCTGGTGTTCAAGATGAGGAAGATGCTAGCAAGGCTTTGCTTTTATAGAATGCTGTTTTGTATTTAGCATTAAAGTAAACACAGACTCTGGGGCCATTTTTTGCTTAGGTGTATATATATGACTTTCTATAATAATTTTAATCTGAGCAATCAGAGTTGATGCTTGTGAAGTAATTGTATTTTATCTAATATCAGCCTGACCTGATGGCTAACTATGGATAGATAAGGCCCACCATGATCCTATGTTCGTTAATATGGCACTACTTTCTATGTCATTTGAACTGCAAGTTCCTAACACAGGGGATGTTTTAATATTTTGTATTTATACAAAGCCTCGCACAAGAGTATTACTAGAAAATAATTACATGCTAGTGACATAAATTAGCAGAGAACTACTTGTTTGGCTCCTGTGTGGAACAAGTAGTTATCAAAGTGGGTAGCTGTATCCTGGTAGACTAAACCTTCTCAGGAATATAATGTATTATCCTCCATTTATTCATAATCCAATGTGCTATTTTTTAAGATTCAGACTGTGCAGTGTGAAGGAAATGGATGCAATTTATTTAAACAATCTGAGCAAAATGCAAAGAAGGGCATCTCCATCAGAGAAGAGGGTGTTGACTTCATGGTTTTCTGGCCCTCGTCTTCTGCTGATCACCGGTAGGATGCGTGACCAACTCGCATGCTATCCAGATGTGCTGAATTTTGCATTGGGATCTCGTTATTTGAGAAATGCACAGAAAATCTGAAGCACCTGTATTTGGGGAGGTGATCAAAAAGGGAGTCCCCTCAAGGCTGGCACTGTGTGTTGAGTACAAGTCCTTGGAGTTTGGCTGAGATACAAGAGGAGAAGTGACATCCCCCTCTGGGGATGCTCAGGGCAACAGATGCGAGCCCTTGCAAACCCAGCCCCAGATCTGCAAGCCTAGATGGCCCAGGGAAGGCAGCAGCCCCTGGGCACCCATCTGAGCGATGGATTTTCTAAGCCAGGTGTCCTTGCTCATCTCATAGGATCATAGCTCATATCATAGGCCATAGGATGACCTCTGATAATCTAGGTCTGTTACCTAAAGGCAGAAACAGAAATAATTGAGAAAATGTGCTGCCCGTCCAGCAGAAAATGCTCATCATTTGGCGTATTAACCCCATGCAGAAAACCAAAGTCAGTAAGCCCTGGCCCAATTATCCCAGCAATGAGAAACTGCATTTTTGGGGGCATCGTCTTTTTAGCAATAAACTGCTGCTTATTTTCCCAGCTCAGCAAATGTGTGCAGCTTGGGGTGCTCCTCTGGTGGAGGTGGAAGCTACAGATGAAAACATGAGAAAGTGTCTGAGGGAGGGCTGGCTGAAAGCAGGCATTTCTGTGTACCTGTCAGCATCCTCTGAAGCTCTAAAGTTCAAAATGCAAAAACAAGTGGCATCCAACAAGACAGTATTTCTCTCAGGCAGAGAGGAATCAACTCCAGGACAGAGATGTAATCATTCCTCCAGGAGTACGAGATCAAGTGTTGATCATAACTCATGGAAAGCTGGAAAAAAAATCTCACCTAGTCACACTTCCATTGGGTACTTTGAAAAAGCCAGTTTCACAATGCAAAACATTTATGTAGCAAGGCAAACTGAAACGGAACCTGGAAAATACAGAAACACCTCTGTAGGCTTTACAACCAAAGCTTCTGAAAGCCCCAGTGCCTCCACTGGCGATGGATCCCCGAGATGGTTACAGAAATTGAACGTGTCTCAGAGAAACAATGAAAGGAGAAATGTTTGCATCCAAAGAGAAAACAAACAGAAAAGGAGAAAGTTGCATTTAATGTAATCTGGAAATTAGAAACTGGATAAATTAGATAAGGGAAGGAAAAGAATACGAAAGACAGGCTACAGCTACAGAGAAAAGAGCAGTAAGAAAAAGTCTTTAAAATATATTAGGGATGAAGAGAAGCCAAGCAATGTCTTTGGATTATTGCCAAATTGAAATTGTAGAAATGGCAATAATTATGCAGAAAGGAAAATGTTTTTAATGAACAAATATTCCTGTTCTGAATCTGGGGGGAAAAACAACCACAAATGATACATTCCCATCAGATGATGATGATACAACAATTTGCATAACAGCAGAAGTTCGGGGGTAGCAAGCAATAGTTACAACAGCTAAGCGTCTTCAAATCAGCAGTCTAAATAATTTGCATAGAATTGTTTTGAAGAGAACTTGCTAGTTTTTCTGGACTGCTGTTGCTGTTTTTGCAGAGATCATGGAGTACAGGCAAAATTACAGCAGGAGAAGAAAAGCTGCTATTTCAGGGAATGTTGAATGATTTGGATATTGGTAGACCTGCTGAGCTTTGGTCCTGAGGAGATAATGGATCCCAGACAACGAGAAACAACTGCAGGAATTAAAAAATAGGAAGGGATAATATCATTAATGCCCATCAAGAGGGGCTGATAAGGAATAGATCTTCTAAAACTAACTGGATTTTTTTAATAAGATTACAATTTTGCCTAATAAAGGAAATAGTGTTGATTTAAGCTTCTGTAAAATATTTGACTTAGTATTCCATAATGTAACATTCAAGAAGCCAGTTCAGTACAAAATCAACACAGCACCCAAAGTGAATTAAATATGAGCTAAAAGAATAACCTGTCAAAGACCAGCTGATGTGGGTACATTTCAAGTGGGAACTCCACAGAAATCACTCCTTGCCCTCAAGGCAGGCGATGTTTTACTGGTTACCTGGAAAAAAATCGCATGAAATCCCATCAGATCCAGCTGGTTGCTAACCCGTGCTGGGGCGATCGGTGAGCAGTGGAGAGAAGAGGTCCTTGATGCAGGGGCAGGTGTCCTGCCTAGCAGAACTTGATGAAACCACACGTTTTCTTTAAGTTATAGGTAAGGTCATGCACTGAAAGAGACTGTGGCACTTGTGCTCAGCAAGAATGGGGACATGGTGGAGCTGTGCCCAGAGCAGCTTCTGAGAGAGAGATTTGGGTCTGAGGATGGGTAATTAGGTACAAAATGGCTAAAGGGCTAATACAGCGAGGGCCTGAGACAATTATTTCTGAGCCACTGTGCAGAATTTCTGAGCACTGTGCAGGGAGGGCTGCTGGCTGCAGCAGCATGCTTGTAAGTGCTGAGGTGGATCCACTCATGGTAGAAATGTTTCCATGAGGCTTAGCAGTGAAAACCAGGATCTTTCATTAGAGTGATGGCACAGCTGGAGGCTGCAGCCACTGCTATCAGGACACTACCTATTGAACAGAGATCTCTATTTTTTTCCAACATCAAGTTGAATGGTTTTCTTTTTTAGCAGTTACTTCAGTGCAACAAAATCAGTGTCTCATCTCCTGGAGAGGATTCAGTTTGGCGTAGGCAGATTCTTCTGTCTCTCCCCTTCCCCCCTGTTTCATAAAGTGGTTTCATCTCTTCAATGATAACTGCTAAAGCACCTCATCACGCATCACTTAATAGCTGGCACATGTAATGATTTTTCAGTCATTTAGCTTCCATACAGTAATGATGGATTTTTGAATATTTTTCTTTCCAGTAGCTGATGATGGCTAAAGTGCTTTAAGGTGTATTTCTATCCAAGCAGCTCATTTTGCCCAGCCTTTGGATCACTAACTGCAGATCCTTGCTGGGGGGTTCCGGCACCTGGGCAATGCACTTCTGGAACAGACAAGGTGAACAGCCTGCTTTCCACACCAACGCAGCACATTGGTCCTTCGAGAATGCAAATATTTACAAAGTTCCCTCGGGATCCACATCTCCATACATTTTTTTCAAATCTTTTCTCTTAAGCTACCAAGAGCTGTAAAACTCAAGTATCCTGAGTTCAGTTCTCATGAAGATGTCACAGACCTGTCCTGAAACCACGTTGCCCCTCATGTAACTGAGGCACACTGGTTTTGGACTGAACACGTTAATCCTAGTTTAAAAGTACTCCCCAGCCCTTTTCTCCCTTGTCCTTTTGCTACTCTTCAAGCAAAGCCACACCAAACCACTCGAGGCAGTCTGCTGTGCTCACGTGTCAGGCAGCAGCTTCGAGATGCCCATTTTTAACCTGATGTACTGGCATGGCCAGAATGAGCATTTGAGCTCTGCCAGATTAAACCACACCGTGTTTGCTGCACACACACCCCTGCCCCTGCCCCCAGGTTTTAAATTCAGTAAGAAAAGCAACAGTGCTGGTCATTCCCGTTGCAGAGAAGCAGTGCTGGAGCTGCTGCATCCCAATCCCTGGCCAAGCTGGGATGCCATCTCGCTGCGGTGGCTGCAGTCCCACAGCACGGCTGCATTGCTCGTGCTTTCTGCCAAATGCCGTGCAGGGAACTGACCCGCCTTCGCTTGGTTGCTTCTTTTGGGAAGAAAAATGCTCAAGTGCAGATGTTTATTGAATTTCTAATGCATACGCCCAGCCATCATACCAGCATACGTCTTTTGGGGGTGAAGTCCTGTTAATTAAAATTGAAATAAGAAATAAATCAACCTGTACTGTCACTGACAAATACACCAAATCAGTCCTTGGCACCAATGCAGAGGTCTGAAAGCAAACGGGGTGCTCATCTCGCTTCCTGACGGCGTGCTGGCTGCCAGCACAGTCGGCAGCAAGGGGATGAGACCCGTGCTGAGGTGACACGCTCGCTGTCTTGGAGCACACGTCTGGATTTAGGCAAAGGCAGGTTTGTGCATCTGCATCTGCCAGTGGGAGGGCGGAGGAGAAGAAAGGCAATTAGAGCCACTATTAATCACTTGTGGACTGACTGATTACATGGCATTAATAAGGCGGGAGTAGTGATAAAAAACGTTGCACCAACCCAGCTGCCTTTGCTTTTACCTCGCTGGGGACATCCTGTGCTGCCAACCACTGGCAGGGACAGGGAGCTCGGTGGGGCACGGGGACAGTGGCCCTCACCCTGTCCCCAGCACAGCCATGGGGCTGGGGTGGGGAAGCCGGGTTGCACTGGCCCCCGTGACACACACCGAGCATCTGCACCCCCGAGCCAGCTGGGACTGCTGCTAGTGCTCCAAACCAACCCACCGGCTGTGAGGCGCCAGAGCAGGTACCGGCCATCACACACAGGGTGCCCTGGAGACGAGTCCTCTGACAGTACATCCTTCCCTGGATGTCCCCAGAACAGGGACACTGCAGGGCATGCAGGCTCAAAGTCAGACCTTGATGTATTCGTGGAATAAGGGCTGTGCCAAAGGCAACTGAAGATGCAGAGCTCCCAAAGTGAAAATCTCCCCAGAGAGATTAAAATCTGCTTTTCCAATTTTTGATATTTTTTTTTCCCCAGCTGAACATTGCGGAGAGATCAGAGCCCAGAAGTAGGCAGAGCTTTTAAACAGTGGATTTCCCAATGACAGGGAGGGTTGCAGAAGTATTTGATGGTTGCTTTGATTGAAGATGAAAACACCGCATTGCTCAGCCACACAGGAGACCACAAGCCTATGACGGAAACAGTTACTTTAGAAAGGAGGAAAATCTAAATATTTGATACTGTTTCTTGGAAGTAATGATCAGATATTTTATTTATATTTTTTAAATATGCTGAATTATTTATTTTGTGATAAATATTACTATAAAAAATTATGGGAAAACAAATGCAAAACAAATGACTTAACGGAGATCCCCAGAAGCTTTCCTGCATAGCTATGATTTCTCATCCTTTTTGCGAGGAAAGGTCCATTTAAAGTTTCTGTTTATGATACTATTCAGATGGCTTTGTCTGAGCACGCGAAGCATTTCTTGGTTTCATCTGTCAATGGCTGCTACTGAAATCAAAGGCTTTACCAGGGGGCCAAACCTGTCGTGCTGCTTTATTACATATTAGTCATCCCTAAGTCTCCTCCAGCAGTTGAAGATCACAGTGTGACTTGTCCCCAGCGAAGCACAGCACCGCTCTGCTCCTCCCACGCCTTTGCCAAAAGGGTATTTCCTTTTGATTAGATATTAGCTGAAAGCAGCTCATCTGCAGGATCCTCCCGAATGTCGCCCTGGCTGTGCTGGGGAAGCAGGAGTTTGCGGGGGAGCAGGCAGCTCCCCGGGGATGGGGGAAAGCAGCCATCTCTGCTTCGGGGGGGCAGCCTGGGGCCCGATGCACAAGGGGCTCAGAGCCCCAGCTCTCGCCGAGCAGGTGGGCTCCTACATTACTAAGAAATACACATCGTTCCCAGCCAGCCCAGCAGCCAGCCCAGTGCACTGGCCAATCTCTTCAGGTGCTCATCTCAAAACTAACTTCTGCTTTCAATGCTGCTGCTCTTTCTTGTGGAAAACTTTCAGCTCCTGAGGTTTTGTACGTGAAAAAGAGCTGCTTCAGCTTCCATCAGCTGGCAGCCAAGTGCAGCAGGGAGTCTCAGCTCCCAGGGTTGAGAGGAGAGCAGGACCCAGTGCCCTCCTGCACCCCCACATCCCACGGGGAGAGCAATGCTGCACCTCCTGCTGCTGAGCAGGTGGGTGAGGACAGCGTAAGCTGGAAATGCAGGAGTTCAAGGCGTCACATCAACCTTTGAGCTTGACTTCTCCAGTATTGCAGTTAATGCAAGCTCATTTTATTACCCCATGCAACAAGTGTCACAGGAGAGCACCTTCCACTCCTCCTTCCCCAAAGAAGCAAACTAAAGCCACTGTGTCCCTGAGCTGGCCTAGGGCTGCCTCCTCTCTTCTCTACCACATGCCCAAGTGTCCTGGCCATGGAAGTGGGGAACATGCTTTTCAGGATAAACTCCAAATATCTGGTACCCAGGTGGGTCGGAGGTAGCACTGGGTTCACTGGGGTGTGGAAGCCTGGTTTGGTGTTCCGGGATGAAACCTCAGAAAATCAGCATCAAAAAAGTAAGTCCCCT
The DNA here is from genome assembly GCA_035590215.1 of Microhierax caerulescens. Lineage (NCBI taxonomy): Eukaryota > Metazoa > Chordata > Aves > Falconiformes > Falconidae > Microhierax > Microhierax caerulescens. The sequence goes on from JAVJGJ010000047.1 coordinate 15,853,510, forward strand.
GTTCGAGTTTTTATGTGGTCCAGCTGTGGGCCTGAGGCCAGGCAGGATGGAGCTGTAGCCATCTCATCTTCTCATTCAGCTGCACTCAAGCTGCTCACATTCCTTCATTCTCTCACTTGCAGGAAGAGGCTCCCAGCATATGCCAGGAACCTGTCACAGATGTTCTTTGGAGCTCATTTACATTTAAGTGTCTTGTCCATAGCAACCTGGCAATTAAATGGGGTGACATTTTTCTCACTGAATCCGAAACCTGCCTGTCATGGCTGGTGGCTGACACTCAGACTTTCAGTACCACACACTGTGTCCCTTGTCCCCCGCAGAAGATGCTGAGAAAAGGAAACCTGTGCAGAATTCAGGCAGAACCCAGTAAACCACAGTCTTGTTCCCATTCTGAGAGCCAAGCAAGAAATGTATAAGGAGAGACAATATTTTACATATTCACACACGCGCAGCATAGGCAACAAACAGGAGGAGCTGAAAGCCATGGTACAGCAGGAAAACTATGACTTAGTTGCCATCATGGAAATGGGCTGGGATGACTTAGACAGCTGGAGTGCTGCAATGGATGGCTATAGACTCTTCAGAAGGGGTAGGCAAGGAAGGAGAGGTGGTGAGGTAATGCTGTATGCTAGGGAGTTTTTGGACTGTCCAGAGCTTAACGATGGCAACTATATGTTGTTTATAGTCATTACAATTGAGTGTAGGTAAGAATCAGGGGGAAGGCCAACAGGGCAGATATCATAGAGGGAGTCTGTTACAGACCTCCCAACCAGAATGAGGAAGCAAACAAAATATTCTACAAGGAGCTGGGAGAAGTCTTACCATCGCGAGCCCTTGTTCTCATGGGGGACTTCACCCTACCCGATGTCTGCTGGCGATACAGTGCAGCAGGGAGGGAAGAGCCCAGGAGGTCCCTGGGGTGTGTGGGAGACCGTCCTGACAGCTGGTGAGGGAGCCAGCTCGGGAAGGTGCCCGTGGGATCTGTTTGTGAGCAGGGAAGGGCTGGTGGGTGGTGTGGTGGTTGGAGGCCATCTTGGGCACAGTGGTCACCAGATGATAGAGTTTTTGATTCTTGGAGAAGGAGGAGGGTCAGCAGAACTGCCACCTTGGACTTTTGGAGGCCAGACTTTGGCCTGCTGGGGGGCCTGGTTAAGAGACCCTTGGGAGGCAACCCCAAAGAGCCAATGGTCCAGACAGACTGGACATCTTCAACAAGGAAATCTTAAAGGCACAGGAGAAGGCTGTCTCCAAAAGATAAGCCAACAGAGTAGACCAGCAGCCTGGCTGAACAGAGAGCTTTGGCTGGAAGTCAGGCTAAAAAAGAGAGAGTTCATGACCTTTGGAAGTGGGGACAGGCAGCTCTGGAGGGCTACAAGGATGTTGTGAGGTTGTTGTGAGGTTGTAAAGGGAGCAAATTAGAAGGGCCAAAGCCCAACTAGAACTTGATCAGGCTACTGCCCTAAAAAACAATAAAAGATGTTTCTTTAAATACATTAGCAACAAAAGGAGGGCTAAGGAGAATCTCCATCCTTTATCAGATGCAAGTTGCACCAGGGAGGTTTAGATTGGATATCAGGCAAAATTTCTTCACTGAAAGGGCTGTCAAGCATTAGAACAGGCTGCCCAGGGAGGCAGCTGAGTCACCAACCCTGGAGGTGTTTAAAAGCCGTGTTCATGTGGTGCTTGGGAACATAGCGGTGGGCTTGGCAGTGCTAGGTTAACGGTTGGACTTGATCACCTGAAAGGATTTTTCCAACCTAAACAATTCTATGATATTTGATGTAAAAATATAAAAGGTTCATAGCACGCATTCAGCCATGGGGTCCCCAGTGTAAGAAGGACACAGAACTGTTGGAACAAGTCCAGAGGAGGGCCACAAAGATGATCAGAGGGCTGGAGAACCTCTCCCACAAAGACAGGCTGAGACAGTTGGGGCTGTTCAGCCTGGAGCAGAGAAGGCTCCGGGCAGACCTTAGAGCAGCCGCCCAGTACCCAAAGGGGCCGACAAGGAAGCTGGAGAGGGGCTTTTTACAAGGGCAGGCAGCGGTAGGACAAGGGGCAATGGCTTTAAACTGAAAGAGGGAAGATTTAGATTAGGTATTAGGAAGAAGTTCTTCCCTGCGAGGACGGTGAGGCACTGGCACGGGCTGCCCAGAGGAGCTGTGGGTGCCCCGTCCCTGGCAGTGTCCAAGGCCAGGTTGGACGGGGCTTGGAGCAACCTGGTCTGGTGGAAGGTGTCCCTGCCCATGGCAGGGGGGTGGAACTAGATGGTCTTTAGGGTCCCTTCCAACAGAAACCATTCTAAGATATGGAAATACATGGAAATACGTATGTTCAGTGGAGTCTGAATGGTTTGTGGGGGATCAGCCTGGTGATGGATGTGAGTGCTGGGGCTCTGGCTCTGATAGAGCCTAAGCACCAGGATTTGGTGGGAGCTGCAGCAATATTAACCCAGGGTGGCTCAGTGGAGGGGTGCAACTGGTAGTTAAGTCTGTGTGTAACAAGGTTAAGGTCACAACTCTCACTCACTAAAACTACCAGGCGGACATTTGTGCATGGGAATAGCACCACTGAAGTCAATGAAGTACTTGTACGACAGTAGTTTTCAGCACAGACCAAATCTGTTTCTGCAGCATCATGGTCCTATAACCCCTGTTTCAGGAATAGAAATAGTTCAGGAACTGGGCAAGCTTTGCACAAAGTTAAATCAAGATATTGCCCCTCCATAAAAATGTCACAGCTCTTAGGAATGCTGAAATTCAAACCAGGCTCACTCATCAGGGATGTGAGGGAATTGAGATCAAGTACCTCAGCTCCAGCAGGAGGCTGTGCCAGTGGTGCATGAGGAGTGTGCAATAGCCAAGGGGGGTGAAATATTGAAGTTTCACTGCCCCTGTACTCACGGTCTGCCAACACATCCTGCTAGTAACTTCACCCCTTTATCAACACTGCCTTTCTTCTTGTATTTCATACAATATTTATTAAAATACTTATCAGAATCTCAGTGACATTCTTCAGGGATGAAGCTCATTGCCAATCCAGGAGGAGATCAGAAAGGTTTCTGTGCTCACAGGCAGCGGCCAGTGCCCAGCAGCCGCTGAGGAGCTTTGCTGTCAGACACTGTGCAGGCGGAGCAGCCCAGGGTGCCGCTGGTGGGCACGAGCAATCAGCACCAGCCTCTTCAGGAATTTAATACTGTCATCAGCAACAGGGAAACAACATGGCATATGCCTGCCTGCATCTAAGATTTGGGGTAGATAGGAGCATGTGAAGGCGCACACATTTTCTGGCAATTCCTATGTATTATTGAATTTTTTAAAAGTTACCCCTTTTCTATTTTAAGAATTTGGATGAAGACTTGTTCTCAGAATGACTTTTTTTTTTTTTTTCCTAGTGGGCTGAAGATGTTATGTCTCTACTCTTTGTTGTACTGCAATGAAAAATGTGAATTTGAAAGAAATAAACACATAAAAGTGGATTTTGAACCCACATTTTTTGAGTGATTCGAAGTAATTGTAGCGCTTCAGATTTTCAAGAGTGCTTTGGGTTTCTGGGCTTGTACAGTTTAAAGCAATTTAAAATTAATGGAGTACTTAAAGTTTTTAAGAGCACTTCAATTTGCAAGTGATCAGAGTTCGGGGATGCAGAGAATAATTTAAAATAACTGGAAGTGCTTTTCAGAGCGTTTATCGTAACTCTGGCATAAACGACACCATGTTCAGGGGCTGCCAGCACTTCCATCGTGTCCTGTGTGCCATGGAGTTTCATCTCTGTGACAATCAGCTCTTCAATGAAATCACCTGGCTGATCATGGCATCTTAAGAGACTATCTGTATTTTTAAAAGAGCAAAAATGCATATGCTTTAGGTACTATTTCTTTGTCAAATGCTTCTTTCCACTTATTTGAATGGACTTAGGGCCAGCTGCAAAATTAGAGAAATCCTCGAGGTCAAATTGCAAATTGAAATCTGCCACCACACTTGCTGCTGGTTGGATTTGCTGCAACCCTCATGTGCACACCCATGCTCACAACAGCTTTCAAACTTATCACACATTTAGGCTTTATTTTTAGTTCTCTGGTTTCCCCCGAACGCCCCGCTGCAGAAGTACAGCAGCAGTGGCATTCTCTCCTTCGCACAGGGGTGTCTACAGTCCTACATAAAGGCACATAGATATACACAGCTTAAAAAAGCCTGTTTCTGAACACAATAGTTTAATTTAAAGAGAAGTGAAACAATTAGATCTTACAAACCCAAACCAAAATACAATAACCCTTTGAGATTTCATGGAAAAATACATTTGTGAAAGTATCTTTTCATGCTAGGAAGAAGGTAGAGACACTGCTATGAGAGCACTTGCACAAGTCTTATATATCTCTGGTCTAATGTAGTAATGAATTATCAGGGTGTTTCCTTGTATATCTATTGAAAGTTGTGACTAGAATTACTTCTCAGTTGTTCCATTCATCTGCAATAAATCTCGTGACTTAGAGGGAAAGATGCCATCCTGAAATTACAGCTTTCCTATCAATGTGCTTGAACATGTTACCCAGGGATTGTCATTTTTCATCTGAAAGCAGACATCAGAGTTCCTTTTTCAAAGTGTTATTTGAAGTAGTAAATGATGTGGAGAAAAGAGCTGACAGCAGAAGGGAAAATAACATGTGCACATCTCGCACAGCAATTTGAGAGAAGGCAGGTGCCAGAGGAAGAGCTGATCTGCAGGGGGGGTTGCCAAACTGCAGAAGGGGACTTACCTTGGGCTTGAATCCCACTTTGACATCTCTCTAAAGGTTTAAAGCTTTTGTTGTTTGTTTTCTTTAAGCAAGAGCTTAACAAATCTTGTCAAAAAGAGCTGATAGGATAATTATTCTCAGAAATAATTCAGACCACAGAGAGTGCCCATGAACCTCAGCACAGTGAGTCCTTCTGCCCACGACTGTGGTTTCTGAACATTGCAAGAAAACAGGAGGAGGATGTGAAGAGGATGATTTTCCTGCTAAGAGAACACTGCAAAGACAGAAGGGATCAGCTGGATCTTCTTCAGGAAGAAGGAAAGGGTTCAGCAGACCTGTCCGACCTTGGAAACAAGCAAGGGAAAAATGTGAAATAAATATAATTTCAGTGAGAAATTTTCTGAAGTTTCTCATCACCAAGCCATGTAATTCTCAAGACAACAAAAGAGAAACAAAAAGCATAGCAGAGAATGCAGGGAGAACCTCAAACAGAGGTAGCAAAGGTTACTACAGTCCTTCCACTCCAGATCAATGCTATGGAGCTACCATCATGCCCTGCCTTTGAGATGGAGCCTAATTAATGGGAAAGCAATCACTTGAATTTGCCTGCACCACCTGATTCAGCAAGGCAAGTGTAGGTGGGAACTTTCTTCCCCAAGAGGTATTCAGAGGGCCACCAAAGACATCCAAACAGCTGGATTAAAACCAGTGAATTCTCTGCTGAGAATTCTGTAAACCCATCTGTATTTGAACTCCATTTGAACATGGAAAAAGTAACCAGATTGAAGCAAAACCTCCCACCAAGCAGCACCAGGAGCCCTGCCATCAGGCCCTGCATGGTCCTAGGTGGAGCACATACCTGACAGCTGCTGATCTTCAGGAGCAAACCAAACCCACTTCTTGAGTTGAGAAGATAAATCTCTTAGCAAAGGAGTTCCCTCTGATGTGAGCCATGATGGACATGCAGCTTCTGCAGCCCAGCATGGGGAGATGGAGAATGCCAAATGGGAAGTCAAAAGAGACAGGGACAGCTCCCCCATGCCTACATGATGCTGCCTCCTCGCCCTGCTCCTTCACCCACCCTCCTGGGAGCACAGCATGGCCAGCCACAGGAGACAACCATAAGGGCACCAATCCCTAGGAAACAGACAAGAAATGGAGGTTGCCTGATTCTTTTAATGATTCCAACACCCCAGCCCCACCCCTTCCTACATCACACTTGGCTCTCAAGCTATTTAAAGTTAATCACTCATGACACAACTCTGTGCAGTATCAGGTGGTAGCAATATGTGCCCTGTTAATTAGCAGTCTTCATAGACGGATGATGTGTGTATGCTCACAGGGAATATTGCTGTCCTCTGGAAGGGTATAATCAGGCCTGATTATTTCCTGTGGCTACGGGAAATGGCTTAAAAATTCAGTAGTGTCGTTTTTAGACAGCTACAGGTAGCTGTAACATAACTTATCTGGCCTATATCCTGAGTTACAAAAACACCAGAGCCTAGGTACTGCACCTGAAAAGGTGAGATACAAAGGGTATTAGCTACAGCATATGATACAGAAGTCTACGTACCTGATTTTAAGGTATTTATAGTTAGAATTCTAGAAAAAAAGAAAAAATATGCCTGATGGCATATGGGCAGTTTGTGGGATTTTGTAAATTACCTGCATATCTGGAAATCACGAGCAGAAAAGGACAATGCAAATGATTGCTTTGTGCATGGGTTGTTATTACAATTAACAAATACCTTTGACTTTATAGAACTCTATGGAAACCCTCTATAGGATAAACAATGCAATTATGTCTGGAAAAGGCAATCATATCTCCTGCAGAATAATTTACAAGGACATTAACTCAATAGGCAAATCATAATTAATTAAGATGCTTAATGTGTTGATTTTTTAATGTCTAATTATATCTCTGTTTATATCAGTTACAGGTAAGAGTCAAAGAAGTGGAGGCAGAATGCTTTTTAAAGAGTTTTCCCTTTTTTTGTTTCCAAAAAAGAAATCTCCCAGAGGAATATGAGATGAGAACTAGAATTATGAAAGGGGTAAAAGAAGCGATGAGGTGGTGAAGCAAGAGCTTCATAAATCAAAATTTAGGTACATTGTATAATAAAATATTTTTATAATTGAAATACTTAAATGTAAACATAGCTTTGCTATTGAAATGGAGCACTTAGTACTCTGCCTTTCTGAACATAAACATCAAACATCTTGGCTTTAAATTTAAAACAGTTCTTGTATGATAGACTTGGGCTTTCTGTTTCTCAGGAATGTGCAAGAAGGCCATACTCATCAACCAGAAACTCTGCTACCTTCTTTCACCACAAACTGGATTGGATTCTGGAGACAAGCCTTCTTTTTTTTTTCTTTTTTTTTTTTTTTTTTTAAGTATTTTTCCCAGTCTCCAGTGAACGTAGCCCTTTGGGGTTTTCCCAGCCTTGCCAGGGTGGAGGAGCTCCACTGGAGTGACAGTGGCAGTGATAGAGCCCAGAATTTACCATGGTGGGCCTAACCTGTTTTACAGAAAACCCACCAACTATGATGAATAATTTACTTAACGCCTGCTAAACAATTATCTTTTCACTGGGTGTAATTTCCTGATTGCAGTCTGGGTTTATTTCAGTTTTACTCCATGGCCTGCAGAATCCTAAAGCTGGCCTGTCATTATAAAGCACTATAAAGCACAGAATATGAATTCTTCAGGGTTGAGAAAATGTTACAAATCATATGAAGCAGCGTTAAGGATTTTATGAAGAGCAGGATTTTATATCTCTCTAATGAAGAATAACATTAAAACAGGAAAAAGTAAGGAAAGGAGGGAGAGAAGAGGGAAAATGTCAAGAAGGAAATAAAAAACTTTTATTTTTAAAAAAAAAAGAAAAATGTTTTGCAGAAGGAAATATTTGAGTTCCTTCCTAGCTTGTTTCTTTTCCCCATAACAGCTGATGTTACATCTTCAGATATAATTGTAGGTTAATCTGCTGAGCTGCCCTTGGCAAGGGACGAGGCATGTAGGCTTACTTGTCCCATCCGAGCTTTTGGTGATATTCCTGTAGGGTTTAAATCACAAGCCTGCTCTGATTCACAAACCCTACTAAATTTAGCTGTGGCTGCTAGCTTGAAACTATCTGACCTGCTTTCTCCTTTCAGGTCTACCCCTCTTTACTGCTGCATGCAGAACAGGCAGGGCATCCTCAGAATATGGAGCCCTGTGCATTGATTTATATCCCCACTTGTTTAAATCTGCATAATTTCTCTGGATATTATAAATTCTCCACTTTCCCAAGGACAGAATTGCTCACTATAAATCAGAGGTCTTCTTCATAAATTCTTATTGTCATCTGTGGGAAGCACGACTGAAGTTCACTTTTGCAGACCTGGTATGATGCTTCTTGTCACTCAAGTTCTCCACGGTAAAAATTACAGCAATACAAATACTTCCCAGAAAACTATAAAGGACAGAGAACCTTCTACAAATTCAGCCAAAACCTTTGCTGCAGGAGCCTTACCGGCTTTCCCCCATCCCCTGTTCGGTGGCAGAGGTGACTCATAGCTACACAAATAATCCTAAGCACAAAATGGGAGAATGTGAATAGTTTTATCATCACTCCCACCGAGATATTTTTCCGAGAATGAGTAAGTCTTCATCTATTAAACTACGTGTATTTTATTAGTTCTAGTAAGAATGTATTAGACTGACAAAGATCTTGGAGGTATTTGTCTTTTTTTAATACCCAGACTGCTATTGTAATGAGAGCTCCAGAGCCAGGCGGGCCAGGAACCATTGTGCTTCATCTGGTTAGGAAATTAAGTGATAGACGCAGGGTGCATTCAAATGAGGAGTGCCACAGCAGGTCTGGAGACCTTAGGGGAAGATCAGCTATAGCTCATCATCATTTTAAATCTCTCTCCAGCCAGCAAAACATGGAAAAGAATTGCATTAAAGAAGGACCCCCATAAGATTTTCCTTAGACTCTGATAAGAGTAGCAGAGCAACGTGAGAGAGTTAACAGTAACACCCCTTTAGATACTGAGGTCGGTTTGTTGTGAAAATGCCATTTGCAGAAGTGGCCTCAGACAGGTTTGTGGATGCTGAGCTCTGGGAGGGGAAACCAGCTCCATGGACATAAGGTGGCACAGACTGAAGATCTCTTGGAGAAGAAAAGGCCAAGCAGACTGGAGGGGTGGGAAAATTCAGGATGTTCTGGGAAAGGCCATCTTTCTCGCTGAAGGAAGTGAAGGTATAATAAAAACATCAGTTACTTCTAGTAAAGTCACCTAAACAAAAGATTGGAGCTAGTCAAAATGAAGGTCTGAGAAGACTTTTGTTCACTGTTTTAACCGTTTTTCCTTAGCGGATGGCTCCTGAAGGGTACCTGCAAGCCAATCAGAAATTACATTTTTCACTGCCGGCAATGTGGCCGAAGCACTCAGCAGCTTCTTTTGTCACTGCTGAGGGGTATCCTTCACGCATATGAATCCTCCATGTTTGAAGAAAGCTGGTTAGAATAAATGGACTTAATTATCAAGCAGAATGAACTGGAACAAAGATGATTAATTAAGTGAACTCAGAAACCTCCAAGAAAGAAAGAAGCCTATAAAACATGTGAATGTGGCCAGATTTGTCAGTAGTGGTGCAAAGGTGGTACAAAAGGAGGAGGCAAGCAACGTTTTTGCTCAGCCAAGCCTGCAAGCCACAGAAATTATTGAACTAGAAAGATAACCTGTGCTGCTTCAGCAGGGCCATTTCAAAAGAAAACTTTCAGCAACCTCTGCCAATATTTTGCAACGAGCAGGCAGCTAATGAAGATCTCCAGTTAAAGATGATACTAATATCGGATGAAAGCTGGCTCACTGGACATTTTACTCAACCCGTAGCTCAAAGCTAAATCCTGTAGCTGAAAGCACAGCCAGGGAACGAGCCTGTGATACTGATGGTTATTAAAGCCCATCAATAGGATGCAATATAGGTAACTATTAACTATGATTTTTTAAGTTTTTGAGTTATTAAACTCTGACAGTCTGTAAAACTGATTGATTAATCCCTCATAAACTAGCAGCTGGTTCTTTACAATCTATAAATTCACCTTTACTATTAATTGTAATGACAACTCTTGTTTGCCACAGCACCCCACCCACACTGCATACAAAAACTCAGCTCCCTGCTTACTCCGCTCAGTCCCACTCACACTGCTTGGCCTGATCTCCCACCAGGAAAAGGAGATTTCTGACCAGCACCTTTCCAATCCTGCCACGCCGAGAAACGTAAAGTCCACGGCTCCACCTTCCAGCCAGGAGCAGGTACATTGCTGTCGTGAGTGGTATTTTTCCCACTGACTGATGATGTATCCCAGAATTTAGCTGATTTTCCAAAAGCCATTCCACTGATTATTCATGTAGGGTGGAAACTGGAGGCCTTGTAAAAATTTTACTGCCTCTTGCTGGCAAATTGGTTACTGGTTCAGCTCCACTGCAATCACCAGCTAAGGACAGACAAATTACTTTTACAGCACGAAAAACAGAAAACAAAAAGTCCCTTTAATTTAATTGGGTCCTTTCAAGTGCTTCAGAGATTTTGTTAGCAGAGGTGCTAACATTATCATCTTGTGCTACTTAAAACCCAACACATTTCTCGCTGTGTTTTCAAACATAACACTTGATTTTATTTTTAAATATTGATGTGGCCTGTGAAAATTTCTTAGAAATCTTTTATGGAAAGGGTAATTCTGAGCAATGCTGGGTTTAACTTTAAAGGACCTTTCAAGTACTGTGTGTGTTTTTCTCTTCTGGGAGAATGATAGGCAAACACTTTTCTTAATTAGCAAATGCTTATATAACTTGCCTAAATATAAAATTAGACTTTATTTTCAAGCTGCTGACCTACTAGATTTCTTTGTGTCATGTGGAGTTCTGGCACAATAGTAACTGTGAAAATAGTGCTAAGATTGGAGCTGCAAAAATTGACTGCTTTATTTATTGCTTTCTTATGTACACTACAGAAACAGAGGGTCTAGCAACACTGGCGGAGCAGAGGAAAGCTGGAGTGGGATGTATCGAGTGCGGAGCAGGAGGGGTTTGGCCTTCTCTAAAAAGGCTGAAATATGTCTCCCTTGCAGCAAGTTGTTTTGTACTGGGCTGTCTGGGCGGAGGAGAAAATCTCTTTGATTTTAGCAGAGCTGAACATCTGTTACTTTTACCTCCAGTTCTCATTACTTCTGCAAGCACTGAGAGCACGTTAGTACACAAGATACTATTAGGGAGACTTTATTCAGCCAAACTCTAGCCAGATCCAGTGTCTGCATGCTTCATTGAGGCAGGCTAACCCCTTGTTGTACACCCTTTGGGAATATCCCATCTCAGCTTTGCATCAGGTGTTCATCCCTGCCAAGGGCCCTGGACCCCCAGTCCTGAACATCCAGTCCAGGAGACCCAAAGCTGCAGCTCTCCAGACCCTGAGTCACAGTCCGTGAAAACAACAGTTTAACCAGGCTTTGCAGGAGGCTGAATTAACTGCAAGCTTTCCTGTGAATAATTCACTGCCCTGTGAAGAATGTGACTAGTCAATTCAATTAATATCCCAGTCAAAGAAATCAAATGAAAGAAACCCAATACATATATTGCAATCTCATTTGGAGCGCGCTGTTATTTTAATTTGACTTGTAACCTCAAGCACTGAATAAAAATAATATACCTTCACTATTCCAACTGCCTTAAGGAAGGAAAGATGCTGGAACAAAATGTTTTTCTCTCTGAAATTAACTGACAGATCTATTTATTCTTCCATGTATCGATCACAGAGAAGATACAAATATAGTACAAGTGGCACACACGTGTCTCAGCAGAAGCCTCAGATAAACAGCTAGCTAGCCTGTGCCTGGGTCTGAAACGGGTTGAAAGCAACCATCCAGGTGCAGAAGTGTGGATTGGGCACTGGACTTCTCTGAAGGGGCAAGGATGCTGCCAAAGCCCTGCCACACGGTTATCACCCCTGTCCTTATCTCACTACCAGAAAAGCATTTAAGAAATACTGTGTTCTGAAGACCTGTGCCATGATAGCCAGAGTGGCACTCTCAGGGTGTGCAGCTGGGGTTGGGAGTGCAGGCTGGAAGACCCAGGTAACCTTAGTCTCATAATTACATGGTGCTGGGTGTTTGTTCTTCAAAATGTTTTAATTACAGCTTTTGAAAAATGCGTAGGAGAACGTGAAACCTCCTGTGAAACTTGTGGCTCATGGAAATCCATACACTCTCTAAAGAGGTTGCTCATACTGGGAATGAGACAGGCCAGGAGGGTTTGCTTGCCTTAGTCATAAACCCAAAGAAAACAGAACATTTTCCTGAAGAGTGACTCTGCCAGAAAGTTGAGGTCTCCCACCTCATGTTCTGTCCTGAAGTTTTTCAAGCTTGTTTTTTTTACCTTATGCATCCATTCTGGAAAAAAGTAAAAAGGAAAACTCACCAAAGTGTCTGGTGGCTGCTCCCTTGGGCAACAGACCATGGCCATCCAAAGAGGCCAGCAAAGAACACAAAAGCAAGCTCTGGCCATCTGGTAAGGAAGGGGAGGAAAGGAGGACAAATAGCAGAGCTCAGTTCTGTTAATCTCCTCATACGGAAATTTAATTTACTGGTCTAATATGTTTTGTTTGACCTGGCTTTCAATAAGTTTGAGTGACACTGTCAAGATTATTTGTGGCATTGAAGACTGGAAAATCATTATACTTAAAAGTTATCAAATACATTTTTTATAATTTAAGACCAGGGAGCGATTTCATCCTTCAGTCTTGCAAGCAGGACTTTCCTTGGTGTTGATGGCTTGTAATAAGGACTCAACATTTATCAAAATTTATTATCATTACTTATTATCAAAATATCTCCCTGTCAACTTTTCCTGAAGAACAATTAAGAATACAGATATTTCTAAATTTTTATAAGACACAGACATACAAAGTAATAAGGAATTATCTTTAGGGTGTTGCCTTCATAGTTGACATCAGGATATATCAAAAGATTCAAGCCTTCTGTGTTAGGGAATAGTTAAGGCAGAAAGTTGCTGTTATGGACTCACTGTCTCCTCGATGAATTGACTCCCTATCTCTTTTTTTTTTTCTGTTTTTTCCCTGTTGTTCGTATTTTTTCTATACCAAAAGAACCCCAAACCAATCAAGGTAAGCCTCAAGCAGGACTGACAAAAGAGGTACTTAAGTGAGATACTGGCCTGATGGGCTGACAGCTTGGTTTGCTGTTCCTTAGGTCATACCAGTAGCTGCTGCAATTAATCTGGGATGCACAGTGGAAGATTCCTAGGTGATGTTCCTTTTTACAGGGAAAACCCAGCAAAACCCTGCAATAATATGTCAGATAAAATTGTCAAGCTTGGAATGACATCCCATAATTTAAACTAAACCTAGATACAGAGAAAGACACATACGAGTGAGGCACCTTGTAGTCTAAGACACAAGTGAACACGTTGAACACTTTAATCTGATTCCTAAACCTGTTCTCCATCACCCTTGCTGGGCACCCTGCGAGCTGTGGCCGGTCCCTGGTGCACCCAGGGCGAGGCACCCACGACGGCTCAGCACCATCCCAAGCCGGTCCCTGGTTCTGCCTCAGGCACGGCCCCTGCTCACGCTGGAGGTCACCAGCACTGGGGATGCTCAGAAACTGGACTGAGTTGTAGTCAACGAGCAACACAGGGCTGTGACGTGGCTGATAACCATTCCTCTTGCTGAGTAAGTTAAAGGAAAACAAAACCACAAGTCCCGTCCAGCAGGGTCTGTTCCCAGCTGTGACAGCCGAGCTGCTGTGCAGCACCATGCCAGCGGCCAGACTTCTTTTAGTTCCATATCCTGAGCTCTGCAGCAGGTTTGGCTGCAACAACACTAAGGAGATGAGCCAAGAATCAATTACAGAGAGCTAATTGATCAGCAGTCTGGGTGCGGTGTATTGCAGTTCCATTGTCCCTGGGCAGGTGGGAATAGGCTTGCTCTGAATAATGCAACAAGGAAAGGGCATCTCTGTGCTGTGTGTCAGCCACTGAACAGTCTGAGGACGCCCTTTAGCCACCCTGTGGCTCAGCATCCATGCAAAATGGGATACTTTTCCCTCTGAACCTTGGGTGGAGATTGCAGCACAGGGAAATCCCTCCTGGTGTCTCTTTATGGCCGTGTCCTGGCTGCCACGAGCTGACCTTAGGGCAGGGCTCCGAGACCCTCAAAGGCAAAGCACAAGGCCAGCAGCAGCTGAAAAAACTGCAGCTCACAGTCATTTCATGCCAGACTCTGCCTAGTCCTATACCAGATGCTAATATACTGAAGTTCATGATACACGAAATAAGCACAATATCAATAACCATTAGAATGATAATAAACACAGCAATAACAATAAATATTAATCCAGAGAAGTACCTAATAAATGACGGCATTGCAAAGATATCGGGTAACCTAATGCACAACTAATGGCTTCTTGTGGTAACAAAATTACAAATAAATTATAAACTACTAGAGCCCAAGCTGTGCTGTCTCTAGAGCTGGGAGCTTTCGGAGCTGTGCTTCCTTGGGGAGCATGGGGCCACCGAGGCCACTGCCTGAGCTACGCCAGCCTCGGGTCTGTCCCAAATCCTGCATGCTGTGGCAGGATCACTACACCTATTAACCATTCTCAACTCAGCATCTGTTACCTGCATCCAAGTTCTGACATTTTGCCGTACCAGATGCTTTCAGAAATTCATGGCAGTAAGCAGGTTCAGACCCATTGTTTGATGAGTTTAACACAAAATTATATTAAACTGAATAAATGTGTTATAAACTAATCACTGCATGTCTCTGGATGTGGCCCCAAACTCACTAAGCTGTATGTGGACAAGGGCACAGGACCACCCAGGGAAATATTTGCATTACAGCAATTTTGTCACGGCTTCCAGAGCTGTAGGGTGAGTTGAGCCTTGTCCTATGAAAGAAACGGGTGCTACAGCAAAGGCTGAGACTAGGCAGATGAACAGGCACACTGCCAGCATATACACCTCAGCTTTGCTTCATACCTAGAACAAAACATCGTTTGAAGTAATCAGATGTTAAAGACAAAACAATAACAACAGCCTGATTCATGCGCTTCCAGTTTGTAAATGTTTACACTGTAAACAAATAGCTGAAACATGCTGTTTAGCCCAGACATAAGCAACGCCTCAAAAAGTAAAAGCAAATACGAATTATGCATTACAATACTTCTATTTCTCATTTTTCATCAGCAGTTTTTGAATTTCAATCTGTTGAGAGTACTTTGGAATCTTGTTGCAAAAACGCTTCATTGGTTGCTTGAGATTGCTTTCTTGATGCAATATTGAAAAGGAAGCAAAATCCCTCCCATCAGGGCTAC
This sequence comes from Microhierax caerulescens, assembly GCA_035590215.1. NCBI lineage: Eukaryota > Metazoa > Chordata > Aves > Falconiformes > Falconidae > Microhierax > Microhierax caerulescens. The sequence goes on from JAVJGJ010000047.1 coordinate 15,868,627, forward strand.
TCAGGTAATGATATATTTGGGTGTACTTTGACAGATTTTTCTTTAAGGGTCTGGTTACAAATAAATGAACAGTTTTAAACCTACATAATGAACTCTTTGTTCTTTAAGAGCTTTACATTACTTAAAGTCTTTCAACAGCTTAGGTCTGCAATTTCTTTCAAAGCATTTTCTTTTCGATACAATGGTACCCAAAGATGGATGCAAAGGTTAAAATGCAAAATATTAATCTGCTGAGCAGCTGGAAATTGCATGGACTGGAGGTGCCAAACCTAAAATAATTCCTCCTTGGAATTATCAGTCACTCTGCTTTTTCCATAGAAGCAATTTCAAGCGTATTGTGGTGGTGTCAAGACAACGCAGTAGCATGGCAGCACCAATAAACTAGCTACTGAACTTTGCATGTAGCTGCAGATCCATCTTGGCCCCGGTGTACAGCAGAGCTGGCATGAGCCCAGCCGAGCTGCTCTCTTCTCCGTAAGTGAAGGAGACACATAAAACTTTAGCATAGTCATTAGCTCTTCCCAGAGCACTCGGGACCCAGCAGCCCTTATGGCTGATGTGGAGAAGATTGCCAAACAGCAGCTCCCCCAAGAAAATGGGAATGAAGAATGTCCTGTGAAATCCATCTGGACATCAAGGGCTTCCCACAGGGCTAAAGTTGCAGGAATGGTGATTAAGTATATGTGTTAGCCAATACCTTACCGTATGGCTTAGGCTCTTTGCTCATGCAAGAGTTTTTGTTCAACACCAATTAAAAAAAAATTAGTAGAGTCAATGAGACTGCAATAAGTCATTAATTGCCTCAGCTTTGAAGTCAAATGACATATCTTCTCCCTTCACTCCCGTAGCTTTGGTTATAAGACTAGAATGGAAGTTACTATTTAATCCCAGCCCTTCCTTGGCTGGTCTAATCACACTACTTGTTTTGTTGTACGCACTGTGCAGTCACTTGCAGGGTATGCTGCAGAACCATAAATAACGGTAATAATTGTGGTAATTGAGTGCAAGATTATTCTCCTGCTAAAAAGGCATACTCAAATGGTTATCTTTTGATGGAAAAAAAAAAAACAACAACCAAGGAAAAAAGATTAATTACTATATTTCCATCCCAAGCCTGGAGCAATGATTGGTTAAACTGCAGGGAAGTCTAATTAATACACCAGCTTTCCTTGAATTCCCCAGTGACATGATGAAATGCGGTTTTCTAGCTTTTCAAGGAGTGAAAAGAGAGCTCTTCAGAATTGATGGTGCAGAGTGAAGGGGACACCACTGAATTATTGCCAGGGAGCGTCACATAATGTTTCACAAACACGTCTGGCTGATTTTCTGAGTCCTGGAGTTCCTGGACTGAGTCCTAGATGCGGTGCAGTGGCTGGAGAGCCCCTCGCAGCGGCAGTGCTGACAGGCATCCTGCCGCCCCCATGAGTTATCTCCCTCGGCTTCGGTCTCGCTGGGACCGCCAGCACCAGCCTCCCGCTGCCAGAGGCACTCAGTTGTGGCAGATCGGCTGGGTCCCCGTCGGTGTTTGCACAGACGCCGTCAGCCCTTGGAAAATGGGAGATGATTTGCCTCAGACGAAGCTCTGTGTGTAGCGATGGCCGACGTGCCATACCCTGCGGAGCCCAGCTGGCTTGGCCATGTGACGTGTCAGAGCCTCACACTGATCACCCACCACCGTGTCCCGCTGAAAGACCCTAGCCCAGGAGGGTGAAAGCATCATCTAGCTAAATAAAGGACTAAGCTCCATGTAAGGAGCCATATCCCTTGTGCAGCACCTCTCCATCCTGGCTGAGGGAGCCAAGTGCACGAGTCAGGGCTGCAGGGAGGGAGCAGGACTCATCCTGCTCTGCTCCTTACCATCCTCATCCTGAAGTTAATGGCAGAGCTCTGAAGAGGCTGGAGTGCCTGTAGGTCAGGTCATCGTGTGTGCCAGTACTATAGAATGTGAAGATGATTCCAGTCAATTTACTCACAAATTCTTCTGGAAATCCTCCTCAAGGAATGGAAAAGTATTGAGAGGCACATTTCATACAGTGCTTGGTTTTCCTTTCTGTTGTCAGAGTAGCCAAGCACCATGCCAGAGGCTGAAAATCTTGAAAGAGGGTTATCTCATCTGTCCAAAGTATTTTTTAAAACCACAGGCCTGTAGGGTTGCTCCTGGAATCCCATACCCTGGTGGAAATCAAGTTCTCATCCATTTTTGTCATGTGAACCATGGCCCCTGGTCCTGAGAGTGAAGTGAAGCAGAAGAATTTCATAATAGACTGGAAGACAGATGCTTGCAAGATGTCATGCCACACGCATAATCTGTGCTTCACCTTCATGCCTGGTGGCTTCGGAGCTTTCCTCTCTCCCTGTCGGCTGTAGTCTTCTTGCCTTGACTCTTAGGAAATGGAGGGAGCAATAAGACTGTGAATTGTTTTTTTTCAGGAGAATAAATTGGAGGCCACATCTAGAGATCTCCTGCTTACTGGTAGCTTGAGAAGCTCAAGGAATTTTTTCTGTTCAAGAAACTGAACTGAGTTGAAAGTGTTTCTATGCATGCAAATTCACAGTGACACCACTGATTATGATATCAGAAAACAAGAAGGCGAACAAATATATTTGCTGGTAATCCAATTATGCAAAAGAAGTAATTGCCAGTCATTCTTATCTGCACTGTGAATGTCACCAGCTGACAGACCTGGATATGACCCGAATTGTAGTACAAAACATGGTCATTTAAACCATGAGGTTTTGTTGTGTGTGCATGGATTCCCCTGCCACATAATAGAGACAGACTTTGTTTGGGTTTTATTTACTTTTTAAGGAGATCTGCCCTAAGGGTATGGGCTGTCCGTTATACTCATAGGCTAACAGGATCAGAAGTCATTATTTAGGATGAGAAGTAACTTAGAGTGAGATGTGGAGTGATAAGTGCTGGTGATAAGGTAATTTCCTTATAAGTCATTTGTACCTTTTATTATGCCAAGGACTTTCTAAACAGCAAAAATACTTGTTTGCATTATGCAGTGGCATGGAGGAGTTAATCACAGGGAGATATTCTGAAGCTGGATTTATGTTTCTTCTAATATGCTCATCAGAGAGTTATTTCTGACATCCACCAAGATTGCCACAGAGGTTCGTTCATGGTCTGACTCAAAGCCTATTCACCGAATCAGTGAGAAGACTCATTGATTTCAAATAAGTTTGGGTCTGACTTTTGACTTTATTGGCTCATGTGGCAATTTATTCTGACATTTCTTCTGCTTTTGCATTACACTTCAAGGATTATTTCTTCCTGGATCATTCATTGCACTATATATCTAATGCCTGAATTGCCAGATGCTTTGGGGTATACATGTCAGAACTACTGGTATTTCCCTAGTATTAATTCTAGTTTGCTTTGGACACAGGAATGGGTTGCCATATTCAGTGGCGTAATCAGAGCTCTCTCTTGCATGAGAAAGAAGGATTGAGCCCTGCAAATGCTTTGATAGGGACTTTGTGGGGAGAGCCCAACCAAAATCAGTTTCAATAAATTAATTTGAGCAATTTAACTATCAAGTCCTGGTACTGGCACTGGGGGCAGGGGTGATGCTTAGTCTTCCAAGTGCTGTAGTTTTCAGCTTTCTTCCTAAATTACCCAAATTTTGTTTGAAAAGCAACATAACACAGCAACAAGAATGCTATTCATTCAGCAGGTCAGAGCACTGTGCCGGGATTACTCTGAGCTCTGCTATTAGGATGAAGCTGGGAAGGGTTGATTTTTTTTTTTTAAGAAGTAGGCAAAAGCATTTCCTACTGTCATAAGCCCAACTTCTCCTTTCATGTGACACATCTGGGTTACGCTGAGCCTCCCCGAGGCAGACGGCTGGCGGTGGTTGTGTAACGTTACAGTTCAACAGCCCAATGCCAGGCACAAAGGAGCAAAGGAAGAAAAATATAAAGAAAAAAATGAAAACATTTAGCAATTAAAAAATAATGATGCACAGGGAGGATGAAGGGTGTCTTTCATCCTGTGGTGGGTCTCGTTACCAAAGGAAATGTCTCTCATTGCTGCTTGCCTGGGCCGAAATGTTATTTTTGGTGGGGCTGAGGCAGCCGAGCAGGTGGTGGTGTGCGGGGCTCCTGGGGCTGAGCCTCCCGGCCGCACCGGAGGAGACTGTGGTGCTGCCAGCGAGCTGGCAGGGCTTGCTCAGAGCCACAGCATCCAGCCTGCTGCCCGAGGATGCTTGTGGCCAGCGTGGAGGAGGCAGAAAGCAAAGGCTGAAATCTCCTGCCTGATGTTTTTCAGATTCGGACCAGCAATACTGGGAGGGAAATAACTGCTGTTGCCTCTGCCTCGCCCCGGCAGACTGAGGATGTGTTTCACTGCGACACACTCATGCCCTTGAAAAACATTCTGCCCTTTTCAGGAGATCTGAGCATTTACATTTGCTCCACATTGGGCAATGCCCTGTTATCCAGACCTCTGCCTTTGGTCCAGGGTACCGCAGTGCATCACCATACAAAACCGCTACAGGGAACAGAGTTCTTTACATTTTTAAATTAATATAAACCAAAGTCATCGGCTAACAGTTGTAGCACGAACTGGGCACTCAAACAGGCATACCTGCCATTTCGTCTGGTGTCCGCCTTCCCCGCAGCACTCGGCTCCCAGTCTGCCACAGGTGCTGTTGCAGAGGTGGAGGAAGCCAAGGAGCAAACGAAGACACCCCTTCCCCCTACAGACAAGACAACAAACAGCAGTCCGCATTTGCTGAGTGGTCCATGGGGTCACAAAATTTTGGCCTATGGCAGTAGTGAACTGGCAACTACGACTTTCCTCCGATGGCAGTAAGCCACAGCCGCAACGATCATTATTCACTGCTCAGAAATATCATCCCCTAATAATGCATTCACTTTCTGTGCTTGGGTTCCTTTAATGCTTTTATCTTCATGAAGAAAGAACATGAATTACTTTTCATTTTAAATAGCCTCCTCTGGTAATGTTATTAAAATGCAAACTGAAGAGTGACAAAGTGGACAAACGCTAAATAAAAATGGAAATGCCAGCTAGCTTGGAAGCACTCGTAGCTTTCGAGAAAGTCAAAATTAAACAGAAAAATAATACTGGAAGTGCTTTTATGATTTGCAGAAAGCAGAAAATACATGGTCATTTCTGCAGTCTAGGTTACCCCCTCTCCCATAATTTCCCTAACTTGAACATCAAATCTTTCACTGTGGTGATGGTGTTTATAAACTCCTGCGAAAGGAACAACAGCCCTTCAGTCACCAAAGGATGAGAAATGAAACTGCAGACGTGGATTAACAATTCTCAGTGAGATCCCTTACAGCCTTTCTGCCTAGCTTTGTAGCGCTGCTGCTGCTATTTTTAACCAATTCTGGAAGAATTGCCACCAAATGTCCTCTTCTGTGACCATTAGGAATATCAATAAAAGCACTATCATTAGATAACCTTGTTGAAGGGCAGATGATGAACGACGTCACCGGAGCGTGGCACACGATGACTGACTGCAAAGCAACCTCTACAGCACTTTTGGAGGATGCAAGGCTCTGCCTTGTCTGCTGCAGTGGATTTGTCGCCGTCAGAATCTAGAGGCTTATCAGCAAAACAGGGCAGTTTTCCCTCCCATTCCCCCACTTCACTCCCAATCCCGCCCCCCCCCCCTCCCCCCAGCAAAGGAGTTATTCTCATTGCTGGCTGCATCTTCTACCCAAGGTATCAGCAATAAATATTCAGCACTCCAAAAGAAACAGCCATACATGGCTAAGATCACTGAGGGAACAGGAAAATATTTACACATCAGAGTTAGAAAAGCAATTTCAATGCTATAGGACATAATTTTTATGAATTTATTCATATTACTACTTTCCAGAGAGAGAAGATGCCTCTGAGCCTTCCCCGCCACTTAAAAATACTATAGATTGTCTGTAAGCACATAGAAAGTTGATGGTAAGATATTTCCCTTTACTTTCACAGATTTTACAAAGAAAGCAAAGTATTTGATGTTTCAAATGGTCTGGTGACATTTTTTGGGTGCCCTCTTCCGAGAACCATTATTTTTGCTTTCTTTTTTTTTTTGGGGGGGGGGGTGGGGGGGAGGGCGAGCTGCGTTAGGTAAAGAGAAAGGGGAAGATTGGGAGATGTGTTCTGGCTGGCTGGAGCAAAGAGGTGATTATGGTTTTGTAACAGGACAATAAAAAAATAAAATCACATGAAAAACACCAGTGGGCCCTTAAGGTAGCCAGGGATAGGGACGACCTCCCCAGAGGTGTTACTCGCAGGGCTCATCAGCTGCAGTGAATTACGCGTACAGCTCCAGGGCTGCAGGTGCCACATTTTGGATGGCTTATTTTAATGCAAATTGATCATCCAAATGCTTTTTGCAGTATAAAAATTACAGCCAAGATTAAAGTGCCTTTTAATGATGACTGCTCTGGTTTACAACCCTGAGACAGCCAGGAGCCTGAGTTTTGTAGATTATGTCCAGATTCCACAGAAAATGTTCTGATGTGCTGGTAGAGATACAAGACTGACAGATATTTCAGGCATAAGACTCTTCGCTCTATGAATGCTACCAAATTTATGAAATCTGAAAGCACATGATGATACCAGTTGTTGGGAGAAATTCCTTAAAATCAATTTTCTTAAGCTTTTTTGTTAATCACACAAATATCAAGTCACTAAAGGATATTATATAAGAATATAAGAAGGGGCGGGGGGGAGGAAGTGTTTTCTTAAAATCTCTTTTAATGAAAATCCCAACCAGGGATGTGCACTTCTTAGAAGCATGACTTGGCTCAGGTGCCTGCTACGTGTGCTACGCTGGGCACCTGCTATGGTCCTTTGTGCTGAAATCTGGAATTTGTGCCCCTTCTTAGTTCATAAATCTAAACATGTGGCATGACTAATTCTGCTGAAAATGTCCAGCTTTTTATCCCACCAAGGTGTGTGTTTGTTGAAGAAGAAAAACGAAAAGAAAACCATGGCAGTTCTGCCTGGCTGGGCATGGCCAGTGCAGACAGGACCCCCGTGGGCTGTGTGTCTCCTTCTCTGGAGCGTTAACCTTATGGTTTTATAGTCCTCTCATTTTTTTTCCACCTTTGATCATTCCCATAAGCATTAGCCAGTGCTGACAACAGGAATTTGTGTGAGCACAGCTCTGCCTACCTTTCTTTCTAATCTCTCTTGAGATTTTCTTTTGGCTCTCCTTAGCCAGAGTTAATTCTGATCCTCCCCTCCTACTACTGAGAAATGGCATAGCTATATATTGCATATCTCCTTTCATATTTTAATGAAGGGCATGAAAGGTAATGGATGAATTAGTATAGTGGCAGAAGAAAGGACTTGGTAGATGACGCTATTGTCTACACATGCACTGGGTCTCTATAAATACAGAAAGTCTGTAATTATCATTAGAAGGTTTGTTAAAATTGAAAAGTAGAGGAATGCCAGCTATCCATTAATGAAAATCTCTCTCTTCCCCTGTTACCCTCGGAGGAAGCTGGCAAGCTGTTGCCTATTCTGAATATTGTTCCCTTACCTCCATCCCTTTTCCTCCCTTCCTCTCATTTCCATTCCTGTCAAAGCCTGCAATGCCTTCAGCATGATAAACATACTGCTCGTGTTCCTCCGCTCCTATCTCACAGAAAAAGATGAGGATCATTAAGTGTTAGCATTTTTATTTAACACAAGTGCATTGTTTCAGTACCATTTTTTTTTCCTGCATATACCCCGTGACCATGAGCTCGGAGTTAAATGTCTGGGAGCTTGTGTATGCTGGTCCCAGCCTGGAGCCCACGTCCCTCCTGCTCCGAACAGGAGCATCTCCACGGGGGCCGGCAGTGGCGTTCATCACCTTGTCTTCCCAGCTGCACCCTGTGAGATGTGCGCATGGTATCAGGATCCAGATTACATCCAGGTGTTTTGGTGTTTCTTCAGGAGACTGCACCTGCTCAAAGAGCACTTACATATATATATATATATATATATATATAAAACACATATATATTTTATATATATAAATTATATATATATATTTATATATATAAAACATGCATGCACACATATATATTTATATAAACATATGTTTCTATAGTTAGAGATGTGTTTATAATAAATATTATATCTATATATTTATCTAGATATATAAATTGTAAACCTTTGGACTAAACATAAAAACCTGGATACAATTATGGGTGAAACCAGGCAGACTATTTTGGTTATTAATTTAGATTATTGAAATCGGTCCCTCTCAGTATCAACCATTATTAATTTTTTTTATTTCTATAGCCAGCTTCACAGTTGACATTAATATTGCTTAGAAGATGAAGTTCAGGATTTTGTACTATATGATAAATATCAGCACCAAAACATTTGGACAGTTTCAGGGACTTTTTCCTCTATTTTTGAGCAAAGGAATCCAGCAAAACTAGTCCATTCCCATGAACAGAATCATTCGTGAAGACCTACTATTTCCAGGGAATATATGTATAATCAAAACACATTATTCATGCTCAGCTCTAATGTGAAATTTGAAAAATCAGATATGAAAACTCAAATAAGATTTCTCCTACACTTGCCGGCAGGACGTCTACGAAGAAAAAGCCTTTCTGAGTGTGTTTCTCAAGCCCTCTCCTGAGCCAGGAGTGAAGCAATGACACTTGTCTGAGCATCATCTGTGCATACAGAGATGCCGTTCCGTTAGTGGAACAGGGAGTGACTCACCCCACCCCGCAGAGGCACCTGGCTGGGTCTGAAGCCCAGTGCTGGCAGCAGAAGTCATCTTCATCATCACGGGGGTGGCTAGGGTACAGCCCATGGGGGGGGGGGGTGATTTCCCTAAACCTTAGCCATTATTCAATATTGCGGTTTATCCAGTTCTGAGTGAGTGCCCACTCTGTTTTGGGGCACTTAGCTGAAGCATGACAACACTTCCAAAAATGTTTAATTTAAAATACACTTTTGGTGAGTCAGTGTTAGACGTCTTCCACTAAGGTTACGGTCATGTCTTTTCATCTCACATTTTCATTGAGCTAAGGGCACGCTGGCCATTGCTGCATTGCAGAAGCTGTGGGGTAAGGTGTGATGGGCTCAGGGTCCGAAGCACAGGGGGAATAACACAACATAACATACACACAAACTCACTCTTTAATTTATATTGAATATATATTTTAAGAGCCTTCACCTTAAAGACTTTGACTTCTGCATTGTGGACGATGCAGAAATGCCCCAGATCTGCCTGACATTTAGATTGGAGCCACAGACCACTGATAATCATGTAGCCACATGCTGAAATATTTGCAGCGATGAATATACAGTATTTACATGCACTGATCTTTGGAGCTGTGATCAGTCGGCTGGGGAAAATCTGTTCTGGCTATCGCTATTTGCATTCCTTATTATTATTTAGCACTCTGATGCGTAGGCATCTGTTTAGGATCTAAAGTTTAGACATCATTTTTTAAAAATATCCTTCTAACTCTTTCCATGGAAAGGTCACTGTGCTGCTTGTTGCATTGCCAGTTCTGAGGTTGCCACAGCTGCTGGGAGAGACAGAAACCCCACTTGCAGATTTTCAGACCCAGAGCCTTCATACTGTTGGGTTGAATTTCACATTATACTTGTATTTATTTTTTTCCTTTCATCTGAACTGGGATGTTACTCACCAGGGTTATCCAGGAGATGCAATATATTCACAAGCTGCTGTGTCTCAAGAGTAAGGTAGAAAAGATAAAATTCAGAGAAATATCAGTAATGCAGTAATTCATATCTATATATACATAGATTTTTATCCTAACATACTCCGCTGGTGTATATAATGAAGCTGTCGGAATTTTCCTTTCCAATATACCATACACTTGAGATAATGTGATTATACTAGAATTAAAATAAATATAATTCCAGCTCTGAAGCACATTTAGCATTGCAGAGGTGGATCTCATTTGGGTATTGTTATGCATTTCAGTTCTTCTGAAGCTTTGCTGCCCAAGGCCAGAAACATTTAAATAGGTCAGGGATAGCTGCCCTTATCCTACAGCGTTTAGATGCTCCCTTTATGTGACAGCACTTGTTTCACTTTGATCATCAGCTTCTCTTTAGGTGCATTTCAATAACTATTTGAATTAGCCCCTAGAAGCACCCTGTAATCCCCCCTTGTTAAAAGTACCTCATGCAAGGCTGAGATCTAGAGGCAGCAGAATGACTTGGCAGCACTTGCCATTGCCAAGCTCAGGTTGTCTGTCCCTGCTTCTTCATAAGCACCACGAGAGCAAGTGATCGGTCTGACTGCCACAGCAGCGGGCAAGTGTCCTTTCTTACTAACTTGGGATGCAAAGCTCCAAAGGGGTTGCTTAAAACTGATTTTTTAAAAAATCCACAAATTTGTGAGCTGCCCCATCACCAGATTGCTCCAAGCACCTCGTCAGCCTGACCATAAACCTGCCTCCCCAGAACAAAAAGTGGGAAAACGGAAACCTCACCCACATTCACTGTGTTGCTCAGAGCAGGTTTGTCCTTTCCGTTGCTTGGGCAATACTCGTATCGTTGTGTTCGAGTATGCAAACAGCAGCAACGTTAGTCTCTGGTGCTCATCCAGTGCCTGTTGAAGTCAACCAAAAGACTTTGCCTGACAGCAGTGGGAGTTGGCATGGCCCAGAATGGCTCTAATGAGCTTCCAACAAGCATCTGCGAGACTCAAATTCAGGAGAAACCTGTCTGTAGTTACTTAATCAGATGCTAGTTTCTCTAAGCATTACAAACTTGTCTTACTGCTTTCCAAGACCAGGTGTTTTTGGATTTACACTATCAACCAGCAGTAGAAGAAACTCAAAATCAATCCGAGTTAGGTTGGAAATGGAGAGTGCTGCTTTCCCAAACCAACTGGGTGCTCTGGGCCTCAAGCCAAGCTGTAGGAGGGGTCCCAGCGGTGGGCAGGGGGGCCTGGGCTTGCACTGGCCTCATCTTTGGTTGTGTCACAGGTGGGACCTGGGAGGTCTGGGTGCTGACTGTAAATATTAATGTACCGATGTCCAAAATACCCACTTCTAGACAAAAACAGAAGGGCAGGATTTCTGGGAAAATGGGAGGGGAGGAACAAACGGCACATTGCAGAAATTGAAATGGAAATTTAAATGCTTGTTGGAAAAAGTTTGAAACCAAATGTCAGAGAAATTGAATCGAACTGAAACCAAACATTTGAGAAATCAGAAAGACCCCCATCTCTGCTTCTTCTCTCCCCTGCTCCACGAGTGTCCAAGCATGGCTGGTTGTAAGAGCAATGCAGGGACAGACTGACCACGTGAACAGCAGAATCGCAGCCAGCAGCACGCACGTCCTGCTAAAGAAGTTTATTTTGCCTGTGCCATCTCGTCACTTATGACATGCTGGCTAACAAAAAGTAACACCGGAAGCAAGATAAATAAAAATTTGGATACGTTAAAAATTAACAAAAAGTGCTTACCTCCGTTTTATCCTTGTTTAACCATCAGTTCTTTGGACTTTAGCTAATTGGAGACAGGGGCTCTGCCACCCACATTATTGCAAGCATGAAAAGGTTTTTGACTGGAGACACCATGAGCACACTCTGACAGCACAAGGCCACTGCCAGGAACATGCAGGCATGTCAAATCTGTATCATTTGTCTCATTTAGCATCTGTGGACACATGAATTTTTAACCTATTTTAAATTGAGTTGCAAGACCACAGGAATTTGGCAGCAAATAACCCCAAAGTGACTGGCTGCTGTGTATGATGTGCAGCGTACCGCGCTTGATCAAGTGCTCCCGTGACCATGCCAGGGCAGAGCTGGCGCACAGCTGACCTTTCCTGCCATAACTCAGGGAATGACTCAGCTGACATAATATTCCCAGGGATGCAATGTCCACTGCAGCTTCAGCAGGAAAAGACAGAAACGCCAGGAGGCAGGACAGCTGACGGTCACTGCAGGCGGTTTGGTCAACGTGTGATGCAGTGTTGGTTGTGGCAGTGGTTGGGACCAGAGAAGATTAAATCCCAGCAGGGCAGAGCAAAGCCAGTTGCAAACCTCAGGGCTCGAGGGATCACAGAATCACAGAATGATCAGGGTTGGAAGGGACCTCTGGAGATCATCTAGTCCAACCCCTCATCTTCAAGTTTCCTCCAGCACTGCCTCCAGGCAGTGGCACCACCACCACCATCACCCTGCACTTCATGAAGCTTTGCAGACCATCTTTTTAGCATTCCATTAAAAGAGCTTTTATACACCAATTGCAATGGTGTGTTCTCCAGTATAATGGTGGAGAAAAATAACTTCCATCCTTCCTCCTTTCCTAAGCTGTAGGCAAGAACTGAACTCTTTTCTACTCCTCCTTGGGACCACTGCCCTTCCTAAAATTTCCATTTTGTTACCTGACTTGGCAAAATCCAGGTGTGTGCTTTACTTCTAAATGATCTTTTCAGCTCTGAGAGTTTATCACAAATTTAAACTAGCAATTCTGGAAACAATGTTGTTTAATAGTGCTCCTGATACTCACCCTTGCTTTATGGTGGAAGCAAAGTCATTATACACAGCAAGTGTTCACTTCTGCAGCCAGATTCAAGGAACTTGGACTGCAAGGTGCAAACACTACCTTTATAAATAAAACTGAGCATTTACAAAATCTTTGTAAATACATGTGGAATTGTCCAGAAATGGTCTGTAAGGGTCCTTCTTCCATGGGCAGCCCCCTTTTGCCCCAGGACCCCAGTTGTGCCCTGTCAGCTTGTAATCAGTGGGGCTTGTGCCAGCTGCATGCATGGCTCTCAAAGTTACTCACTCCTCTCTTGTTGATTAATTAAAAATTAAAAAGAATCTGTTTGCCCTCTGCCATTCCTTTCCTGTCATGCTATCATGCATAAGTTATCACACCTGAAAAGTTAGGTTGAAATAGTATTTTTCATTAAATATAAAGAACTTCATTGACTATCTAGTTAGTATTCCTCTAGAACCTTGGGCTTTTCTGATCCCAGCTGACAGGTTTGAGTAGTGTGATGTACGTCTCGGTGGTTTGACTTCCCACAGAGGTTTACCTTGCTCACAGGCTCCTACTGGCCTGTCAGTCTGAGACTGAAAATAGAGCTTCCAATACAGCTTTTCTTGGAAGAATGCTGTTATTCGGTATAAAAAGAGTAGAGGTTCCAAAGAAAACATTCTCTTTAACATAGCAAGAAATGACAAAAAATCTACTGAATCAACAACTGGACCTGTCTTCTTTTTTGGTCTAGGTTCCTGCCATGAGTTACCTTAAGGGAATCAATGGTCTCCCAACATCAAACCCAGAAGAATAAAGGCTATTCATCCTTGCCCTCCTCAGGCAAAGATGGTTTGATATGAAATTTGTTTGGTAGATGAGACAAATAACCTTTAGTGACTGCAACTTTTGCATGTGAAGGAGTGGACAGGTCTGTGATGGCCCCTCATGCATCTCCCTGTGGCAGTCGCACATCGCCTATGGCTGTGCAGCCCATGAGCCCCACGGGTAACGAGGCATATCTGCCCAGGAGCTCGGGGGGCACTGCCAGACCCTCGGCTGGGCACTGGGCACACCCTGCACAGGGCTGGGTGACCACATGTGGATAGAGATGTGCAAGGGGGTTTCTGTGCACATTGGGATATGGGCTCTCTATGCCCTGAGCTACTCAAAGCCCCCTGACATCTATGCTATTTAAGCACCCAAATACATTTAGATACCTTGCCATCAAACAAGCTGAGTGTTGGGTCAGGCTGCTAGACTATTTTGAGGCTTGTGAGGATGCAAGTAGGCAAAATGGACTCCTCAAGCAGTTCCTTTCTTTTCTTCATCCTCCCGCATCCTCTTCTGTGTGGCACATTTGCAAGTGAGCTGCCTTGCTTCATGAACTGTTAGGAATATGGTTTTATTCCCCTATGGAAATCTTATATAATATGTTCAGAAAAATTAAATATAATCCTTTCGAAGACTTATTTAGTAGGGATATTCATGGGGCACAGATGTTTATAACTCTTGCTGTGTCACTAGGAATTTGTCAAGAGATAAGTGATTAGAAAATGATTAGTCATGTCCCTATTAAGTTTTTTTCGGTGCTTTCTAAACACAAAGGAAGTAGGACCTACCATAAGGGTGCTTATGATTTATGTCACAAGATAAAGGAGGATTAAAGGCTTTTATAAATATTGCTGTTAACACATTTAATATCACTAAGATGTTAAAGACCAGATCATTACTCTGTCAAAAAACCAATTTGTTGGCTACGTCCTTCGAGATTTTAGGCATGACCTTGGAGTGTTTCTTATGAGCAACTGAAAAATACAGAAGTGGGGAATGTGTAAGAATAGCAATTTCCAGGATTAATTCCTCTAATGTGGAGGAGGTTCACGTTTGGGACCAGGGCCTGGGGAATCCAGGGCTTCTTCTGCTCTCCTACGCATAACACCTTCCCTCTGAGCTGTCCTGATGGGAGAGGAGAGGCGTGGGAGGAGAGCAAGTCCTGTCCACCATTGCTCTGTGCTTCAGCTTTCCCTGCTGCAGGCACAGCCCCTCACAACCCCTTGGCCAGGGAGCAAAGTAAATGAAGGTGAGAGACCTGGGTTATTTCCAAACAGCCTCAGAAAGCATCTTGTTTCAGAAGGGTCTTGCAGAAAATGTTCTCCTTCTCTATTTGCCTATATAGTGCCTCTCTCTGGTACCTGGGAAAAAGCAATATCTTCACATCTCCCCTAAAAAATGAAAGAAACAGCATTGCATTTGGGGTTGGAGTTCTTCAAAGCTCACCTCCTTGTAGCTTGCTGAAAGGTTTTCTTAAAGCTCTGGAAGCTGAGCTCAGTTCCTCTTCAGACTCTCAGCTTTCACCTTCTTAAATCTCTGCAAGAACTAGAGAGTTAAAGCCCCACAATTTCCTCCCAGGCTCCAGAATCCAAATAGGGCTTTTAGGACATCTTCCATTGACCTTCCCTTTGGCACTAAAGGTAACACTAGTAAATCATTGTCATCCCCACAGTATAGATGAGGAAGCCAAAGAGCAAGTAAGTAGCTCAAAGAGCAGAAGGAGGTATGTCGTCTGGCCAGCTCGCCTTCACCTTCAGCCTTCAGCACCTTCATCCTCTTATTATATCACATTAGTAGTAGTACATCTCCGATTTTGTCAGAGAAGAGACTTTTTGAGCTGATACGTGTATCTTTATCTTCCCAATCCTCTAGGCATGGTGCCTAATTAACACAAACAGTTGCAGAGCCAGCAAAACCGACACTGTCTGTTCTACAGGTCTGTGCCTTGAGGAAAGCTCTCCCATGTGCCGACCCTGCTCTGCCACAGCCTGGACCTTGAGAAGAGCCTTTCCCTGAGAGCAGGCTGCTCTTGCCACCAGGAATTACCAGGAGATTAGAAGGAGACAGTCTGAAAGCAGATGAACATGCACACACCTGTAGCACACCATGCACATACCTGCAGCATGACCATGCATGAAAATCCAAGAAAGTTTAAAAATATACCCTTCTATACAAATAGTATTATTTAATGAAATGGATTCAGAAGCTGTTTTGCTGCCCTGAAACCTCTGAGGCCAGGTGTTGCTCCCGTAAGGCAGCAAGAGCCTTGCCTAGGTGCAAGTCCCCTTTCCTTAGGGACTGGATCTGGTCCATGCTGGAGAGCAGACAAGCAATCAGACATGCACTGGCCTCAGGGAGCTGCAGAAGGGCCATGGGTTGGGGGCAGCCCCCATGCACCTGCTGCTCCTGTTGCCACAGCCACCCAGCTGCATCCCAGCTTCCCACTTGTGGGTACAGTGAAGCACTGCAAAGGCAATGGCGCTGAGCAGTGCCTCCCTGCAGCTCTCCGCTGGCAGAGCTGGCTTCCTGCTCGTCTCAGTCAGTGATTTAAATTGGCTCAAGGAGGTTTTCTCGGCCACCACAGGCTGAGCTAGGAGCAGCTTTCATAAAGTGGGGATGCCAGCCCAAAACAAGGGTGCAGAGGTGCTCTGAGCAGACATCGGTAATAGTGGCACGTTCAGCTGCTGTAGAAAACCCAGCCATCTGGGTGCTTTAGACAGATAATTACAAATTAGTTTTCTTGGGCTGAGGTATTAAATCCAGCCACAGCTGCCCCACTGCCAGCTCATGACTTTGTTTAAATTTTTATGAGCTGTTCAATGGGTATTAAACTTGATGCACTTGCTATTCAGCACAGAATTGTCATAATATGTCACAAGGAGAGAGTACTTGAGGAAGAATAGACTCTGGCAATGTGTGAGAGGGATGAGCTCCTTGGGCTCTCTGCAGCACCCTTCTTGTTGTGGACCCAGCGCCATCTCGAGAACCACAGGGAAGGTGGCACGAGCCCCTCCATCACTGCCTGCCAGGGGCTGGTGGCTGCCATACTGCAGTGGCAGGCTGAGTCAGGATGGCAGGAATCAGATAAGTTATTTGCAGAGTGAGTCATGCCAGAAGCAATTGTTTCCCAGAACAAAAACCTGCAAGGGTATAGGGAAGGCTTTGGAGTTAAATAGGCAATGAAGGAAGCAATGGAAAACCACTGAAGTTGGTTGAAAACTTGCTGATGGCTTTGAGCCACACTGAGAGGTGGACAGGGGAGTGTGCTGAGATGAACACCTGGAAACAGTGTCCTGGGAGATAAGGATGATGGCTTTGCTTGGTGTTGAATGGCAATTGTTCCAAAAAGAAGAATGAACGAGGAGATTTCCATTTGCTGGGTGAAATCTGTTATTTCAAAAATTGTTCCCTTCATCTAGGATTTTTTTTTTTTAAATCATCATTGTTCCGGTTTTTTTCACTTGGAATAAATTGCTTTTTCATGCATGCTGAATCCCACTCCAGCATCCCAGGCCATAACCCCACTTACAAGGTATTTTAGGCTCCTAAGCTTGGACGGACAGACTCACCCTTGCTCTCCCAAATCCTGTGCACAACAAGCTGTGTTGGATTTTTCTGAAACTGGAAAAGGTCCCAGGGGAAACTCCTTGTCTCAGGGAACCTCTTTGCAGTGCACCATGTACCAGGCAGGCTATTGACCATGTCTGAATGAATGACTAACCTTTACTTTAAAGTTTCTATGCTAATGGAAGCAGTGACAGCAAAAATTGTTTAAAGTTTCATATTTTGTAGCTGTCTAGAGGGTTTTGGATGAATCACTGTAGTGAAGATCTTCTGTGTGTAAGATCAGGCCAAATAAAAACCAAGCTGCATTTTTCTTTGATCTGACACCAACACGGCTAAGTTATACACATCTTAGCTCTCCTTAGCAAGACTCCGAGATTTCTGCTGAACAAATACAGTCATTAAGGTGATATGCAGCCTCACAGACTCATTTAAGCTACCCTGCTCCCAAACCCAGCCCTAGCAATTTGGATTCTTCAAGCTGATTGACTTTAACTGGGCTAATTCCTCAAGTAATGAGCTTTCTGGTGTGTATTGTGGTTCTGTCAAACACTTTGTCTGACACTTCACATTGTCTTCTGTTAGAATCCATGGATTTTGTTCTCATCTTTGCCTTTCTTTGAACTTGAGCCATTTTGCTATTGAAGTTTCTGTCTGGGTGTGGGACTGTGTTGCCTTTACTCACTTTGAAGGTAATATTTCCAGGTCAGTTTGGAAATAGACTCTCTAAATTTCACATTCTGATTTTATTTCCATTGCTTGTCAGTTCTTGAGCAGATTTCCTCTGTAACTTATCAGCTTTGCCATTAGTTCTATACCTGAATGTTGTCTTCCTTCCAGTGCCTTGCTTAGCTCAGTCTTTCTGCCACAACACTATCTCCCATGCCCTCCTTACCGCAGCCTTCCTCAGCTGTCACTTGGCTGTCAGAGAATCACCAGCTGGGAATTTTCTGAGATGAAACAGGGAGTTTTACATTTGATTTTCACAAGGTCACTAGAATGAGATGACAGGAACAGGGATGTCACTAAAATGTCTATTTGGGCCTTTGACCCAGAGCTGGAATGATATCTCTCTGCCTGCTACAAGCTGCTGACTTAAAACAAAAAGATGTTTTGTGAGCTTTAACAAATTTGTGGAAATTAACTTCTGTTGGCAAGAAGAAGGCAATTAACTTTCTACATAGAAAGTTAAATGTCCAATTTCAAAATCCTATAGCCAAATGATTTCAGTAAATCCCCCACACCAAGCCAACAAGTGCTGTTGAAAATCCATTCTCAGTATCGCGCTGGACACAGGTAACAAAATCGTTTCCTAATGTTGCTTTTCCCTGGGTCATAAACACTACAAACAGACACTAAAGGAAAGGAAATCAATCAGGCACAGAAAGATGGGAAGATGAAACCTTCTCACTGCCACTAGTGAAAGGTTGAAGACATGTTTGCTCTTGTTAGTTGGTCCCACTAAGTACTGTGCTTTATTTATATCAGATACGCTTCACATGAAATCAAAACTATTCATAGTGATAGACACAGTGTAGGGATCTTGCTCAATTATTCTTTTCCACATATCCTTTGCTGACATCCGTCATCATTTAGAAGAGAGAAGAGGAAAATTCCCATTAGACCTCTTTGTTTAATTGCTCTTATTGCTTCTGTCACTTGATAAGAGCTTAAGTGATACGTGCGTTTGATCCGAGGATACCCTGTCCATCGGAAGAATGTGACATCTGTCCAAATGCACCACGGAGACTGTGTGCCCAAAAGATATATCTATGGGAAGGTGGTATAAAATGCAAAGTTGCTCCTTGGTGATTAGCTGGTTTAATGCAGAGGATCAACAAGCACTTATTTATAGGGTTAGGAGCCTGTTTGTGAGACTGCTGATGCAGTGACAATGCTCACCATTTGTTTGCCATTAAAATTCAATTTGTAATCTGTCATTAAAATACTTTTCTGTTACCAAACCAACTGCTCCCAGAAGCTATGTGAAATCACCCGTTCCATACATCAATTTGTGCCCACCTTGGATGTCTGCAAAGCATATGGAGAAGGCAGTACATCAGGGGGCAGCAGGCAAGCAGCAATGTCTGAGTTGGGGGGGCTCAACTGCCTTCCCAGGAGAGCTGGCAGGAAGCAGAGCCAGAGCATCTGCCCATGTCCCACCGATGGGATGCTGTCCTTGGGCTGGTCCTCACTGAGGAGCCTTATATGAACCTTATAGAGGGGTTCACAAAGGAGCATTCTGAGAAAGCATTTTCCTTTCTTGCTCCTTACAGCTCTCACTAATTCAGTTCAGATCAAAGGACATCAGAAGGTTTTGAGCCATGTGCCAGCCTTAGCAGGGTGCCACCAAAGCCTGCTGGCCTGGTATCTGTAGCAAGTACAGGTTTGGTCTGGAAGTCCCTTTAGGTTTAGTGTAGCCAGCCCAGGCCACATCTTATTTTTGTCTTCAGTTTTTTGGACAATGACTTTCAGGCAAAACACACATGAAAAATAATAGGTAGCCTGAAGGTTGGGCATGTCCCACAGATACCTGACCTATCTGTCTGATCCTCTTTTGGGAACACTGAGCTGCATGCTGAAGGCTTCTATGGGAAGTTTCTGTAAGCACCACGAGTGTGGGCAGCACAACTTTTCCAGCAGGGTAGACAGCCCTGCTATGTATTTATTTGTTTCGAATAAAAATAATATGGGATGCGACAGGCAGTTGGTGCGGTCACATTACCATATGTCTCTTCTGCCTGTGCTCGCAGTAGGCAACAGGACTCATCAGACAGGTGAAGTACCAATCCCTCCATCTTTCGTCTTCCAGGAATATCCAGGAACCCAATCTGTCTGCAGGCACAGCCTGCACTGAGAAGGAGCTGTTCACTGTGGAAACTGTTCACCACCAAAAGCCGTCCTGGAGGACACGTCTCTAAGTCAAGACATCTCTGCTGTACCCTCTGCCCACAGCTGGGAGGGAAGTGGCTGCAATTCCCCTTTCTGGAGGAACAGATGCAGTCCTTCTCCTGCTAAGCATCAGCAGAGGTCTCCAAGGAAGCTACACTGAATATGCTGCTTTGATTTTCTTTGACCTCATTCTACCTAATTGGCCAAACCAACCTGTTGATGAATTGGAAGTGGGCCTGGCAGGTGGGAAATGGGGCACTGGGAGTTATTTTTTTAGTATACTTCAGGATCTGCAATATACCAGATCCAAATTATGATATCTGCAAGTGGGTCAAATCTCCTTCTTCTAAGAGGGAAAAGGAGCAGAAAAACACTGTGAAACTAAATTTCTGCTCAAATTTCCAGAACAGTTATGGTAAGTGTTTCCAGGGATCAATAACTACATAAATGACATGGGTAGTTTCAGGAAGTACATGTGGGACAGGCTCTGACAAGGGACAGTTGTCACATGAGGATACAGATGGCACTTCTAACGTCTACAGTGACTTCTACGTGCGAATGCATCATCACTCACAGTGTAACCTAACCAACCATATGAGGAGCCGACATATGCCAGCCTACATATTGCAGGGCTTTTGAGGTTTTCCAGCTCTGCTGTTTGTCATCTTGGAGATGCTTTTTCTTAACCACTTCTATGCCGGTCTCTCATGGGGCTCCATGGCATCAGGATCTCCTGGGGGGACCAAGTTGAGCCCAGAGCACTGCAGGGGTCTTGTCCACCCAGAGATGTGCCTTGCCACAACAAATGGCTGATGTTTCCCAGTTGCAGGTGTTCCACACTTTCTGGGGAACACATTGCCACTAGTGCTGATGAGATATTCACATGCAAGTCTTCTAGATGAAAGGGACAGTCTGGGTGACAGGAATGGTAATT
>JAVJGJ010000047.1:15889424-15925327 GCA_035590215.1 Microhierax caerulescens
TGACAGGAATGGTAATTTGTCTCTGCTGGGAATAGGAAAAGCAGCATTTGGCAACTGGGGGGTTGTCTTTATTTTCTTTTTAAAGAATTCTGGCCCTCTGAGTACCTTTCCTCATTTGTTTTCTCACTCTCTGGAAAATGGAGTCCCATGAAATGATACATATCACACCAAAACGCCGTTGGAAAGAGCAAATCTGCAGCAGAATTGATGCCCTCCAAGCTTGGAGCAGATATCACCAGGACTTTCTGAGTGACTGCTGCATTCATGCGGAAAGGCTTCTGCCTGACAAATGTGTTTGAATTCTGTGAGTACATCAGGGCATTGCTAGATAAGTATGTAATAGAGGACATCATTTATCATGATCTCAGGGAAGCGTTTGACAGCGTGCCACAAAGGGAATATGATTTACAAAGTAAGACAAAAATGGTATAAGGAAACTATTGATATCACTTACAAATCAGATTGACAGTTTGAGGGTGAAGATAGGGATGGGACATATAGCGGAAGCAGAAGGCTGGTCAGAGGCTGAATTTCTCTGAAAAATGCTCAAAGTAGCCCTAATCTAATCACCCTGAGTACTTGGGACAAGGAGAAAAGAGAAAGCAAATGTGTAGACGCCGAGCGAGCTTGCCTGAAATGAAATTGCATTCCAATATTCCGCCAGGCAAGGGAACAGGAGGCAAAAGCAGTCAGGAACCATCCTCCACGAGCCATCAATAAAACCTGATTTGGAGGGCGCCTCAGCATAGCAGACTCCCACAGGACTCTGCAGCCACTCCGCACCAGAAAGAGGACTGCTCTGACCCCCCTGGGAGCAGGCTGACCTGTAAATACGAACGGAGTGAGTACATTGCTATTGCAAAATACTCTAGCACTGGATTACAGAAAGGTACGTGTGAAAACCTTGTTACAAACAGGCTTTGCCAAAGTATCTGACTGCCTCTGGCATGGCTGTTTTGGCAGAAGGGTGCCTGGCTGCCCTGGGTGCATGTTCCCTGGCACAGGGGCATTTTGCCAAAACCATCTGCTGTGAGCTGGTCCACTCACAAAGTCCATCACCGCAGAGGGAGGAATTGGGCAAATGGAAATCAGTGGGATTTAATCAGGCTACAGATAGCACCGCTTGGGCAGGAGGAATGTTTTTGTTACTAGGCGGAGGGATTTAAACACCTACCCCTCATACTTATGCACACTAGTAAACGGTTGGACTTGAAGACCTTCAAGGTCTTTTCTAACCTGAATGATTCTACGATTTGGTGGTGCACCGAGGTGAGCACACCATGCTCACTGTCATGGGCAAGCTTTCCTGAGCCTCTGCCAGGGGCAGGCAGCAGGGGAGCATCACTGAAATTGTTTTGGCTGGAAATGGCTGGCAGTTTGGTCCAGCATGTTTTACAAAGAAATATCACTTGGAAGAGGGAGTCAGAGAGCAGCTGATTTCCTAGGACCTCTAAAACATACAGTTGGGGAGTCATTTGTGGCTGCAGCTCAGGAAACCTGTATCAGCTCTTCAGTCCTGCCTCCTGCTTCGCCTTTGCCCACCTCATCTGCTAGGGCAGGCAGCTCTCTGGAGTGGGACTGTCTCTTTCTGGGGGGGGTTGTGCAACAGTTTTGCAAGTGGACTCCTGGCCCTTGCAGCTACTAAGCTGCTACCAGGCGATGCTGTCCCTGCTGGGCTCTGGCTCTCTTGCAGCTGGCTGGTCAGGAGCGATGCTCCTTTCCTCTCTGCAGGCTCGCGCTGCAGGGCGCAAGAAGAAATTTCTCATTTTTGGTCCTGCAAGGCTGGGGGCGCAAAGCCTACAATTTGTGCTTGTTTTCTGTTTTTTTCCACTGCCTGATTATTGCCAAGTATTTCATATACACACAGCAATTTAGTTAGATTGATGGCCCTTGTCTCCCTAGTGACAAATGCAATGCCTGCCAGACGCTTGGCTCTAAACTGTCTTTACAATTGTTCTGCTTTTTTAAAAGTTTAAATGCCCACTAGAGAAAACCTTAGTTTGTCATTTAGATTGGCCTTGGCTAAATTAGTTCAGTCCTGAGCAACCGTAAGATACAAAATGAGTACACTAGTCTGGGAGGCAAGGGGCTTCTCGTAAAGAGCAGCTACAGAGTGGACTTAAATTCACATGAAGGAAACCATTAGAGGAGAATTTTGACATTGACAAGGAAGACAGTGTTGGAAAGCAGATATATACCCAGCAAGCATATCATGAGAGTCCAGGCTGCATCACAAGGACAGTGAAAGGCAGAGGATGGTCCCGGTGAACAAGGGAGGGATGAAACCTTGGTCTTGCTGCAGTCACCAGGAACAGTGTCACAGTGCCTCACCGAGGTGCTGCATCAGCATCAGGGTCCTGTCAACCTGCACAGTTTGCAGAGGAACCTTCTTCTTCATTTAAGGGCACCAGCGTATGAAACACTTGTGAGAGCAGGAGCAGTGTCTGACCACCTAGATTTTATTAGCAATGTATGGGAAAAGGGAACACTCCTCTTAGAGCATGTAGGATCAACTGGATGCTTAAAGGACTTTCCTGTACACATAAAAAACGTTAATTGCTGGCATCTCATAAGCAATTGTATTTGACAACCTTGATTTTATACTTTTGGGAGAGCAGAAGTGCAGCCAGGGACCTGAGACCCATGGTAAGCAGTATTCACATGCATTCCTGCAGGGTTAGGTCTCAGGTTAGGTGTGGAGGCTCTCCACACCGCCAGTGCCAGGACACTGGTTTGCATCTTCACTCGTCTGCCGTTGTGAGACCACGGATCCCGGACAAACCTCCTGGGTGGCTGTCACCTGTGGTCTGCTGCCCATGGGGCTCCTGTCTGCCTCCTGCCATGGACAGAAGTGGGCAGCATCCACTGGAGCCATCCGATCCCTCCTAGTTGCATGGAACATCTTCTGCACAGGCTTTGTTGGGTAAGAAGACTGAGCTAACAGTGCACGTGAGTGATTCCCTCTTGAAATCTGCCATGTCAGGCCAGTTTCTACTCCCCCGGAATGGCTCATCTGAAGTGAATACGCTAGTTTTTGTCAAGCCCTTGAGGAGTGAGAACAAAGTCTATGCCTTAAATAAAAACAAAACTGAAAGGTTCCCCGGGGGGCTGAAAATATTTATTACTAGGAAAAGCATGCCAACTTGTCAACTTCCAATTCCCTTTATTTTCATGCAACTTTAAAAAAAACCCAGCCATACACATTCAAAAATACACTCCAAGTATTAATCTCTTCTTTGCTGACACTTTAAATGTCAACTCTGAGCCTGGAGTAGATTTTCACAGGCAAGTTATAAAACTCTGAAAACAGGATTTAATAATGGTAATGCTGACAAAACCTCAGCCGCAGCAAAGCTAGTAGGTGCCTCTGTGTATACACACCAGGCAGCTGGGCTAAAAAAAAACGATAGGGGGAGAGCTAATTTATTGTTATTAGCTAGGTGCACGTCGGAAAGTTTCATATTTTGGAGATCTTCTTTTTCAGACTGATAAAAGTCTGGATCGAGAGACAGATTAATGATTCTAATTTCTCCACCTGTGTTCTTTTATTAGACTCACTATGCCAAACGGGTACTGTTGTTAATGGGCCCTGCACACCTATTTCTCTATGTACCACATGCAGAACGCACTCCATCGTGCCCATCAGAATAACTTTGTTAAAAATACTGAAGCTGAACCTGCTGTGTCTGTTAGCGGAGCTGAAATGAAAAATAGCTGTCAGGAACTGACTGGAGCAAACAAGAATTTACTTAGACTCGAGAAGAAAGTGCGCTCTGATTTAGCGTTCAGCTCGGGTGCATGTTTTATGCATGTGCATATAGGAAGGGAAAATTCATTGATTTCCTTCAGAGCTAGTTTATGTCTTGATGGAGCAAAGCATGTAAGTGCCTGCTTAAGTCTATTCCTGTTCAATAAAGTGTTTAAGCAGCTGCCTATGTCCCACTGGTACTAATACAGGATTTAAACATCTACTTAGACTGAAATGTTCTCAGAAGCTTTGTTGTATTGAGGCCTGATGCATGCTGCCGTGTTCTGGACATGGCTGGTCACGCAGACTAAGGATGTGGAAATGAAGACCAGAGTGGTCGTTACCTTGTCACCAAGAGATGGCTTGTTCAGGCTTTCTCCAGGTAAAGTTCTGGGGGCATATTTCACGTGTTATCAGCACACATACACAGGGATTTATTTTTAAATCTGTCACTGGTTCTCAGTCATGTGAGTAGTTCATCCCCAGAACTGCAGAACAAATTTGCAGGATGTATGGGAACGCTCTCCATTGCAGTGATGGGCATGAGAAAGCCAGCACCAACCCCTCTGAGGTTATCCAAAACCCTCCTCCCCTTTTTTACTTTTCTTTCTGTCATCTGGAATGGTCTGGAAAGGGATTTTTCTTGGAGTTACTTGATACTCAGAACGATTTTTGCAGCGCATTGCTGCATTTTAGGCAGTGCCGCAGGGGGTGGCTTTACATGGGTGGGAGAGAAGGGGACGCAGGGGGTGCTCCTGCTTGGGGTTGTAACGCGCCATGACGTGATGTTGCTGATGGGTAATAGCAAAGGACACCCTAAAAATATTTGGCATGATATTTGTGAAACTGTTGCCTTTAGGAAGGAGGCCATGGCAAGCCCCCAGGATAACCAGCCCCACCACGCAACAGTGTTTCAAACAAGGTAACGAGTTTGCTGGCAGCATCAGGGAATTTGTGCAAAATGACTGATCCTCCCCCTGAAACAGTAAAAAAAATATGGAGTGCTAATTTTGAGGACTGAAGTCACCTAATTCTGCTTGCAATGTCTATGAATGAAAATTGGGTAATTTTTCAATGTCAAGTTTGCTTTTCCAGCTCAAATGGGACATTCAGGGTTCACTCCTGCTTATGGCACATCACAGTGGTTCTCATCACCCTTATTTCTTGGTTTATCCATAGGAATAGGCAGCTCAGAAAAAGCAGCACCTCTCAGGATCTGACCTGCATGCTGACAGAAGCAGAAAGCCTAGAAGTGATGACGAAACCTTGCTGCTTTTCCAAGCTTTGTAACAGCTTTGGGAAGAGTTCTTATTTTTGCTTTCTCCCATGCATTCAGTGTTGAGATTAAAATTTACTGTTGCTGCTATTTCCAGAGAAGAGTTGGGAGCTGAGCTGAGGTTTCCTTTTTTTCAAGTGGTTTTTAGTGTTGATAGTGCAGAAGAGTCATCTGTGACAATTTTGTTTTTTCTGTCAGTGCAGCTTCCTACATGGGATTTATTTTTAAGGCCAGGATTCTTCAGAATATTTCTTTTTTTTCAATTCCATTTTCATTTACCAAAGTAGCTTCTGTGGGTTGTCCCCACATAGACATTTTTATACACTCTAGAAAGTCGAGTTGCTTTGCTGATTCTGGAAATGAATTGCCATCTTGTGTGCATTGCAACAGGATTATTTTAAATCCATATTAGTGTTGTGGATTTCAATAGGAATTTTGCTTTGGTCATTGCCAGTGTCAGTCTATACAGAGACTGAGTTGCACGCAACAGTGAGGTTTTTTTCTGAGGTGTGATATGCATGGATTACTTGACCACAAAATTAATTTTTCAAGTGAAACATCATCTCTTCTTTCTGATCATCTTTCTTTTTTTTTTTTTCTTCTCATTTGCCATATCTCATCTTACGTTAAAATTGTAGATAACTTGTGACAAGGATCACCATGTTTTATTAGCAATATTGCAAACCAATTTTGAGCAGAATTTATGTACAAATGTAAATCTTTACATTCTAGGGAAAGGAATAGCTGCATAATAGCAACTCTAAGCATTCAGCTGTCCAGGGGCTGATTAGTCTTCTGTGCTTCCCTGGAGCCAAAGTAAATGATGAACACCAGTGAGCCCTTATATCACACAGCAAAGCTTTCCACAGGGCCTGGGATTACACAGTTGCGGTGCCACAGTTAGTACCAAGCCTCTGGTGTGGATTTTGCGATGTCTGCCATTGTATTTCAGATACCAAGCAAACAAAGCCACGTATTTCCATAGAAACTGTAACATATTACTGAATACTGCCCTTAAGTATGCAAATATCACTTCTAGTATATTCAAGTGAGGCTGTTAATATATCCTAAAGAAGAATTTGGTGCCATGTGCTGACCCGTAAATGCCAGTCAGTTACATGTAACCCAATAACTGTTTTTCAGCTATTATTTCTACCTTTGCAAGATGCGTGATGACTTCTACATAATGTGACTTACTGAGCACCCGTGGTGCAGGGCTGGCTGGACACTAAGACCCAGACTAAAGGGCTGCCAAGGAAGTGGACAGGTCTAAGATAGCCCTGGTCCCATGGGAACCCTGAGGAGCCTGGGCTGCTTAAAATTAAAGATTTAAAAAGATACTTTACTGCACAGCCACTAATAGTGACAGGATTAAACAGCTAATATGGGGAAAGTGGGGCGTCTAGTAATGGCTGTTGTACTGTAATGTGTTGTCTCTGTTATTCCCAGGCAGATCTCTAATTTTTAATTGTCATCACATCTTTTCCCTCATACAGCAAATGCATTTGCCATCTTGCCCTCTCTGAAAACCTGCAGGTGGGAGTGGGAGACTAGTGCATTCTTCCCAAGGGCAATGTAATTCAGGTTTAACCAAAATGAGAATAATAACCATTAGATGAAACAATTAAAGGAAAAAAAATAATTGTTTGAGTACACCTGAAACTTTTTATTTGTCTTGGAATGAAAAGCTCTGATTCACTGTAAACAATTTAATGATTTTCTTTCATTAAAAAATAAGGTCAAATTTTAAAAGATAAAAAGCTCTTCTTTCGAATGAAGAGTCTGATAGCTGTTAGAAAGTGTTGAGACAAAATGCTTTACATTCCAAAAAGTTTTTACTTTTAAAATCGACAAAATGTTATATTTTCCCCTATTTTATTTCCCCTCGGTTCTTTTCAGCTGCATAGTTCTTTCCTTCTGAAATGCACCTTGAGCAGAGATTTTAATAGTTCAATAACTAAGATCATTATCCAAAAAATAACCTTTTCTGCATGCAAAATGCTAAAATGCAAACCCCAGAAGGAAGCAGGGCAATGGTTTCCATGCTTCACTCACAGTCAACATACTCACCATAGGCAGGGACAGTGTCTCTGTGGTTTTTGCTTCCCAATCTTTATTACATCAGAAGAATCCACCATAGGTGGATGCTGCTCCTTAAAGATCACAATGGTATCTCCAAACATTCAATCATCACACTGACATGGAACAAAGGGAGGATAGAAGTAGATTATACGCTGTGTATTGGAGAACACATAGTTCTGGCTTTAAGGATTTGGAGATTTGCACTAAGCTTACTTACTCATTTCTAAAAAATTACTTATGTTTTGCACTGATGTTGGGGCTGAAAACCTTGGGGTTTTTAGTATGTTCCAGTTCCAAAATCTCCCATTTGAAGGCAATGTTAGTAATTACTGACAGTGAACAAACACAGCATATGAAAGCACTCCCCCAGATTGCAGCTTGGAAGTCACTGTCTTTCAATGCACCCCTGTTCACACTGTTGCTTCACTTTTGGGGGCTCAAAGCCAGGGAATCACCCGTTATCCTCCTCTGGAATATCGAAATATTTAACACATACCTTACATGAATGCTTAGAAAATGAGTCATCACTGCATAGACGGGCTGCTGGCTCTTTACATGCTGTTTTTTGTGTTGTTCTGGCTTTTATTAACTATCAGACCTTCAGGTCCAGCCATACAGAGTATCTTCCAGGGCAGCTGGGCTTGCTTTCAGATGTAAATACTCCTGCAAGAGGCTCTGCAGCATGCTAAAACTGAAAAAAATCAATATGTATTCTAATAGACAGGAACAAATTGGGTCTTAAAGTGTAAATAGGGCTGTGTGAAATACAATAAAGTAAATTTAACTAGTGAACTGTATTAACTGTGATGATTATTCTGCATTCGGGGAGGATAATTTATGTAATGATCACCAGTGCTGTTGGACTTTCCACCATAGATCTTGAAGGTCACCAGCTGAGCTGGGACCTGAACCTTTCCAAAGGTAAAGAAAATCTTTTCAATTAGATTAAACCTCACTATTATTTTCCAAGTCGTCTCACCTCCATTACAGAGCCGACTTCTGGAAACAGTACGGGATGGTGTCTGGCAGTCTGCAAGCACACTCGGCACCGCGCGGTCCCTGGGGCCAGCACGGTCACAGCGCCGGAGCTACTGAATCATCAAACCACAATTTATTGGCTTCCCCAGCTCAGGGCTGGTTTTCTCCCTGGTTAACAGTAGATGTAGGAGAAGAAAGAGTTGGGAAATGCGGCTCCCTTCCTCTAGGCTGTACTTGCAAAAGGCAGCTGTGATTTTATGCTAATAAATAACAAGCAAACGCATTTTTAAAAGTAGTGGTTTTCTGCCTTAGTAATGCTTTTTTTTAAAGAAGACTGGCTGTGGATGAAGTTTTGAAATCTAAATGAATCATTTTGACTCACTCATTTCTCTATTGTGTCAAAATACTTTGTTTCATAATAGCTTAAAGCTCTTTCACCTGGACTTTGATTTAGTAGGATATTCGCTGTAATAACAGGATAAGTGCTAGGCTATAGCTGTTTTCATGTTATTGAAACAAAAGTTAGTGCTGTATCAGAGCTACATGATCCAGTATTAATGAAAAGAAACACTCCCATGTTCCCAAACCAAATAAAAGCAAAAAACACATTTACAGGAAAATTCTGGTTTGGTTTTTTTTTTTCCATTTAGAATGAAAAAACCCCTCAGGATTTTCTTCAGAGCTGAAAACCTGACCAGTGTGCCGAGCGACTGCCACTTCAGCTGCTGAAGACAGGCTAGATGAAGTCTTCAAAGGCAGAGCATGTTGCCAAGACCTATCACCAGCCTCTAGTCTTGGGGTGGCTTTCACCCTGACTTGAATCTGGTCAGCGTTCTACGTTAATTTATGGTGCACTTTATCACAGCTCCCTGCCTACCTGATTGATACATAACACAAGCAAAAAGGTAGGCTGGTAGCAAGGAACCTTATTGCATTAAGGAAGAAAAAATGTTTTAACAAGATGGACAGTATGGATAGATACCCCATTGACTTGAAAATAATAAAATAAGCAAATAAAGAAAATTAGACAAAGTCAATGACCTCTGAAAGGAAAAGGCAAGTTTGTCCTTTCAAAAACTTTCCCTGCAAATAGTCCTAGGAATAATCCTAGGAATGACTGCAGTTTTCAAAACAATGCCCTCACTGCTGCAAGTGCGATATGGCCGAAGCATCTTGTTTCTCTTCAAAAAAATACTTCCATAAAAATAAATTGGTCAAATAATACTTCTGTAATTATCTTGCTAATTCCTGTGTAGTTAAGACCTGAAGCAATTTCTATATTTAAATGACATATACTGAATGAGTAATGTCTTTTTAGTTTTGGAATGGTCTTCTAGCATTAGTGTTTCTTGAAATAAGGACAGCTAAAGGGATTTCTAATTGATAAATCTGACTGCAATTTAGGCATGGCCATTAGACTAATTAAAATCCAGTGTGACCAATGCCTTTCAGTTGATTTTGATCGTAAACATACTCAGCAAAGCTGTTTCCATTGCCAGGTCTGTAACACTATCCTGACAACCAGTCCAGTTGTGTTTCAGCAATTTCCCCTTTTCTGCATATTCTGCTGTTCAGCCTTACCATATTATGGTGCTACGTAGATATATTTTCTTAAGAGAAGAAAAAATGTTGGGGGCTTGTATTCTTGTCTGGTGGGAGGTAGCATCACTCCACTGAAACTGCTGGTGAGAGGCTGACCCAGAGGGGTAGAGAGGTTTTGCAATGCACCTTGCACGCTGCATTTCTGCATGTTTGTACCTCAGTGTCTGTTAACAGTGTCTGGTGGGGTCTTTGAGAGGTGGAAACGGGGTCACCGGTTACCAATGAAAGGCATGGAGAGAGTCAATAAAAACTAAAGAAAACCAAAAGTGGGAGCTGATGGGAGCATGGGAAATTTTGGGGAGAAATTGCCCAGGTACTTACCTTCTGGTAGTCTGAAAAAGAGTTCAATTTCTATTAACTGTATGATCCCTGATTCTCCCAAACTCTAACACACTGATCACCTGCCTCTTAAAGTGCTAATCTTCAGCTGAAAATAACTGTTAATAGATCTGTCTGTAATGGTCTTCCTACATGGGATGAACTTGGCCTGACCCACAAAGGTAAAGAATAACAACAGACTTCTTGTGATCTAGCGGTAAAAATTATGTGACTATGGTCTAACAATAATGCCCTTCCTTCAGCTGTTTTATTTCACCATATGTTGCCAGGCAAGGTGACATCTGACCCAGGGAAATGACGTGACACTTGAGTTTGGAAACCAACATGGGATATACAGGACCCAGTGGCCTGAGGATCCTTTTATTCCTTTTAAAATTATTTAAAGGTGGAGAACAAATATTTATTTTCCAGGGAATTTTTCCAGTTAACATGTTAAGTCAAATTTTATTTTATTTTTTTAAATCATATTTTGCATTTCCTCAACATCTGAGTGCCCTCACCTGTGACACAAGACCTGCTGTGTTTCGGTGTCCTTGGGCAGCAGGGCCAGCACCCTGGCTCAGTACAAAGTTCCTATTATAGCATTTTTTGACTGATCTTGAGCAAAAGCAGAAGGGTCCAGGCAGATTTTAAGCTCTGCAGGATCCTCAGCACCCTCAATGAGAGAAAAGAAGCATCGTGGGGAGGTTTCTGCAGATAATTGAAGGATCTTGGCAAAACTGAGATGCTTTAATAACAGATGGCGGGGAAAAGGCTTAGCCAGTTCTCTTTCCATCACTCTTCAGTGCAGAAGAACCCTCCAAATGACATCCTGCACTGCTGTCTCAGATCTATTATTAAAGGGCCCTCTCAGTGCGCGTGCTGCGCTCCCTTCCTCAGGAGATGGGTTCATGGGATCAGGCTTTGACTTCCACGCTGGCGTGTCTGGCTGAGCCATCCCACCTCCGTGGGGCTGGCAAGGTGCAAACATTTAAGCCAAAGGTCCAATCCAAGCCAGCACAGAAATGCAGGAACACACAGGTGCACTGACTGCAAATCAGGGTCTACATCTGCTTCTCCTGCTTCTTTACAAGACCACAGTGCTCTGTAAAGTCAGTTGTTCTGTGGCACTGGAATTCTCTTTATCAGCATTCAGTGAAAACAAACACGAAGGGGAAGGGTGATAACAGAAGGATGACAGTGATACTCTTCCTCTGGGCACAAGCTCCAAGCTGCAGTGTGACCCTTTCTGGCTCCGTGTGCTACAGACTGAGATGAAATAACTACCATCCTGCCTCTGAAAAGAGCATTCTTGTAACGGCGCAACACCGTGTCCATCACCTTCACAAACAAGCGATAGCTGGAGAGAGAAACTCTCCTGGCGCTGGGCACAGGGACCAGCGTCTGTGCCAGGACACCTCAAGGACTTGCACTTCTGCTCCACACAAGAATTCCCTGAAATCCCATGCCTTTAATTAAAATATTAGAGCTTAAAACAGGCAAGGGACACTGAAAGTGAGCAGGAACGGGCTCGTGGGCAGTTAGAGATGCCCTGGGAAGAAATAGTCTTTTTAATTTGCAGCACATTCTCTCAGCTCTTACAGTCTTGGACAGGTTTACAGGGCAGTCTAAGCTCTACGGTAAAGTATTATACATACTAAAATACTGCCCATTAAAAATCACATGAATATACAGGTTATAACATAGGGAAGCACCACAGCAACTAATAACATACAGGAGACACATCTGTCCTTGCAGTCCCACCCCGAGCCTGAAGTCCTTAGGGCTAACAGCATCCTGCATCCAAACTGAGCAGCTTGAACCATAGCCGTGCCCTGCTATGCCAGAGCTAAATCTGTGTCCAAGTATTTGAACAAATCTGAGGCTTCTGTCCCAGTAGTGATTGAAGGAGAGTTTTTCCACAGTTCTTCACTTTCACGTTCTGAACCTTGAAAGGAAATGTACCAGCTTCGAGCTGGAAAGGGCTTAATAATGCCCCAGCAGTGGTGAAAAACAGCCCGTGTATCGCTGTGAATGGTAACTAGGCTCCTTCTGGACTTCTGAGTGCAGGAAGGTGAGTGGGGTGCTGCTCCACAGCTCTGCTAGGCAGGTGGCTGCCGGCTGCCAACAAAAGGTGGGCTGCAGGAGCTGTGAAATCCCATTTCCAGTGGAGTCTGAGAAAAGCAGGTTTAAAAATAAGCAATCAGGCTGGTTTCCTTTGTTAATGACTCAGTGATTCACCCAAGATAATGCAGTTCGGCTTTGAAGGGCTCCACTCTCCTGGCAATAGCTTTCTTTGGAATACATTGTTTTGAATGAAAATGGGAAACCCATCTAAAACCAGTACTGATAAGACTGTATCCACTGTGTCTAACTTCTTTTCTTCACCTTATTTCCCCCTTTTTCTCCTCCTCCTCCTCAACCATAGACCTACTCAGTCGCTAATAGCCCCTGCCAGGGAAAACAGACCTTTTGCTCTTGTCTGACCTTTTAAAATGCTGACACCACCCTACCCTACCTGCTTTGGCTGGGAAACGGAGAGCTCAGGTGATCCTGGGTCTCCTGTCATACTGATAAGCTGGTGTTGTAAAATGCAGCCAGGGAAGTTTCAACGTGGCTTTTCTCCCACAGCTACAACAGGAGGGATCAGAGGGAATGAACATGCAATGTGCCACATTACTATTACGATCCTTGTGAGGATGGCGTGCGTAAATCCCGACAGCAGACTGGGAAAATGCATTGAATTCTGATCTCTGTCCTAGGCCCAGTGCATAATGCTGGGCAAAACTCCCAGGCAGCCTAAGCCTCCGTTCTCTAGTCACAAGCGTGGAGTTCCCACGTGCCTCATGTGTGGCTCAGTTTCCCTTTCAGCAGGTATGAAATTCCCATCAAGAGGAATAGGGCAAAAGATTTTAGGTTTATTTCTCCATACACACAAAACTGTGGTCAGGAGAAAGCCAGTAAAGGAGACCTGACAACACCTTTACTGGGGAAGCTGGTCCAGCTGGAATAAGCAGACATGCTTTCCGATCTGCAACCCCTTCTTCTGGGCAGAAGATTTAGCTCCAAAGACTGGACCCAGTAAAGGAACAATGTGGGAATAAAGGCTTATTTAAGGTAGGTTTTGTTTCAACTTTTCTTTGTTCTCTTCACAGTGCTCAGCCCACACAGCCCTACATCAGTAAGATTTCAGAGCTGAAAAAGAGCTCATGTTGCCTGTTTTTCCAGATGTTAGAGATGGTGCAAACCAAGATGTTACCTCTCCCTGTAGGTCTTGTGCTATTTATGTCCCTAAACTGCTGAGGTTACGACACAGGAGACAGCCTCGATTATCATGACAAGCAGATAAAGGAGTACAGGCGAGCTAAACCCTAGTGGATGCTGAAGCCCCTGGGTTGGATCTGTTGTACCAAAACCAAGGGAGCCAGCAGCCTCTAGGGCTGATCTCTTTGACAAGTGTCATGGTCTCACGCCATTTCACATTCACTTTTTAAACCATCTCCCAAGTTTCTACCCACAGGGATCTCACCCTGTGATAATGGAGGAAATGCAGAGTTTTGCAGAGGAACAGTGATGCACTAAATAACCCCTGCCAATAGCAGGCTAGTTCACTGCCAGCTCCAGATGGGTTTTTTAATCAAGCAGAGCAATATTGATGGCCTCTGCTCAAGCTCTTTCACTAATTGCCTTCCAACATGAACTCAGCAAAAGGTATGATAAATCCAAATTTCCACTAAACATAAGGCTGGGATGAAGATATATTTTGCCTGTGTATAGGCACAAGGCAGCAAACAGGGCATCTTGGCACGTCTTTCTTTTGAAGATGTTTTCACTGAGTTCTCTGGATCTTGAAATGCATAATTTAACAACTCGTGCTTTACCTTATTTAAAAGTAGCTGCCAAGACCTCACCTCCTTACCCACAGTTTTAAGGCAGTCTTTAACACTTCCACAGGAGCTGTATTCAATGCTCTCTGCTTATTTCCATTATGTTTACTAAGCAGTTAGCATTATTATTGCTGCTATTTCTCATACTACGATATGTGCTATGCAAGTTCTCAGATCTTCAGCGTACATCTACAGAAATATCTAATCGATTTCAGCTTCAGGAATTTGTGTTTAAACTGGTATTTAAGAGGGTTTATTAGCATAAATATGAGCATAGCTCTAAACTGGTGAAATATGTTCAAGCATTACAGAAAGCTTGGAACTTGCCAGAAGACCTTTTCCAACTTACCTGCCATTTCTAATAGGAAATATGCATTAACCATCAACCTATGGTTGAAAAGGAGGAGATATATTAGCTGACACTTTTACCAGCTGAGTTAACTCTGCTTTGTTCTCCGTGATGGCAATGATGCTGTTTTCAATTATACACTTTATTCCATGTTCCTGAGGGTTGTCACTAATCCACTCTGTCCTTGGAGATTTTCTGGGCTTGGGCTGTGCTGCAAGTTTGGATGAACAAAGCTAGCTCGCTCTTTATACCCATCTATTCCTCTTTACAGTTATTCCCACTCAGGGGTCTTTTCATGCCCTCTCTCCATGACCCTCAACAATTTTAGCCTTTGAAGGAAAGAGCAAGGAAATCCCTTTTCTTTCAGCAGCCATACTCCATTGCGTGATTTCAAATTTCAAGCTGCTGGAGAGCTGAAGGATTGGGGAGACCTTCACCTGCAGAGAGGGTCACTGCAAGGTTTGGGATAGATGATATTTGCTGCCCATGGGGAGGTGGAGGATGAACTTGGCAAAGTGCTAGTGCAAAGCACTGCCTTGTGCCAGCTTCTTGGGTTGAGAAAAGCTTATTTTGCAGCCCCTTCCCTGGAGAGGTGGCACAGGAGAAAGTGCATGCACGATCACTGCCCAGCTGCCCCGAAAGTGCTGGTCTGAGCAAGCAGCAGGGAGGGCAGCTGGCTGCAAAGAGGTGAGGATGGGCACTACTAAGACATGATTCCAGATGTGTCTGAAGCCTGTTCACAGGGCTCGCAGACAACCCCAGCTGCATCCAGGCTCAAGGAGGGTTGCGGGGGGATGTCAGCTCTTCCCCAGGACAGAGGGGACCACATACATCAGGGCCCTCTGGGGCTCTGCAGGGACTGTCACCTGGTGATGCTGCAACATCAGCCCTCTCCCACCAGTCTCCTGCAAACAAATGGAAGGAGGCTGATCTGCTGCTTTGGAGGTGTCCGCCAACTCTAAGCGTTCAATAGCTCACTAACTCTGCCTGCTCGTGTTGCCCCTTCCAGTGTTTGGACTCATCCTGAGCATCCCCCCTTACAAAGTGCCTTATGCTCCCAACGTCTAAGATGATCTGCCCAGCTGCCCTGGGGCTGGCCGCTTAACAACATTAAGGGACAGTAATTTCCTGGTGAGACAGCCAACAATCTCCCTCATTTCAAATTTTCTGTTTAATTTAATTTTCTGTTTAAATTAATGTTGTTTTCTCTGTGCCTGTCTCAAAGCGATCTCTCTCCTATAGAAGCTCTCTGGGATTTCTGCTGTGAGCTGGCTGAAGGCAGCTCTGCAGCTTTTGGTGTCCTCAGACACCAGATCTTTGGGTGATGCTGCCAGCAGGAGGGTGCAGAGGCGGTGGGCACCTCCCTCCCTCCCCCTCCTTCTCGCTGGACCTGGAGAGTCAGGGCATCAGGCACTCAGCTCTCACTACGCAAGGGGAAGAAGGCTTCCTCATGGACCTCAGACATGCTTAACTCCTGCTGAGCACCCAAGCCATGCACACCCCTTCCCAGCATGTCCATGTCATGCTCTGAGAGGATGGCAACTCTGCTTTGCCTTTATGGTTCCGTAAACCCAATTTTTTTCTGGGAGCAGCAAAGCCCCAGCCCCCACCCACAGCAGGGGTTTGGCTCCCTTTCTGCAGGCATGAGCAGGTTTCTTGTCCTGAAATCACAGCTGTCCTACAGAGAGCCCTTGGGTACATTTCCCAAAGGTTCCCAGGTGCCACCCCGAGAGGTGGTGGGACAGATGCTTCCTGACACATTTTGGTATAAACTGGCCTAGCGGTGGACTTGTCAGTCCTGGGTTAAGGGCTGGACTTGATGGTCTTAAAGGTGTTTTCCAACCTAAATGACTCTGTGATTCTATGAATGCCTCAAGGCACATGGCTGTACCCTGGTTCTCCTTCATTAAACAAACCACTGTCACTTTTTGCCAAGCAGAGGGGAGAGCCTGGCTTCACACATCTTGCTTTCACTCCCTGACAATTTCTCTGTCAAGGAAAATCTCAGTGCCAACCCATCTTTGTAAATACACTTTGAGATGTTTGGCTACAATAAAAGCAGTTCCATGCAGGAACCAGGCGTTTTCATTAAGCCCGATGGGGTGCTGTAATTTTCATTAGGTAGAAGCCACTCAAACAACTCTTCAAGGATGAGAATGCAGTGCTAATAGGGCTTTCAAAGAGGGATAATTTACTGGTATCACTGGAAGTCTCAGAGGTCAGCCTTCAAATGCACTCAATACTCCACGGCACTACTAAAAATACTGGATGTCCTGCAGGTATTTTACCTTTTAAGTTACTGGCAGAGCAAAGTGAGGAAAAACTGAAAGCACAGAATAGTGGAAGGGTTATGCAGTGCCATGGCATTTGCTTTAGCTCTGTGAGCAAAGAAATAAACTTTCCAGCAGACACTTTTAAGCATTTGTTTGTGTTTAGGACTAACAGGTTTATATGGAATGAGTCATAGTGCCATATTCCGTTTTTAAGCACAGTGACGCATCCAGCACAAGCCTTTCTGAAGGTATAGCACAGGACCTGCCTGAAGCAACCGGCTGTAGACTAGCAGGGTGGTGACCTATGGCTTGCACAACCTGCCTCCTCCCTCTAAGCACGGAGCAGCCTCGGGGAGGGGGGGTGGGGGTGTCTGCCATGCCAAGGGCTGGGGTACACCCTGTGCCCACGCAAGGGGCAGCGCCAGCCTCTGCAGACTGTGGGAATCCTGCAGTGATGGATATCTGCAAAGCATCAGGTTCCCATCCTTTGAGATAATCTTTCAATTCCTGACAAATGCCAAAGAGGAAATAGTCAGTTTTGGAAACGTGCATGGGCCAAGTTCCCAGAGGCCCGGGCAAGGCGCCCTCACATATGTCCCCTTCTGATCTGTCCACTTGTTCCATCTCTTGTTAAACTTAATGAGACAAGGACCAGCTAAATCTTGGGATTTTTTTCAACCAATTAATCAAAACTGAAACCTGAAGTAAGAAGCTTTTCTAACAAAAATAATGAAAAGATGTGTTTGTAGATGCTACAATATTGTGTTTGAACAAAGTGCAACCTTGATTTTCATTCTGAAACAACTTTCATTCCTCAAGTGCATGTAATTTTTCACCTCGGCCTTCTCTATGCAAAGACCTTTTCAAAAAGATTTTTCTTTAGTGAAGAAAATTAACTCAGTTGCCCTGAGCTGACTTCTTTCAGTTTGACAAGCCAAAAATGTTTTCATTTGGATGAAAACTTGGAAAATGTCATGAGATGGAGAACAACTTCCTGGCTCTCCCAAATGGGAATGACTTTGTCCATCGATTTTCTTCCCCGTAAACGCGGGGTGAGTCATAATGAGGTCCACCTCCCCCAGTGGCTCGTGGCAAAGGACTCAAAGGAGATTAAAAAAAATAAAATAGATAGGAATTGGTCAAGTAAAAGGTAGGAAAATGCCAAATCCTTCTGCATTTGCAGCAAACACTGGCTGCTCCCTGTTGTGCCTACCTCCCTGGGAAGTGTTTAAAGATGCAGTAAGGATTTTTTGTTAGTCAGGAGTCATTACAGAGTTTCTGCTGAGCAAATGCAAGAAGATGGTCTGGCCTTCCCGTTGCAGATGGTTCAGGCAGATGCCCCCAGAAACCCCATGTACTCCTTGGTGTGGAGAGAAGCCACGTGGTGCTATACAGGGCCCCAAACGCAAGCAGCAATGAATCATGAAGCCTATTATTTCTTATCTAAGTTCACCTCCAGGGAATTCAAATGAAATACAGTCGCAGAGGAAAGGCGGCTCACTGCTGTGGGAGTATGTCAGTACCTTAACTTCAATTTAGAAAGATGAGCTCCCCCAGTTTTAAATCTTTCCTAAGATCAGCCCATGCCCTGAGGCAGGGTATACAGAAAATACACAAACCTAAGATTTCTTTCTTTGAGGCAATAGAGGCATAAAACCCCCTTTTCTGGGCTAAGAGATGACCTGTTGCTTCAATCCAGAGAGCCCAGTCAAGCAACATCAGGGGAGCTCTTCTCACTTCTATCCCACTCAAGTACTCCTCTGTGAGGGTCAGGTCCCACGGCTGTTTAAAACATGCCAGTACAATGTCTGTTCATATCAATCATTAATTATATAGAACATTCCATTCAGCCTGACATTCAGTCCCTTCTCTAGAATAAAACTTACGGTAGCATATAAAACGCTTTGCCATTGCTCAAACACTGAACAGCAAAGGGATTTTGGGCTGCTCAGGGAATTACTCAGACCTAACTGCAGTGATGGCACAGCAGCAAAATATGGCAGTTGCTTTCCTCTGGATGGACGTTTTCAAACTTCTGTCAAAAAGAGCACAGAGCTGGGTGTGCAGCTCAGAGGTGGCCAGGGAAGGTTTGTATGCAATGGATTTAAGCACATCCCATAAAAAAGGTATGTGGTTTAGTCTAGGACTTAGTGAGGGACCTTGGAAAGAAACTTTTTCCAAGTGAAAGGAAAACAATTTTTTTACCTGTTCAGGACTTAGCCACATTCTCAGGTATTTTGGAGTCAGTGGGAGTTTGGAAATGCTATCCTGGGCTTTCACCTCATTCTTGCCTACTTTGTTATGTCAAATTAGCCAAAAGACCCTCAGATGAATTAAAATGCAGGGAATGGTCTTGGTGCCAATAAAGACTGAGCAGACGCTTTATGCTTACTCTAGCTCTCAGACATGAAAGTTTCCCCTGGGTAAATGCTGGACAGCCATTACCTACTTGTCCTTTAATGACCTCATTTTTCTAACAGAATTTAGTATTAGACCTTAAAAAAACATCAGGCAGAAAACAGGCTTAAGAATCAACCAATTATTGTTGCAGCATCTCCATTTTTGACAGAATTGCCTCAAAATACTGCAGCGAGCACCTGCCTCTCACAGCCACTGTGAGGAGTACCTAAAGTTGGAGCAACGCCTTGAAGACGAATCGTATGTAGGAACGCTAACTATCATTACTGAGTTACTAATAAGGTTATTTTAAACTCAAAGTAGGTCACTGAAGAGTTTCATGAAAAGCCTCTGCAAAACACAATGTTTAAAACAACGTAAGCTGAGAACAAAGGACTAACAGTCTCAAATGAAAGAATTAGACCAAGAATTAGGCAGTGTCTTTTAATGGGCACCATGCAGCAGCTACTGCAACCCAGGTATAGCTGGTGGCTGTGCCAGAGCCAGCCTGCATGGTGAGCCTGGTCCTGCACCCACCAGAGCCCTGCTCTCTCCCATCTCCCCTCCCAGTCCAAATCAAGCCTCCAAACCAGTATACCTGAGCACACCCCAAAGGCCGTGATGGATTTCATTGGCTTTGTGGCTCTGTGCCCTTCTGGGGAAGAGATGAAAGCTGTGAAGCCCGTGTTGATGCACTGTGTGGGCTTTTTTGGCTGATTTCTGTATCTATACAAAATGGAGTGGGGCAAAGTGTTCAGTTACATTTTAAAAGTTTTATGTAGGATGGAGTCCTTAGTCGTCACGCTGTCACAGATCGGGGCTTGGCAGTGCCACTAGAACCAGGTGGAGCCTGGATTTTTTCTCCCTTCCATGTGCAAGGTGGTTTGGGCAACTGCTCAGATGCTTCCCAATGATTGCCATTGCTGGTCCCTGGAGAGAGGAGCGTAGGTGTCCCAGGCCTAACAACCCCATGGGTTTGCAAGCACCAGCTCCTGGCCCCAGAGCTGCACAGCCCGGGCAACTCACCTGACCCATATATCATTACTTTTTCACATTAAAGAATTGGAGTCCAGACAAATGGGGATGAAGGCTAAGCCAGCTTGTTTTTGTCTCAGATCCAGCTTACTAAATGCACTAGGAACACAGTTAAGCCATATGGGCCTTTCTCTTTTTGTTTGTGTGTCCCCACTGCAATGCCATGGGAGCTGCATCCCAGCACTGGACTCCCTGGTTTTGCAGCTGGTTTTGGGTTTAAGTTTTATTTTAGTTCTTGGGAGCTTTTTTCCTTTCTTTTTTGGGGAGATTTGGTTGGCAGTGGTAGGAGAGCGACAGTGAGGAACAGCTCCCTGATGTGAGCCCAGCGCCACCACAGCCATGAGGCACGACAAGCCCATAGCCTAAAACCCCATTGATGACTAAATAAGCTGGAAGTGTGCACGTGGGGCAAAAAAAAAAAAGAAAACACCAAACAACCAAAGAAACCCACTCTCCTATACTTTATTAGCTAAGTTCACACTGCAGTTGCAGCTATGCTTATCCACAGGCTTATACTGGGTTTTACATGAGCACAGTATGTACTAATTAATTCAGAAGTTATTTAGCATGTCAGCAAGCCACAATTAGCTTTACTGATGAAGCCTTTCCTCCCACCCCACAGGCTGTGGACCCCCTGGGTGTCGCAGAGTCCCAAAGTGTTTGTACACCCACAAACCCCATTTTGCCCCAAGCAAGCAGCTCATCCTGGAATGACTGCTGGAGCTATTAGCAAAGAATGTGGATGAGGTACATTGCTGACGTAAGGATGATAAATGGAGGCTTTCACTAATCTGCACGGTGCAGTGAGCTGTTGCCTTTCCATAAAAGGAGCCAGATGCTGATGGTATGATTTAAAATCGGGAAAAGTATGAGCATTCCAGCTCATCCCGGGTTTTCAGAAGGACACACTTGCAGAAGGGACCTTTTCCCCTAATTCTCCATGCATGAAGCTACATGACACCTCACAGGACACCTGGGCTTAGCTTGTAACTAAACAGGACTAGACCAGGGCAGGTGCAGGAGCCAGGCTGCTGTTGCATGAGCTGCTTGTGTAGCACAGAAACGTGGCTGCAACACGCAGACCTGGCTGGAGAGCAGCTGGTTGCGGTAGTTTTTTTTGCAAATGTTTGCCAGTAGGGAAGCTGAGCTTCTCTCTGGGGCAAATCCATAATTAAGTTCAGGTTAAGGATCACAAGGTCCTGCACAGTGCTCTGTCATCTGTTTTAATCAGACTGCAGGAGATAATAAACGCTTTTGTCTGGACTGCAACCTGAGGGGAGAGGGGACTCATATCTGACAAAAAGACAGAGTGCAGGCCAGTGCTAAGTGACTGATACACAGCAGCCCCCCGTGCCATTGGGGCTGCTTGCTTTTTTTCCTCAGAAAGGGTTATTGTTGCAGTGGTTTTCTCCTGAAAAGCATAAAAATGGACACCCAGTCCTGGTTGCACCTGGAACATTTACAGAAAGGAGTGCGCACCGGGGGTTTGTCTGTTCCTGGGATGCTGGCACTGGGAGAACATCGCAGCTGCAAGCGGTACACAGGCATGATGTTCAATAGCCACAGATGAAGTTACCCTCCACAGATGCAGCTGATTCCACTTGAACCCATTTACATTTTGGGGGCCCATAGCTTTTCCCACGGTGAGTCCCCCAGTGCATTGATAGCAG
Organism: Microhierax caerulescens; assembly: GCA_035590215.1. Lineage (NCBI taxonomy): Eukaryota > Metazoa > Chordata > Aves > Falconiformes > Falconidae > Microhierax > Microhierax caerulescens. The sequence continues at coordinate 15,911,040 of JAVJGJ010000047.1, forward strand.
TGCCAGAAGAAAGGACCTACCTTGCTGTAGGCACCTCGCCCAGTGATTTCCACGGAGGTCTCAGGAAGCTCAGTTGAGCTGGGTAGTCTGTGGCCATTTCCTTATGAAACATCTGAAGTGAAACTCAAAGATGTTGCTAATAACTCATTAAGTTACATCTAAGTAACAGCAGACACCTGAGTGTCTGCATCAAATGTCCCTGTCCAAGCCAACAGTGAGAGTGCTGAGCACAGGCTGGCAAGCAGGATAGGTGCACTGGCCCACCAACACTGGACCTATCTGGTTAGGTGTGTGCATTGAAAAATGGGCAGGGGGGCTCAGGTGCAAGGTCATACTCACCTAAGACACGGATGTAGGTGTATCTTCTCTGCAACTGGGAAAAACCTCGATTTCTGGAGTTTAGAAGGCTTCCTTACCTGATTCACTTCGGTCTTCTAATACTTGTCCATGGCTGTACCTACCTGTAAATAAATGAGGCTGAAATATTATAATGCACCTGTGTCAGCTGATTTCTTTGCTGGCAGTGAGGTACTCCTTTTCTGCAGCCCAGCTTTTCCTGGCTAGTGCAACAACTACAGTATTTTTTAAGTTCAGTTGAGGAAACTTTCTGGAGCTCCTTGGTACTCACTCGTATTTTTATTCATTTCAGTTCCCTGTCCCCCAATTTATGCCTTAAATGAGAGCCCCAAAACTCTCACCCTTTTCTGAGTTCTTATTTACAGCTACCCAGTCAACTGGTACCTCAGTTTCTTTTTTTCTGTAAATAATTATCTAAATAATTTTTACTCCTATATCCATGTATCATCTGCAAACTGAAATACTGTGGCAGGTTGGCAGCTCTTTGTTTTATGATCCACATTAAGGACTAAAGGTTGGACCAGATGATTTTTTGAGGTGCCCTCTAACTTGGGCTGTTCAACAGTTCTATGAAAAGAATTCACAAAAATCCTGAAACACCAGAAACAGGGAGGATACATTCCTAGTTAATCCATTCCTATTAGCCTGAAAGGTATGTGCAACATGTTTGTTTTTATACAATATAATTTTAAACCTAATTGTCATTTTAAGATGTGGTAATTAAGAGCAAAATCACCTCTGACTGGTGTGGCAGTAGCCTGTATTAAGTACTGTGAGGATGAAGCAAACATTAGGGAACGCTGCAACAAATTGGCCCTAAACTACATGGTCCTGCTAAAAATGTAAAGCTTTACTTATTAGCTCATAACACCAAGTGAGAAAAGAAAATGCTGCCGTAGTGACAAGGTGCAACACCAGCACACCTGCACTTCCTAATCACATTTGTTAATTCTGAGGGCACGTGCTGATGAGGAGTAATGGGTTGGAGACTGCCGGGCCAGCAGGCAGGAAGGTGCTTGCAGGCAGGAGGCTGCTGCAGGGCAGAAGGGAGGGTGGGTGGGCGGGCAGGGAGAGGGAGAGGGTGACCTTCCCTCCCGGGCTGGTGTGCAGGCAGAACGGGGGGTGCAGCCCCCACTCCCTGGGCTGCTTTGCTCCCACCCACCCGGAGTCAGGGTGACAAAGGTGTGCACGCAATGTATGGCTGGGAACTCATTTTTGTCCAGTCTTCAACCAGCCTTTCCATGTGCACGCTGGTGTGTGCGTGGGCCACCAGAGTGGACCAAGGTGCCTGGGGTGTCCCTGCTCCTCACCTGTGGCGTGGAGAGGACCCCCACCCCCCAGGGACTTTATAGGGAGTCCTTCTGCAAGTACTTGCGATGGGTATTAGGCAGGATGCTGGCTAATATGTACCTGCAGTCTCTCAGATTTGCATTTCGCACTCCTCCGTACACTCAGATGGATGTTTTCCCAATTAGCTTAACTTCTGCTAAAGCTGACAGAACCGAGACAGCAGGAAATATTATCCTGAATGTCAGGGACTTAAAATATAACCTTTTGGAGCACAGTCAGACTCTGACCACAGCTGAGGCCTCTAAACGATACTTTAAAGGAGATAAATAATATAATAATAGATAATAACAAATGTCAAGTTTGTCATAACTTGAAAATGCAATTTACCTTCTCAGCCAGAGGGAATATAAGCTTGGATGTTGTTCTTTGCCATTAATGTTCTGCCAGTTAATGTACTAGGTTTCTATAATTATCAGCCCTCCTTTCATTATATTGGTGGTTGATTGAATGTTTGGAGATACATGCTTGCACCTCAGCCCACAGCTTGGCCCCTGATTTATCAAATCTCAGCAGCCAAGGCTCTGCCTATTTAATAAAGATGGAACGACTCGAGGGAGCTCTGGAGATTGTTGCTGTTTGCAACAGAAAAAATAAATGGCTACAGCTTTGATCTGAGCGGTTACCCCTATCCACAGTGCACTCGTTAATTATACCTAATGATGGGATGCTGCAGACAGATTTTAAGAAACTTCTTAATAAAGTTTGGGAGACAAGTGCTTGTAATGGCAAGTCATTTACAGAAGTATAGTGTTTAAATGCAAATATTTTTAAAAAATACGGGGCGGGGGGTTGTGCATCGTATATTTTCCCATGTTTTCTTGATGTTTTTTCTCATGTACGTGTCTTTAGGAATGGAAATCGTGGCCCTTTCTGAAATAGATGGTCCCTCCTCCTCAAATATATTTTAAAACTAAAGATCACTTTTAAAAAACTGTAGTTTTTGAAGCATGTTATTATTTTCAGCCATGTTAACATCTTCTGCAATGGTGTTTTTTTTCTTTCTCCTTAAAACTCCCTACCCTGAAGACCTTTTATATTTCCCAGACCAAGAAAATGATGTGAAGGATATTTAAGTATGGTGCACTCGATTCTATCTAAGTGTGTAACCAGCTCCTTTGGAGCCCAGGCCAGTGCTGGCAGCTGCAGTGAGGACAGCAGTGACGGAGATGGCAGGAAGGCGGACTTTATCCACAGAGCATCATGTGCACTTGTGTCCTTATCTTCAGCATTGCCAAGAAATACCGTCAGAACGAGGACCTCAATTAACATAAGAGCTCATAAGGTAATTAAATGCACAGATAAAACCAGTGAACAAATTGATCCAAAGCAAAAAGACAGAGAGGGGAGATGTCAACTGTCAGTTAGGAAAATGCCCTGTTATCTACAGGCTTGTAGCAGTGCAGCCACGGCTGGTTTCGAAGCACAGCAGAGAGAGGAAACCACCAGAGCAACATCAAGGTGGTTCAGGTGTTAGCTGCAGTGTGAGCAGCTGTGTGAGCAGCAGAACTTAAATTACGAGATCAGATACTTCAACTATGAAATCCTGTAATCCATAAAGTAAAACGTAAAGCTACTTCTGAAAGCTAGGAGACTTGATTCGGAATAAGAAGTTCCCAATAAAAAGTCCTAATAGCTGGGTCACATCTTTGGAGAGCAGAGCTCTGTTTCACAATTTTTACAAGCAATTTGAAAAATGGCAACAGGAGCTGCTCTGGCAGAAGAAATACATCTACTGATAAAAGAGTTTGCAAACTGTACATCTAAGCAGAAATTAAGGCCAACAATTTTACAAAGCCAAGTGTGAAAACAAAGAGGTTTTCATTTGAATCCAGTGTGCTGCCAAAGCATCTCTTGTTCACAAGTGCTATCTAGAAGATTAAAGAGAATGAAGTTTGCACGTTATAAGGCACAGCTAACCTTACATTTCTCCTGAAATTCAGATGATGTAAGATTCCCCATCTGCTCAGATTTGCCCTGCTGTGAGACTCGCTGTATTGCCTTGAATAGACAGAGAGGCACGTGGTCCATCAGATGGGCATCTCGTCTGGGAGACAGGCTGCCTGCTAAGCTCAGGGCAAGGACACAGAGCAGTGTCCCACAGCCTGGCCCTCGTGCCACGCTACCCACCCTCACACACCCTCCTCCCTTGCTTTTCTCTTTCAGGTAAATAAAGAAAATATTAATCAGATCAGAGGGAGTCTGAATCACATGCAAAGTATGGTTCTGGAACAAAAATCTCTGGTTTTCAGTAATTACCATACTTAATACCCCATCCAAAGATTATTGCCAGTAAAGGCAGTGCTTGCCTGGACTTCAGCAGCCTGCAGCCTGGGCGTTTGCTGCTGGAAAGTGCTGTGTCTCCCTGGTTCTCTCATGTCTCTGAGATAATACCCAGCGCAGCCAGTTGGTCTGAGCAAGCAGCTTCCACAGGGAGCCGGGGATAATGGCTGGGAGCCATCTGGGTGTGTGGATATTAATAATGCCTCTAATGTCGCAGGGTGATTAAGGCAGAGATGATAAGCAGCCAGAATCGCTGCTTTTGGGGATGTGGTGGCTGCTGGCGCGAAGATGCAGAGTGTGCAAACCTCAGAGCATCACCAGAGCTGTGGCCTCATGCCTGTCTCCCTCAGGGAGCCACATTCTGCCTCCCAGGAAGAAGCAAACTTGGACAGAACTGGGTGGTGGAAATCTGCCTCTGGAAGACATTTTGTCTTCTCCTGCATATTACGAGGCATCTGCTGTATTCTGGTTTTCTGAAATGCTGCTGACAGTGGCTATCTCAGCTTGTAAGTGAGGGTGAACCATCCATTAGCATGAGCCTTGGCCAGGACCGAACTTGCTCCCAGTCTCTCAGGCTTTCACATGAAATCGGCTCATTTTCACTGTTTTTACCTGCAGACTTGTGAAGGGATTGCATGATCTTTCTACAGGCATTGCAGACTGCCTTGGCTCTTTCACAGGTTGTGGGAAAATGGAGCATAGAGCAAGTCCAAGGAGAGACCTGTGCATTTGAAACACTTAGTGTAACTGCAGAATTCTTAAAATGCCATGAATCTAACGATGATTTTTTTAAACCAAATCAACAGCTCTGTCCATTCACAAAATAGCAGCTATCCCTCCATTGTAATTTCTAAGAATACGGAGTGTGAAAAAAATCACTTTGAGGAAAAAAAGCAGAAAGATGCAAGAAAAAACCCCACCAAAATAAATCTGAGTGCTTTTTATAATACACTACAGCTCAGTTCATCACGAACATCTGATGCTGGCTGCCCACAAAGCTGACAGGCAGTCACCAGCACCACCATGGCCTGTGTGTGCCTATGTACCCCCCAGGCGGTGCAGAAGGTGACCGTGTGGCACATTTCTGTGCACAGTGCTTCTTGTGGGCATCCTCACGAGCACAGTGCTCCAGCGACCCACAGCATCATCATGTGTCTCCCTGGTTCCCAGACTTCAGAAGCAGCTCATACAAGGAAACACCACCACCCCACCCCCCCCCAGGCCCAATTCTGCCTCCTGATGGGTGGGAGCTGGAGGGAGCCTCAGCTCCCCGAGCAGGCAGGGGAACAAGCACCTGGAGTCTGGGCCATGTCCGAGCAGACATCCATAGTGGATCACACATAAGTCATCCCCATGGAGTCTGCATCTCTCCACTGACTTTTGACCCCAGGGAGACCCCAGGCATGGCTCCTGCCACCTAATGTTACTGAGGCAAACTTCTTCCACCCTGCGAAGGTGAGAAGGATTCAGCTTTATATGGGAAAATGTTGCCTGGAATCAAAGAAGAGACTCATGACCTCAGCTGATCATCCGTGGCTGCAGGGCTGTGCCCAGCACTTCAGGGACGCCAGAGCTCCGCTCCCCACCACTGTGGCCATTCCCACTCAGCTCAGCACCCAGTACCTACGGTGCCAAGGCAGTTAAAGTCCACAGTCACCAGCATCCTTTTCCAGGAAGCTTTTGCTCACCCAGAACATCTTCTGCCTTCTCTCGCTGTGCTCCCAGTTCTGCCAGTGTTCTCAGTCTCCCGGATTTCAGCAGCATCTGACACCTCCCAGCAGCAGCAGCAGCAGCAGCACGGCTGGTGGCTGCTTCTTGCAGCTCCTACCAGCCAGACCTGTCTGCTTGGCCGAGGGCAGCGCATCGCAGGCACCGAGCCTGCATCTAACCAGCTGCGTGCAAATGCAGGAGAGCTGCAATTAATTATAACTTTTTTTGTTATTTTTTTTCCCCTCTTCTGCTTCGTCTATGAGAAATGCCAGCTGTTCCCACCCTGATGCCCTATTAATTTTGCCGAGCTGGGCTGCCTCCTCCCGAAGACCCTGCAGGAGCGAGGGGGGGGCAGGGCTGTGTGTGTGCCTGAGGGTGCGCAGGGACAGGGGAGGGCACAGCCTGGGTCCTGCCTAATGCCAGACTGCTCCTGGCTTCATTCACATCTCTTTGTAACTGCCTTCCAGTTAAACCCACAGTTTTCATGGGCTACAACACCCTTAACACATCCTGGGCTCCAAGAGGCTTCCCACATTGCTTAATCATTGCTACAGAAAGAGCTCTTCACCTATTGTCATATTTGATCTGTCATATTTAATCCTGAGAACACGTAAGAGTGGGAACCTTCTAAGAGGTTTGTTAAGTGTAAAATACTTAGATGACTTAATGATTTACCTTTTCTTCTTTGCTGCTCAGATATGATCCAAGCTGTAGACGTTGTATCAGCCTTCCAAAGATACAGCCAAGCCTGTGCCATTTCACACATGAAGCTGTCACGTCCACATCACGTCAAATGCAACCATCCAGTTAAAGGGGAACATTTCTCCCAGACGCCGACGACAGGCACCAAAGTCCCCTCAGGTCTGAGAATCGGTGCTGCGTGTTCCTGCATTACATAAACCCCTGCCCTGATCTGCACCCTTGGTCGTCAGCCTGTGGAAGCACCGAGTGCCTGAGCATCACCCGGGCTGGGGAAACATCTCCATCGTCTCACACGGCGCAGTGGTGCCAGCAGCAATGGGCAAACTGCTTATATCTTCCATCTTTCTTGATCATATATTTCCTTTTTTTTTTTTTTCCTTTCCAAGAGACTCTCAGTACCTCAGACATCCTTGTCGTTTTTCAGAGTATTTTTAATAAAGCTTCCCAATTTTTCCCTTCAGTTGTCTTTCACATGTCACCGCTCATATGGCTGGGGCTCATTGCAACGCCATGTGTGTCCATCCATTTGTCTTCCCAAATCCCTGCAGGGTTTAGGGGTGGTATTTCAGTATTTCTGAGTTGTCTTCTCTTTGTACTGTAACGTTTCATAAAAAAACTTGCAGTTGTTGAGCTCTGTCAAGAGAGAGACAGCAACAAGTTAAACAGCTTCATGTACTTGGGAGAGCGACAACACCATATGAAGAACCAAGTGTTCAGAGAGCCTGGGGATATGAAAAGCCAAAGAGGCATTAGATATCACAGGTCAAAAGTGAAGTCCCTCCTCCCCTTGCCCTGTGGCCTTTTGTAACATTACATATTGCTCTGCAGTGCTGCACAGCCCAAACATGCCTGAAGGTGGGATACTGGGTAACAGCTGTTTCCCTGTGAAACTCCACACTGATGCTTGTTGAACACCTGTAGACATCAATAAATACATTTTTTAAAGAAAATGAAAATTCCACAGATAAGTTGTGCTCTGAGAGGAGTAAATCAGTTTCCTGGGTAGACAAAGTCCAAAGCATTTCGTTTTGGCTGAAAGTAAGCTCTGTCTGAGCAGCGGACCCCTTCCAGATGAAGGCACCTTCATGATCAGGCCTTAGCAGTTCTTTTCCCTCTCCTCCCTAGCTGCTCTCCTGCACTTTCTCAAATAAATTATGCAAGGATTTCTCTCTGATGGCCCCTCACTAATAGATCATGGCTTGGGTTAGTCTCTTTGCCAATATTGATGGCAGCAGCAGTTGCTCTCGGGCTAAGCAAGGTAGTCAAGTGATATCTCTTGCATAACGTTGATCTAATGAAGGCTTACTTATTAGATGGAGGGAAGAGAGAGGAAAAAAGCCAGAAAAGTCTTCTAAGCAAAAAGGGTTTTAATTAGCTCTCCAAGCCTCTAAGCCAAAGGAGAGCTTTCAAATCAAACGCTCCATGCTCCTACTCTGAATTATGCCGGACCCTGTTTCAGCCCTGTAGCAGCAGAGGGCATAACTGAACCAAATCAGAATTTCCTGATGCTTTCTATTGCATTTTCTTTCTGGTAAGCACATTAAAAAAAAAAATTTGGCTTTCAGACATAAGACAGCAAGACCCTCTCACCTCCCAACTTCAGGCTGTCTACTTCCCACTAGCAAATCAGTGTTTTTAAAGTCAGTGCAGTCCCTTATGGCCAAAGAATTTCCCCATTGTTTCAAATTTTGCTCCGCTTCAGAGAAAGAAATCATGTAAACCCTTCAGAACTCCCCTGTTCTCATTTCTCTGTAACAGCCACAGGGAGTTCTTTATAGAGGGTTTTACCCTGTGTTTTGTGTGAAGCAGGCACAAGAAGCTGTTTGGCCGCAACACTTTCCATGAGGGCAGGCATCATCTCCTACAAGCGGAGAAGTGAAGCAGAGCCATTGCTGCACCCCTGTCTTGGGAGTGCTCCCCGCTAGAGGCACAGGAGCATGCACGCCCTCAGCCAGGGCACATGAAACACGCTGCCTCGAAACCAACCTGCCTTCCCTGAACTAAGGCACAAACCTGCCCTGGGTAAGAGAGTTTTCTAGGAAATTCTGGCAAGTTTCCCATGCAGAAAAGGCTTTTTTTTTTTATTTTATTTATTTCCTCTCTGAGCACAGGTAGGATCTCACTGCGCTGTACTTTCAAACAGAGAGAGCAAAACAGGATTTACTCCAAAGAGCTGACAAGTGTCAAGAGGTGGTTCCTGGCAGATGAGGGAGCAGGAGGAAATCCAGATCAAAAAGGAGTGGGGAAATAGGTCAAGCTGCTGCTATTTTTGTAAGCATACTATTGATTAACAAACAGGCTCAAGCAGTGCTTAAACTAGGTATGTGCTCATGTTCCCTTGACTTTTTGGTGACACTTCATTAAAACAGTCAGGAAAAAAACACATTCCTGTATGAAACTCTCAAAGCCCTGAAAGCATGGCCAAGCTGGAGCAAGTTTTCTGGGTCCTAGCTCCTAGACTGGGGGCAGGAAACCTTGTGCAAGCTCTCAGTGCATCAGTGTGTGAACCTCTCAGTTTGTTAAACTCAGCACAACATTACTACAAGTAGTTAGACTATGTGCAGATATTTGAATGGTATTTGTATAGAATGTTCTAAAAATATTCAACGTTATTTTATGCTCAACTGCTGATGAAATCAGTGGGATATTACTGTAGGTAACTTGGTACTTTAAAAATATCCAACAGTTATATTATGGCAAACGTGCCTCAAAATATATGTTTCAATACTCAAATAATCAGCATGGGCACATCAAAAGAAGAGCCCCACGTCAAGCTGACAATAAACCCTAACTGGCATCAGCCACACAGGGACGCTCTGCAATGGTTGGCACTATGCCCTGCCCATAGCTTGGCGCAAGCAAGTGTGGACTTTAGTGGCACTGGCCATAATTAATATCTCCTTGAGCGCCATGCCAAGTCTTTCAAAGCCATGTTGCATACCATGCCAGGCACTTGGGAATGCGCTCTCTTGCACTGACATTTTCTGCCCTTACAGGGCACCCAACAAGCTGATATATCCTTCTTGTCAGCAAAAAAGGTCTCCAGCTGTGTGTCAGCTTGCTGTGAGGAGCAGAACAGAGAGTACCCCAAGAGCTGTGTTCTACCAAGGCACTTGGAGAAACAGCCAAGACTGGTGCTCTTCTCTTGCTTTCCAACCCTGCTGTTGAGTGCTTCTGTCTGAAATTTCTTGAGCTTCCTGAGCCATAGGATCTGATGGGCATTTTAGAAACATTTTGAAGGAGGAAAAGTGTTTGCAGGCAACTAAGGCAGCTCACCAGCACTGTCAGAGTCAATGACAGGGGTGCAGGGAGGCTCACAAAGGCTTCTATGATGTTGATACAGTTTTAGAGGTTTCTACATTTATTTATTTAGGATAGGGATGATAATATAGCTTTTTTCATTAAACACTATGGAAGTCCTGTAAGTTCCCCCTTGATGGGAGGTGCTATGAAGATGGCTGAGATTTGTTCTCATTAAAGTCTCCCTGCTACACACACCCCCTCAGCCTGGGTGTGCTGCCTCCAAAGCATTGTAAGCCAGCCTGAGACCTGGGACCTGTTCAATGACCAGCCACTCAGGGCCCCTTCCCTGGAATAACGTGGTCAAGAACAGTTCCCTTTCACAGTATCTTAATTACCAGCTCAGCCTCAGAAATGGTACCAAGCGAATCACTGTATATATAAAATATCTAGGAAAATCCTTTGTTTCTGAAGTAAGTCCTTCTTTCAAAGAGGGAGCCCTCTGCTAGGTCTCTCAAACCCAGAGGAAATCAAAATGACAGGATAAAATTAATATGTATGGCTGGGTGCTGCATTGCACTGATAAGAGCCTCTCCAGTTCTGTTGGCAGCACCTTTGGTCCTTGCCCGTGGGTTCCCTGCATCCCTCCTGCTCCCTGAGGCAGCACCCAGCTGATGAGAGCCACCCACACAGTGAGGAGGAGGAGGGTGAGGAGGAAGGAATAGAGCCAGCAACACCATCACACGGGCTTTGGGTTTGGAACCCCCCAGGTACTGCTCATGTGTCTGGATGCAGACACACAGCAGTGCTCACCCCTCTGTGGAGGCTTTCCACTCTCCGTTTGGAGGGAGGGGAGGCACAGAGGGACTGGCAGAACAAAGCAGTGGTCTCAGCTGCAAATGCAATAGGCATCTGCAGGCCCTACAGCATCCCTGCCACCTGGGGATGGCACTGAGGGGTCTGGAAATGGCACTCGCTCTGCCCCTTCAGCTGCAACAATCTCACTGTCCCAGAAAGTTAATCAACCAAATATTGTTCTTTTGTACTTAATGTACAACTGCTTATTTTTGCCAGTTATCCTAATTTCCCCCTCCCCTCAGCCCCTCAGTGCTGGTAAACTGCCAGGAGCTTCTTTGTTGGACAATGCATCCCCCTGGCCAGCAAAGCCTTCAAGTGTCAGCATCACTCAGAGGCGTGCTTGGTGGGGCAAAGCAATGTGCCATGCTGTGCTGTGCTGTGCCACATTGCCTGTCACCACCTACATCACCTGCTGAGGAAAGGAGCTCTGCCCTGAGCTGAGCAGGTCCCAAAGGCCCTGTGCCACTGGCGGCTGGGGCTGCTGGGTGAGGTGCTTCCCCTGAGCACAGTACCCAGCCTTAGTTTTGCTTAGCTAAAGCAGCCTAGCTCTCACAGACCTCACTCATACACCCCCAGCACCCTAACATTCCCACTCAGGACCTCTTTGTTTGAGAAGGTGGCTCACCAGTGCCCGGTTAGATCCGTGTTAGCATTAGAAGAAGCTCTCTGCTGCTACATCCTTGGATCCCATTTCCCTGATCCATAGTTCACATCTCTCAGTGTGCTAGCAACAGATACATGGAGAGCAATCATTTCCAAATAATAAGCCCTCGACTTACAGCAGAAGTGCTCGTTAAGTGCATTTCCTGGTGCTTTGATTCTACTAAATTACATCCCATATTTATTCCCCAGTGGTCAGATCTTCTCTGTGGTGAAAATGCCTCCAGCTTTCTTTCCTTGCTAAGTTCCATTAGCGTGCAGGTTTTGCAAAGGCTGTTAATACATGAAACAGTCTCAAGCCTGGGCCACTCTTTGAGGAACAGCCCCTTACCATCACTTTAGCCTGATGTTGTGTTAAAAAAAGATGTTGGTTTCTTCACCTTTATCCAACTTTTCAAAATCATCGCCCAGTTTTCATGTGAGTTCTTTCTTAACTATCATAGACAACAGTCCCCCCTTGGGACACCTTCAGCAAGCAATTTGCAGAAGCCCAAGCCTGTTAAACCTGCCACACTTCTCTTGATTTACAAATCAGCTATTGTATTTGACTGACAGAAATTACAACCTCTTTAATGCCTCTTTTTTCCCCAGATCCTTGGAGGCTTCGGCACAATTCACTGTTGAGTAGTTCAAGGTAATAAACTTTGGTGGAAGCAATTAGAAATACTTGGCTGCACACCGCTAAGGTGTGCATGTAAGGGAGGAAACAGCCTAAGTTTAGCCCATCCCTAGCAAGTCATGGTCCCTTGGCCCAGCGGTGTTGTTGCCACCCTGCCTCATTCCTCCCACGGGCTGGTAATGAGCTACATTCTCCATGTTCATCACACAAAGATGGTTCTGGTGTTATAAAAACAGTTCTATGTTTAAGCTCATATTCAGAGTTGATGCAATTTAGCACCACTCCTTTGCCTGCCAGCATACAGCATGTTTGCACAATATAAGGGAGTTTCTTTACAGACAGCAAAGTATTAAGATAGCAACGTTGGCCCAGCTGGGTGGTGCGCTCCAAAAGGGATGCCAAGTAATGAGTGGGAAATTTGAAGGCCTCACCCTCAACCAGACCATGGTAGGAACTTAGGAGCATGGAAATGCTAAAAGAGCATGCAAAATCAGTCCTTGTTCCAAAGCCTATACACCTCACCTGTGCACAGACACTGGTCTAATTTCTTCTTCCTTCAGGTCCTCAGATGGTTATTCTTCATTAACATATCATATGACTTCCATATGCTTGCCAGTTCAACCAAGGACACTCTACGTTAGAGCACATGCAATGAAATACTGAGGATGTCTAAGCCTTAGGCTCAGCCACCAGCTCAGGCAGAGAGACTTCCAAGGGCTGTTGTGTCTTTCCCGCAGCCTGTTCATCTCCCTCAGCAGAAAACAAAGGATGGAGAGAGCTCAGCCTGCTTCTGAATTGAGAAAATACGCCCCCAACCCTCCTGATACTTGCGAGTTGGTACCGGAATAAGAAAGCAGCCCAAAGGGGGCCATCTCCAACCTCAGCTCAAGGTGAGAAAACTGTGGCCCTGCTGGGAATAGCAAGGGCAGAAGTGGAGCCCCATTCCCCGAGTGCATGGCTTTCCTGGGCCACCCAGCTACAGCTGTGCAAGACCTGGGGTCGGATGCTCTCCTCATCCACCCTAGATGCTCACAGCTTTCTTTACATTAGTTCTAGCAAGCATAAGGCCATGAAAACGGGTAGCTTATGGTGGGCTCAGCTGATACCTGGTGCCTCCACAGCCGTTTGACCCAGCAAGAAGGGAGCAGAGCACAACAGCCCCGTCAGCAGCAGCCCCAGGGCACGTATGTACAAGCCATGCTGTCCTGATACCTTGCCCCTCACCACGTGTCCCAGGCCTTCACCATCTTAGCAGCTCTTCAAGAGTCCCTCCTCTATTTCTCCACATGCCCTTTGTGCTGGAGGACCCCAAACTGGATGTTTTATACCAGGTGCTTTGAGAGGAGGAGGAAAGTAACTCCCCTTGGTCTGCTGGCCAGGTTTTTGCAGAAGCTTAGCAAGAAAAGCTGGGAAAACAAATTCCCCCGGCTTCTTCAGGGAAGTCAGCTCCACGCCTGTGCATTTTGTGAGGCTGTGTGACCTGTCCCAAGAAGCCATTACAGCTGTGGGACCAGGACCGCTCTCCCTTTCCTGGGGCAAAGCCGAGGGGTTTCAGGAGCGATGGAGTCACCGAAATCAGGAATCAAGCCTCTTAACACCAATGTAGTATTAAGAAGCAGGTGCTCCTTTATCGCAGCGCTGGGTGCTCGGTGTATCTCCACAGATCAAGCACCTGTGTAGATTTTACCGTTACATTTATACACAAAATTACAAGGTCGTACACTCCCAGTTACAATGATTAGTTAGTAATTTGCATATATTTGCAATATTTGCTGTGTCATCCTTTTCTGTTACTACGCTTGCACAGGGGAAGGGTCTTCACCTGGGCAAGGGTCTTCTTGACCTGTGGGTGTGATTTTTAGTCACTTAGGTAATGAAGTCATTTTAGTCATTTAGACAATGAAGGTAGTTCACTTCAGGACACCTTAAAAGGAAGTTTTGTTGCCAAGTTGGGTGGCTGGATATTGCCCTTGCCAAGCTGTCCAATAACTCATCTATACACAATAGAACCTGGGTGCTCTGGTTATGGTCTGGAGAGTACGGACTAAGGGTCCTGTGGTCTATAGCATAGGGACTTCCAGTACCAGTCTCGGGTAACAAGCAGCACAGCGATTCATATGTCATTGATTAATAAGCGCTAACATAATTCCATCATGAAGGTTAACTCCTTAGAATCAAAATGTTCTAATAACTAACAGTTACACAAACACAAAATATAGAAAGATTCAGTGAAATCTTAAGATAATCTGCAACAATGGTGCATGCAGCCGCGAATGAGGGCAGGGGAGGCACTGCAAGCACAGCGTGAACTGGGGGGGGGGGGGGTAGGAATAGCAGCCCACCAGCAGGGTGCAGGGTTCCGAGGAGGACTGGGGGGCAAGCCGCCCGGCACCCCGAACCCTGTTCCCCGGCACCCCAGCACCCCGGCACCCCGGCACCCCGGCACCCCGGCCCCCCCACCCCCGCACCGCGGCCCCGCGGCCCCCCGCCCCCGGCCCCCGCCCCGGGCCGC
>JAVJGJ010000047.1:15925427-15948974 GCA_035590215.1 Microhierax caerulescens
GCCTCGGCACCAGGCTGTCAGCACAGCTGTCAGGGTGCCTTCAAAGCTCAGCACCGCACTCCCCGGCAGCCTCTCATCTCCTGCTGCTGCCGCTTCCAGACAGGGCTGGAAGGTGTGGGCTGGCCCTGGGGGGTTCCCACAGCCTCTGCAGCCCTGGGACAAGGCAAGGCTGCCGTGCCCCCTGAGAAGGGTAGCATCTCTGTTCATCCATGGCAGCTGGACAGGAGGGCAGCAGTGGAAGGGAGACTGGAAAGAGGGGATCTCCTGCTTGCCTCAGCAGTGACTCCCAGCACCATCAACACTGCCAGCCTTGTTGCCTGAGCAAGGCACGACTCTGCAGCCACACCAGGGACCTGCACAGGACCCCAGCTGGCAGCTTGTTGACAGGTGCAGGAGAACTCCAGGCAGGTCAGAAACGGGGCTTGGCCTCAGGGAACGGGACGGGCAGGGAGGTCACCGAGGGACGAGAGCAGAGGCAGCGTGGGCAGCATCTCAGGTGCCTGGGGGTGGAGAGGTCTTCCCCTCCCCATTGCACGTCCTGCCCCGCAGCAGTGAGAAGCCCAGCCCGAAGGCACCCCACAGTGCCAGCTCTGGTCCTTGCTGGCTCTGGGCAGGGCCGGGCCCCGGCCCCCCTGCAGCCCGCTACCCCAGCACCCTGGCACCCCGGCACCCCCGCACCCCGGCACCCCGGCACCCCGGCACCCCGGCACCCCGACCCCCGCACCTCGGCACCTCGGCACCCCGACCCCGGCCCCCGCCCCGGGAAGCCGGGGAGCGGCTCCCGCAAAAGGAGACGTTCGGCCCCATCAAGTGGCAACTCAGAGAATTGCGGGGAAACGCTACTAAAGCCGCTGAACCTGGGGGTTCAATACTGACATCTGCCCTTTTTCCTGTTGCTCTGCCGCGACCGCAGTTACCGATGTTACGCTCTTTTGCAGATGAGGAGGATGCTGGCCACGTTCAGCAGCACCACTCTAACGGTCACACTTGCTACAGGGGAAGCTTAGAAAGGGTCACTTTCTTTGCAACAGTAAATTCAGTTAATTTAAGAAAGACTGATTTGGTTTTTTCTGAGGACCACTATTTATAATCACTGCTCTTCACTGAAAGTGTCAAGCTGGTAAGGTTCTAGCATAATGCACGTGCAATTATTTAGTGTAATGCGTAGAAATGTCGCTGAGATTACAGTGTGCGCCTCACACGTAAGAGCATACAACTACCCTATGTGCTGTGTAAGCGGGTTACAAACGGTATAGTTTTGGGGAAAGGCAATGTGGCTGGTTTTAGCTCCAGCCAAGGCTGCAAACTGTGCCATTCCCTGACCCGCACCCCAGCACAACCCAAGCAAGGGCACAAAAGCAACCTTGCAAATACAGTTTCATGCTACTGGAAGCTTAGTACAAAATGAATTTGGGATTATTAGACGCATTAGCCATCGCATAAACTACAGGCTTAGAAACCTCATGTGTATATTTCAGCACTTGAACATCGTCACAGCAGTAAATGGATACAAAATGATGCTGTTACTGACATCAAAGTGTTGTCTAGGGTTAAAAATCTTAGGGCTTGTAATGAATCAACAAATAGTTGTGGTGCTTGATGTCCTGATTTCTGATGCTGCCTACACAGGTAGAGAAGAGTAGAGAATAGGCTTTGCTGTTAGCAAGACTCTGCATCCCAACTCAGCTCCATTTCAAGTATGCTCAAGAAATCTTCACGGGATAGAAAGTAATTTGAAAGTCTACCAGACACTTGCACAGGAGAAAAGTTTCCAGTGGCCCTTGCTGTGGCTCACAAGCCATGTTCCCTCCCTCACATGCTGATCTGTCAGCAGTGAAAGGGCTCCTTGGCACTGCTAGAAGGGACCTGTCCAGCTGGGAAAGCAGCTCATCTCCAGCTAGAGGTCCCCAGTTAAAACTCAACCAGCCTGAAACCATTTGTGATTACCATCAGCATAATCAAAATCTTCCCATCAGTTACGTACTTTCCCTTAAAGTACCTGTGAAGAGCTGTGAAGGCAATTCTGTGATCAAATCTGTTAATTATTTCTCTCCTCCTCACCTTCTGTTATGTTCATTTAAGGAAATACCAGTCTAAACCCTACTGCCACCCGTGCAAATGGCCATAGACACCTAAAGAAAAGGTCAGCTGATCTGCATCTACTTCAGTGAGAAGTATCCCACAAGAAAAAAACTTGCACCTCTGCTACTGAAAACCAAAAATCTCCTTTTCGTTGACTCTTGATCATGACACACTTGCTGCTTTTGGATTCAGAGCACAAGTTTTCTGATGGATCACACACGTGGAAAGCCACCATGCCAGCCCCCCAGCTAGAAGGACTCTTCCCCTTGCCTTGGCTCCAGCCGCCTGTGCTGCCCAGCTCAGGGATCGAAGGGGCAGAGAGACCAGGCCTGAAAGTGATACAGGCTCCAGCAACCCCCGCTGAAATTCAATATAATTCCAATAATCTGCTAAAAGGTCACTGAATAGTGAGTAATTCAGCCGATAGCAAGATGATAGCATTACTGGCACGCAGCCTACACGCAATCACAGATGACTCGCTAAGTGAGGCCATTTTCCCTGAAAGACAAAACTTGGGCTAGAAACACAGCCCTCTCACTGGGAGCTGGGCTTTTCAGTTTAATTTCATGTTAGAGGATTCCTAACGCCTCCAAGGCACCCAGCTGGATCCTGGTAAGAGAAAACGAGTGGATGCATCCTCCTAATGGCTGCGCCAGTAAGTTACCATGCTGAAATAGCAGCCATACAACAGCATTGCTGGGGAGGGTGCTTGTCTGGAGGGAGCAGGACCCCTACTTGGGGGGGGTGTTTAGGCACAGAGGGAAGGTGCTCAGAGGGTGCTATGGTGGGGTGCCTCCCTCCTGCGCTGCTGCAATGCCTGCCCACAGCCAGCAGCTCTGCCAAGCGCATGCCAGCTGCTCCAGCACCGAATCGTGGCTCTAGCAGATGCCTGATGCTCATGGCATATCCAACCAGGCAGGGGGTCTCCAGGTGACCCAAGCTGTCCCCCAGTAACCTCAGTGCTGGGGAGCCTGGGGCTGGCACCGGCACTGCCTGAGCACCAGGTACTGCCTCTTGCAGTACCGGGGGTGATGCATCCTCCAGCGCAGGGCAAAGCGGTTGTGCTCCAGCCCAGCCACAGCTGGCATGTGTGCAAGGCATTTGGGGCCAAATTCTCAGCCAGCGTTAATGACCTTCATTCCTGAGGTCAGTTTTTGAACAAGGACCCAGTTCTGTCTGAGAAAACAGTTGAGTTTTGTGTTGAGGCGGGAGAAAATATGCAACTGCCGCTTTGTTCTAACAAACTCCCTGTTCTTTACATTCCCAAGGATCTCAGACAAAACCTCTGATCTACTGTAATAAATAGAGCATGAAAATCAGGTTTGGGCTTCAATTTTATCCATGACGTTAGCTCTGCCTTCCTATTTTTCTCCTGAGGGGTGAAGTCCTAGTGAAAAAAGCAAAAGTCAGTGCTAATAATCTGGGTATTATTTTTCCCTTCCTTTCTTTCCAACCCGAGTAAGGTGGATTCCAACAAGAGTCAATTTACAGCTTAGAGCTCTTCCACAAACCCTCACCACGTTGCTGGCTAAGTCACCACAACATTGGCATCTTCTATCCATGGGATCTTCCCAGTCCCCAGTGCCAGAAAGGATCTACCTAACTCCCAGCTTCTCATCCTCTCCTGCAGAGAAATGGCTGATAACAAAGTAAAATAAAATAATCCACTGATCCTTCCTGTCAAGAAGCACCATTTTTTGAAAATGCAAGTTTTGCATGGGAATTATCCACTTCTAGTTTTTACAAGGTTTCTGTGGCCTGGGACAGCACTGACATTAGAGGCCCCTTGTTTGGGTCGCTCACCCAGGACACACGATGCATCTCCTGCCCCTTCCTTTCACATTCTCACCAGGCAAGGCTTCTTACAGCCTTTTATATCCAGGCCAATATCCACCCATGGGCATCCAGGGTGGGAGGCAGTTTGCCAGAGAGCTCCTGGCCTTGGGATGTGCTGGAAGCGCCGGGAACATAGCTGCTCAGATGCAAAGTTGGGATAAAGTCATAGCCAGACTTGTCCAAAGCTGTAAAAAGCCTGATGGACTAATCTTACTGTGTGTTTTGCTGTACTTGCTCATCAAAAGCAAAGCATGGCAGAGAGGCATCTCACTCTTGAAAGGGACTGGCAGCGAGCGTGGGTGGAAACACAGTCGTGGCTCCGATCAGGTTATCAATCATCCCTTCGCGATGTGGCCGTTGGTGCCACTCGAGTCACCACTTGACTGAGCATCCCGCAGTTGCCAGAAAACCACATGGCCCAAGCAGCTGCTGAGCAGTCAGACAAGCAAATGCTGGGGACGGCAAGGGGAGAAGCAAAGCCTTCAGCCATTTTTCCTGATTAAGAGAAGAATTAAATTTATATTTGATGATAGGCTTAGTTATTCCCCCCAGTTTGACTGACCAAGTGGTTTCATCTGGGTTGGATGGCTGCTGAATTCAGCCCTGGTGGGAAGCTGCCCTGGGCTCTGCTGAGGCAGAGAAGGGTTGTTTCTTGACATGCAGAGTGCTGTGAGACTGTTTGTGCCAACCCAGGCAAGGTCCTGGCTTTGCAAAGTATTTTGTTGTAGAGATCAGAGTCGTCTTCTAATTCAGGAGGCCAACATTAATGGCATTACTTAAATAATATTGCATGGTGGTGAAATAAGAGCGCCTGGATAGTAAAACACTCCCCAGATGGGCAGAAGTCCCCCTTCGATGCTTATCTAGAGAAAGAAAGATTACTTTCCAGGAACTCATAAGCAGCGTTTCCCTGGCATCGCAAAAGTCTCCTATTGCTCCAATAACATTTTCCGGAGGATTATTTTGGAACAACTTGCAGGATCAAGGCCTCTGTGTGACTGCACGGTCCATTTGCTAGCTACAGTCCTATTAGCACTCATTTCAGCTCTGCTTTCTGTGGGAAACCTCGCTTGTTGCTAATGCTACTGACCTCCCGAAAGGCTTTGAGGTCCAGCCATGGCAAATGGTGTATAAGAGCAAGATGTTATTGCAATTAGCCAGAGTCGTTAAGCACATCTCGTCAGGTAATGAGTACATGACATATGTCTGTACAATAATTCAGCAGCTTGAGAGTGTTGAAAAAGAGTTTGTGTTTTCTAAATGCCTCGGGTTTTAAAGAGGGGAATGAGGCCACAGCTGCTTTTCACACAGGAACCATGTGAGGGTGAGGCTGAGAGTTGCTGAGGCTGTGGGAAAGCACAGACGTAGCCTCGCACCCCTCTTCATCCCCGATAGCCTCGCACCCCTCTGCATCCCCGATAGCCTCGCACCCCTCTTCATCCCCAATAGCCTCGCACCCCTCTGCATCCCCGATAGCCTCGCACCCCTCTTCATCCCTGATAGCCTCGCAGCCCTCTTCATCCCCAATAGCCTCGCACCCCTCTTCATCCCTGATAGCCTCGCAGCCCTCTGCATCCCCGATAGCCTCGCACCCCTCTCCATCCCCGCCATTGAACACCCTTTGCATTCAGACCATCTCATGAAGGCTGTCCTATGGTGAGCTTTTGCCCCGGAGGCAACCTTCAGGTGATGAAACCAGCCACCCTGTGAAAGCTGGGGAGCCACCATGGGAGGGTGGCAGAGGACCCACATCCTCAACATGCCCTTGCGGCCCTGCCCAGCCATCACAACAGGCTGGGTCTCCATGTGGGCTCCTAGAAGTCCCAGGGCTGAACAGCAAATGAAGTGCCCTCAGCTCCTGCTGCCACCACAAAAGTCCCTGCTGGCTTCTCCAGCTTGGCACAGCACTTCTCATGTCAGCAGCAGGAAACTCTCCTCTCCTGAGCTGTTCTGTCCGGGTTGATCCGAACAGTAAATGTACAGCTTGAGTGTGAATCAACATCATGATTCATCCTTCCTGCAATGTATCCTTTCACTGTGATTAAACAGCTATTCTGTAAGACATGAACTTCACTTTAGACTACATGGTTTATTTGGGTTCGGGAATACAGATGCGGTCCTGTTCAAACTGCCATGCCCGGGAGCCAATGACAGCGTATAAAAATAGCTTATGCTGTCAGCATGGCTTTTTCTTATTTGTATTCTGAGTATCATCACTTTGGCAGGCACAGGAAGCTCTTCTTGTTTGCATTTTATTTTGCCTGCAGAAAATTTACAGTTCAAATGACTTCTCTATGCTTCATCAGACTAATCGGATGACAAATTGCTTGAGCTACAGAGAAGAGACCTCAGACAACAGAAAATTGTAATGGAAGAAAAAATTAAATGCCTGCTTTTGGTAGGAGCAAAGATTTTACTTCGTACCCATCTTAGTTTTCATTTTTCCCTTCTGTGTTAATGCAAAGCCTTGTGAAATGGAAATCAGATTATTTAACCTGATTACAAGGATCTACAGGCTTGACATCATCATTTTCTTCCATGACACAAAGCCTCAGAAATGCCTCCCTTCCTCAGCGGAAAGAAACAGCTACGTACTCCATTTATGCTGCGCTTCCTGCTCCCACTGAAGCCTCAAAAAGCATCCAGAGAGAAGCTTATTTTGTCCTCATCTTATTTATTGTTTTTGATGACTTTCTGCTACCTGGAAAGAGCAGTTTAACAAATACCCGAAGACTTATCCCTTTTTCAGGAGGGAACAGGAAGATGGGATGGGTTTTCTCTTCCTTGTTGTGCTGGCTGACCTTGCCTGGAGTGACACAGAGAAAAAGCAATGAAGATACATTGCCCCAGTTTTCAGTAAGAGCCTTAACACAGACTAAATGTCAGGTTTTGAGCTCTGAACTGCCCTTGAAAATAAGTTTGCTCTTAAATTTCTATGAAGTATTATCTTCCGTGCAAGGACTCTCTTCTGGGCTGGCATTCATTTCACAGGCAGAACTGTGGCACCATCTTCTGGATGACTCTTTAGACAGTAAAAAATAACCCACCTAAAGAGAAGATGTTTCTTTATCATCCCTAACAATGCCAACAGCTTGAATATTCATTGGCTGTGCACTCTGATTACAGCAGGCTTTAAATCATCTAATTATGCCATCCATTTTGGAAACACTAAGAGCTAGTCAAACTCTTGATTGCTGAATATTGTTGCAAAGGAATACAGATTTTGCTTCTAAAAGGATATTTCTACCCACAGAGTGGTAACAAGAAGTGCCCATGTGGCAAACACACTGTCATAACTCTCCCTGATATAGATTCATAGAATCATTTAGGTTGGAAAAGATCTTGAAGACCATCAAGTCCAACCTTTAACCCAGTGCTGCCAAGCCCACCACTAAACTATGTCCCAAAGCACCACATCTATGTGTTTTTTAAACACCCCCAGGGATGGTGACTCCACTATCTCCCTGGGCAGCCTGTGCCAGTGCTTGACAGCCCTTTTGGTGAGGAGATTTTCCTGATACCCAACCTAAACCTCCCCTGGTGCAACTTGAGGCCGTTTCTTTTTTTTTGAGGTTACAAGCTCAGGCTATTCTGTAACAAAACAAGGGTGAGTTACTCTGCCTCAGTTACTCATGAAAATATTGCATTTTGTAAGAGGAAAATTGAAGAAAGAGGTGCAAAAGGAGCCTTGAAAAGCAGCCCGGGAATGCCTGTAAATGTAATGCACAGCCCAAGCTACCTGCTACAGCCTAACACAGGACTAAGGAATTAGAAAAGTTTAGACTTCTTAGAACCACAACTTTCTTGAACATAGCTTTTAGACCAGTAATTACAGCTAAAAGCCTAAGGCATCCAACTACCTAAGGATAGCAAGTAGCTTCTTGGCACTAGGGAGTTTTAGGAAGAAGATGATGCACAGCAGCCCAGCTGCCCCCCAGTTGCCAGGCTGCCAGTTCTGTGCAACCTCCCAGTGCAAGTGATTCTCAAAAAGCATTTTTTACTCATGTACTTGTGTTCTTTTCAGGTGTTTTATTTAGTGGTGACCATTGAAAACTCCGTAATGGGTGAGATGATCAGCTGGATTCCAATTATTGACTGTGAGTCATCTATCCAGTTGTTTTTTTCTTTATTTCTTATGACACTCTGGCACCTTTTTTTAATTCTTTTTTGACTAAAATAAAAAGCTCTTTGCATTGCGTTTTGGCTGAAGATAAGGGACAGAGGGCTGCAGAGGCTTCTCACCTCTGCCAGTTACACGCTGAGAAAGATGAAGTAGGTAGGTAGGCTGCAGCTTTCCCCTCTTCTGCCTCCGCTAGGCATCCCAGAGCCCTCAGTGCACCCCCTTGGGAACTCATTGCACCAGGTATCGTATAAATCTTGCTTGAAAAGCAAAGACAAATACCCAAACCACACTTGGGACTGACACTTGTTAAATCCTCCGCAGCCTCGTGCAGCATGAGGTGGCAGGCAGAGCTTTGCCCCTCCTGCCTCAGGTGAGCATAGATGCTGCTTTTCCTTGCGATGCAAATGTTTCAGGGTATATTCACTTGCCCTATCAGTCCTCATTCTTAAATACAGAGCACAAAGGCATCAGGCCATCCAAAGGATCCTTTCTTTCTCTGCTTGAAACCATGCTTTTTGCACTGGGAAGCACAAAAAACACAGGTAGCTCCCATCCAAATGAAGCCAGAGAGCTGTGTCCCCCATATTGAGCTCTGCCCCTTGATAGCTCTCCTATGTCATATGTGATCACTATAATCATGCCATTTATCTTGGTTGAGTGATAACTGAGTTGTTTTTCATAGTTCTATATCATGACATACAAAATCATTCCAAAGGAGCCCCGTGACTGGTGGAGCCCGACATTTACGCTCCACGACTGAGGCTGCTCATTCACGTGTGGAGACCTGCTACGGTTGCCGGAGCCAGCAGCATATACCGCATGAGAGGAGATTTCTGGGGGTCATACTGCTATATCTGTAAGTGCAAGAGACAGTTTCGGTTGTCTCCTTCCGTGGCAGCATGAAGATGCAATACCTCGCTTGAAATAATGCAGGATGTCAGAGACCCAGCCCTGCCCCCAGGAAATTCATGGGACTCCTGTTGCCACCAGCAATAGTTTCTGGGCTCACCCCCACGCTCCTGCACCATGCAATACTCCATCCCTGCTGAAATCAGCAGCTACGACTGCCCAGCTCCCCCTGGTATGAGAAGCAGGACCCTGGCCACCCAGCACTGACCACACAGCCAGGCTCTGCTGCAGGAATCAGCTCCTGGAACCGCTCCGAGGTCCCCATGGGTCACTGCGTGCCACTTACCCTGCACCGCTGCTAATCCTGTCAGCAGCAGTTTCTTCAGTCAGATGTCCGGTAATTGAAAGCACTGGGAATTTTCACTTGCATGCTGGGTTATAGAAAAATATTATGGCTAGGCATTAAACTCCCGCTGTGAAATACGACATATGCCAGAGGAGAGGAAAATATCAGCTATTCCTGCTCCTTTCCCTTTGAGGTTATACATGGCCAGGGTACAGCAGGGATTGGAGGAACATGGGCAAAGGTTGCCTCTCTCAGCTGGCACGACAGGTATGGACTTTCAGGGGAAACCCACTGCCTAGACCTCTGCTCTCTCTCCCCAGTGTTAAACTCCAGCTGTATAGTGGAGCACAGACCTCTGCTCCATTTCTCTCTGTTCAAAATGAAACTCGAGCTATGTAATGCAGCACAGGTGTCTGCTCCATTTCTCTCTCCCAAATTAAAGTCTACCTGCACAATATAGCTTCAAAGAGAGCTTTTAATGCCATAGCTATAAAACTGGTTGGGGATTATAAAACTGATTGGTAGTGTGATTAGGGAATCTATACAACAAAAAATGATGTATACTTTAGCCACTTATTATCCCTGGTGTTATTTTGATGTCTTTCTGTCTGCAACTGAAGCAAAAGGGAAGTTCATTTGACATACAAGTGTTTTGCTCATCAAAGCTTCGAAAGAATACAGGTCCAGATGCTATGCTGTTGATTAGAGCAGGACCAAGAGCATGCAAATGACATGCAAATATATTTGCAATCTCTAAAGCTTGATGATATCTAGCCATGTTTGGATCACCTTCTCTCTTTTGCTTTTCTCACAATAATGTGTGTGACAGGGTCTAATTGCCCAGATGTTTCAGAAAAAGCTTTTATCTGTGCAAATTCTAGTGCTCCTTAACAAGCGAGTGTATTCTGATCTGTGCCGGTCCTTACAGAACCATCTTATCTCCCACAGCAACTACACAATTACCTATGGCAAATGCAACTGAATAAAATCAAATATCAAATCTGCCAAACAACCAGTAGTACTTGGTTTTCTTGGCAAAGCTTTCAAACAAAACATTTTTGCTCTCAATTCCTACAGCTCCTAGCCCATGTCCAAATCTGTAAATTACTCTCCAGTACAAGTAATAAATCTCATCTCTGTTTCACTCAGAGTTAAACACAGCCAGCTTTGAAACTCATATGCTCATGCAGAGCCAGGCAAGGTTTTCCTTTATTCAGGAAGAAAAGATGAATTGTCCAGATAGGGGCTTCAGGCAGTACGAGGCTCGTTTGCTCACATCCTCTGGGAGAGGCAGTGATGCTCCTGGAAGGAGCCTGGAGCCTCAGGGTGATTTGCTGCTGTTGGAAGAAGTGTTCAATAGGAGAAAATAGTTTTGTGCATGGCTAGATGATGACCAGAGCTAGGGATGGTGGATGAAATGCAATGATTGTGTTTGGCTGAGAGGTTAAAAGGGGCTGTTGTGCACACTCCAGTGCTGACAGAGCTCATGATGTAGTCACAAGCCTTGCAATACTTTGGGATTCTCTAGAGTTGCAGTAGCTTGAGAAACAATTTTGGGCTTTTGTTTGATGAAATGAAAGATTTTGCCTCTCAAGATTGTAAAAAAGGCTGATCCCTATGTATCCTAAATTGGATTGTGAAAAATCCTAATTTTATTTTAGCGAAACATGTTTTAAGGTGCCAGGCCTGTGTTTATGAACGATGAAACTGAGCTTCTGAAAAATAAGGTAGACAAAAAAGGAACGATAACAAGCTGTCCTGGATCATCACACTGAAGTTAAGGTAAGCACAGGAGCCCCACAAAAGCTGACAAAGGTGCAGACAGTCATACCCGCACTGTGGCGGAGGTGGCAGTGGCTGCAGAAAGTGACATCTGGTCTGGGATAATCCGCCTTCCCGTACAGTGGCTTTATGCGAGGGAAACACCACTGATCTCAGAGGACTTGCTCCAGATTTAGCTCTGTGCAGGGTCAGAATGAGACTGGCTGCAGCTGCTCCAGGCTGCTGGCCCCAAAGCACCGAGCAGCCCCGGGTGGGTGCTGCAGCATCCTCTGGACCAGCAGGGCCCCGGGAGGCTCCAGGTACCACAGGAGCAGGGTGGCCGGATGGCTTCAGTGCCTTATACTGCATTGGAATGGATGCTGCCGGGAAAGGACTTTGTGATGGTTAAATGAACCATGCCCAGGCAAAAATTCGGCTTGCCCCAACTTCTTGATGCACATCTCAACCCTGCAGCAGCAAATCACACGGGAAATAGCCTGCAGGAAGGGTGGAGAGTCAACTGCTGGAGCTCCTGCTCGACTTCAAAAGCTGTTTGAAAATCATTCTCTCTGGAGCTGACATCACTGACTTAATGCATTTGAGTGACAGCTTTCTCACCCTGATCCTTTCATCAGTATCCGGACACCGGTCTTTCTATTTGCTCTTTGCCATCCCAAACCTGCTAAGAATTTCCAAACCAGAGGTGGAAGAAAGCCCTGCTTCTGCCCTGCTGGGTATGGCCACGCAGCAGAGAAATGGAAATGGTATCTAGTGTGTGCTGCCAGGCACGGCAAGGCACTATGATGGCAACACAGAGGAAGTTTGACCAAAAATACCCACAGTGACAAACCTCACAATAAAAGCAAAAAGCAAATAAAATATTTAGGCTTCCCTGACTTTCACTTTGGACATTACTTGGTTTTCTTGCAAGCTCAGATTAACATGTAAATATGCATACATAAACTTGGCCATTATTTGCAAAAATCATTCCTGTCACTATGGAATACAAGCAGGTTTTTCTTTTTGATGTATTTTAGGTAAGGGGTCTGATTCTTATTCATGCTGCATTCTTCATTCTGTGCCAGCAAATTACTCTTATTTTTAGGGACTTTTTGCTTTACCAAAAAGGTGTAAAAAGGCATTTGTACAAATGAGGATTGAGAATGAACTGATGATTTGTGAAATGGAATTATACTTCATCTGAACTATGAAAGAGACAAAAAATAGCTCAACTATTAGAGAAGTGACACATTAAAATACAATGCTCATGATCTTTAACATTGTTGAAATGCTTATTGCTTATCAGTAGTCCTCAGTTTAGTTTTTCCCCTCATGATCTAAATGTTTTGCTTTTACAAAAGAAGTATGACCATGGATTTCCTCACAACAGAGTTGCTCTAAAAGAATTAGATGAAAGGCAACCAAACCACCCCAAATCCCACTGCATTTATATTCGCACTGATCAGCACAGAGCAGGGTTTACTAGGTGTCCTGCTTGAGAGCCGTGAAAGTCTTCCTAAGAATCTATTTCCTCCTGTTGCCATAAGCACGCAAATGTCATTGCTGGTAAGGTACCAAAAAAGTGATAGATCCTTTAAAAACACAAAGAATATTGTTCTATTTTTGTCCATTCTGTGGCTCAACTGTTTTCTTCATTTAGTAGTGTGGTTGTTTGTGTCAATAGAGATTTTTTTGTAAA
This sequence comes from Microhierax caerulescens, assembly GCA_035590215.1. NCBI lineage: Eukaryota > Metazoa > Chordata > Aves > Falconiformes > Falconidae > Microhierax > Microhierax caerulescens. Next base: position 15,938,124 of record JAVJGJ010000047.1, read on the forward strand.
ACAAAGCAAGCTGTCCCTTGTTTGCACATCAAAGGAATGTGTTATGAAATATTTTTTGAAAAGCATTTTCATTGCCTGACCTGTATCTTTTTAAATGAATACAATTATCTAACTTGCTAAAGTGTTTAATACAGCACTTTAAAGATATGTCCTTGCTTTTAAATCACTAAGTCCCAATAAGGCATTTAATATCAACTTTTTCACGTCAATTACCATCATTTTTCTTTCTGAAATACAGCAGCTCCTGCAGGTCCTGGGCCTACATGCTCAGATGGTGAACGAACGGGGGTGAGATCAGCTCTGCAGCTGGAGAAGTCCCTTCTCTTGCTCCTTCAATCTGTTACCTGCCCACTATGGCTTTTCTTAAATCTTTTCCTTCAGCACAACAGGACCAGATGAGGCACCTGTACACACATACGCTCACCTGCTTTGCTTAAGACCTCTATAATAATTTAGGATGAAAAATTCATTGATTTAACAAAGTATCCTTCGGGTTTTATGCTTATTTCCCCTTCTCTCCTCATTTTACTCGTGATGGGGACAAAAAGATCCTGGCCACGTCGGTCACTGCTGTCCCTAACCTGAGCCCCTGCTCTGCCCTGGGCAGCGGCAGGATTAGGGAGCAGAGCCCTCTCGATGGAACACTCCTGATTTCTCATGTACATACCTGGATTTCACATTCGCAGGCAGGCTGCGTTAAGTTCAGGAGAGGAAGGAGACTGTCTTGGGGAGACTCATGAGCCTTTTGCTTTATTTATAGAGAATCCAAACCCAGATTATTAAATAATGCTGAGACACAAGCCTGGGCAAAAGAGATTTCGGGATATGCTCTTCTCTATCACAACAGGAAAAGCTGTTGTCAAAACACAATTGAGCTTTCAGTCTAAACACTACCGGCACTGTCAGATCCATCCTCAGAGAGAAATCGTGAACCTGTCTAAATTTCAGCAGATGATCTTAACACTCTCCCAGGGCACCCGTCCGCCAGAAGCTGATTCAGCCAGACTCAGTTTCAGATTTGAACCGAAATGCCAGCACCAAACTCTCACCCCACAACAGCTGTTGCACTCCCACATTAGTGACATGTGTATAAGGGTCACTCCCACATTAGTGACAATTGCCAAGGAGCAAGGAGAAAAGGAGCAGAGAATCACATGGTGAGGTCCCCAGCTGGAAGTACCAAAATTTGCCCATTGAAGCCTTAATTTGCCCGGATTTTTTTCTAGACTGAGAGCTCCCATGCCTGGTACCTATGCAGAGCGGTGCAGGGATGCACTTGCACAGCCACAGGCTGCTTTTGAGCCTCTTGGCCAACAGGCCAGTGGCAGGTACGTGGAAACTGCTGTTTCTGCCAGAGACCAAAGCCCTCAGTATGTTGGCACACTCAGGACACTCGGACAGGAGTAATGCTCCCTTGCACATCTCATTTTGCTCAGGTAAGTGGGTAAAAGCTCTTGTGCTCTGCACCTTCCTGGGTGTCATAACATCACACAACATCCCAAATTGTACAGGGGCACAGACACTCCTTTATCCCCACTGGAAATACCACCCCTGAGAAGGGTCCATGACTCTGTCTGCCTTTCTGTGGCTGTATTGCACTGCTGGCTCATAGCTGTCTGCTGATGCATGAACAGCCAGACCCTGTCCTAGTCACACCTGCTGAGCTCCCTGCTTAAGGCCAGAAGAGCTGGGTTGGTCCTCTGGCCACACGTGCCCCCTAGAGCTCACACTGCTATGGGGAGATGCTGCCAAATGAGTCAAGTGCCACATATGAATCAAGTGCCAGGACTGTCGCCCCCTAAGGTATGTGTATGAATACATGAGTGTACACACACCTTGGGCTTCTCTACAGATCTCCAGCCTCACCAGGAAGTTCTGCCACATACAGATCATTGAAATAAACTATATGGCCTTCCTGCAGGTCAGGCTGCTCTAAAAGCTACTTCTGCCAAGGCAGATTTGGAGAAAAGCAATGCAATGTCACCACACCACCTTCTGTTGACAACAGCCAGCGGGGAAAGGAATCTTCCTTATCCTCTTGTCCTGTCTCCCATCCTTCCTGAGCCCTACCAAATGCCCTCAGACAGCCCAGGTTTATCATTTCTCCCAGGTAAGTTATTTCAGAGACTCAAGCCTTTGTTTTCTATCTCCCAGACTGATGCTGTGAGAGCTGCCATAGCCCCCAGCTGCTTCTGCACCTGAAGAGATGTCCTTGCAGGACTTCAAATGTTTCTGAAAACTGCAGCAGGAAATACAGTCAAGAAACAAAGTTTGAGAAAGAGAAACAAGAGGCGATAAAATACAAAGAGGAGGACAAAAAGAAAGAAGATGCTGCAGAATTCCCTTCTGCTACTCCTTTTTTATTTTAAGGTCTCAACACCCATTTCTAAGGAAAACAACCTTCAGTGAGAAAAGAAAACATATATCTCTTAGGAAGCACATAACTATAAAGAGGGCTAAACCTAGAAACGCTCAGCAGATCTAGCCAGGCTCTAGAATAGCTCAGCACACAACCCACTGCTGCCTCATGTAACTGCCTTACCTACCTCTCTCATCACCCCCACAAAAACCCCAGCAGTACCCCTCAGGCACTATACATAGCCTTCCCCACCCCTCGCTAATTGACTTAATGATGCTTCTGGGAGGAGCTCACTCCGTATAAACCCTCCTTCCAGTAAAGCCCTTTCTATTTTCTGCTCATCTGTAGCTATTTGAGATTTTTGTGCTGGGCTGTGCCTGCTTTCTTTTTAATTGATCTTTTGGTGAGATCTGTGAGTTTTAAACTCCTTTTATTTTTTTTTCCATTCTCTTTTTTCTACTTCAGTTTTCATGCTGTTTCTTGTGTTTAGTAACACCCTTTCACCATGGTTTTTCTGTTAGTGGTCTCTGCCTGCTCTCTGTCCTGCAGGGTCTCCTGGTATTTCTCTTTCTAGCAAAGCAGCAAGGTCTAAGCCCCTCAAACCAAAGGACAGTCACTTTCTCTGCAGCTTCAGGGACTGTGGGTGTTTGGACAACTCTAACAGGGTATTGCTCACCAGATGGGAAGGCTAATTTATCCTCATGAAAACTGGGTGGTGTTTGGTAAGTAAGAAATGTACACTGACTGGTTCTCTGTGCTTTGAGTACCTAAATAATTACACCAGGGGTATTAGCTAATATCCTCAGGAACAAATGGAGAGGAGGGGCTTTCCCCTTTCACGCTGTCCCTGGGGCAGAGGAGAGCCTGGCCAGGAGCTGACTAGCTGTGAGCATCTAGGCTCTGCTCCACCTTCGTGGGCACCTGTGAAGCTGCACAGCCAGCTTCACCTGTGGGCACCCAAGTCCTCATGTGGCAATGAGGATGCAGCAGGGCCTGGACCGCCTTGGCAGGGAGGGGACACTTCAGTGCTGCTCATCTCAGGCTGGGGAGAGCTGCTGCTACATGGGGGGAGCTGCCCCCCTCCCTGCCAGTGCTGCAAGGGAAAGTGAACTCAACAGGCAGTTGGAACAGGCAATAAAAGTTGCTTTTTTTGTTTTGTATTTTAATCTTTCCACCAAACATAAAAAAAACTTGATTATTTTTTTTTATTACTAGTTCCAATTTGATGAAACATGAAGTTAAAACACACGGCCCTGGGAGGAGGGAATGGATTTCAGTGTTCTCAACAGTGCTATAAATAGTACGTCAGCAACCAGCATGACTGTTGCACCAGCTTTAGCCAGATTGCAGATCTGACAAAAATATAAATAAAGTTTAGTATGAGAAAGGGATGTTATGTTACTTGTTATGAAAAGGAGTATTTCCAGTTGTTTTTTGGTGATTATCTAGTGTTTTAAGCAGTTCTTTTTATGACAGGCAATAAATCTTGTTTTGAGGTGCTACCTCAAATGTGGCTTCAGCACATGCTGGAAAACTATTCATAGTGTTAGCAACGTTCCCAAATAAATCCAGCAAAGTTCCTTATTAAAACCTGAAGGTTTACAGCACTGTTTCTTGTTCAACCCCAAAGCTTGAGAAAGTAGTTGGAAAACCTGGGTCAGCATGAGGAAAGTAAAGAACGTGTGAATTGCCTGCAAGGGGAGCAAGGGCTGATGTCCAGGGACATTATAGGCAGTCTTTCTGGGATCTGTATGTTCTTGTTTTGCCACAGTTTACACTTCCCTAGTCCATTTTTTGTTTCAGATTCCCCAAAAGTGTGATGTAGGGAGCTGCTCATTTCCTAAGATTTTGGGATCCTGTTGCAGATCACAGGAACTGGTGCCATGCTTAGCTCTTCTGTCCACCCATCAAGGACTAATTAGATGGCTTTTACAAGGACATCCAAGTGGGTCACTGTTTTTAATGTCTTGAGTGCCCAGGCTTTCACCAGTGAAACCTGCTGAGTATTTTGATCTTATTCGAAGCATCCCCCTTGCTGTGACCTTGCCTGGGCTGCACAGCAGATGATGCTTTGCCTCTCAGCCTGGCCTCATCTGCAGCCCTGTGCTTGGGGCACCCTCTGGAAATGATGATGAGTCTGAAGTTTCCCTGACTAGAGAAGAGACTGAATTTTCCTCCTGTGCTTTGTGTGAGAGCTCAGACCAGCAGGCAGCAGGGTAAAAGGCAAACAGCAGTTTTAAGGAGAAGGAGCTGATGCTGCTCCCTGAAGTGATGGAGCACCAGCTTCAGGCTGTGGGTGCACCCTGAGGAGTGACGGTGTTTGGGATGTTTCCCATCCTTTGCATTTTTATTGGCTATCTTACACAGCTAGCATGAAAAGCACCTTTGAACTTGCAGGGCTTTGCTGGTGTGAATATGGGGATTTTGGTGAGTGTGGGTTTTCTTTGTGTTTTGAGAGATTTGCACCTACTGTACTGCCCAATTACGGAGCTTTAATCCAGGCTGAGGGAGGCAAATAGATGCTCCCCTAGCAAGGGGAGGGCAGGGGAAATACCTTTTGGGATACAGAGATGTCCATGCAGTATGCCTACCTCATCCCTTTGGATTTAAGTTGCGTGCATGTCCTTTGTACCATGTTGAGGGACAAAGTTTGGGTTTGCAATATTTCTTATTCAGTCCTGGAGCTGGCAAGGCAAATCCTCCCCACTGGCTACTCCTGACAGCCTCGCTCCTTACACTGGAAAGGGCTTTTGTCACGAAACCCAGCAGCAACACAGGTGTGGGGGTTTGCTATTGCTCTGGTGCCCTGAGCAGGCATTGGGCCAAGGCACAGCACAGACATGTGGTGCAAGCACCTTCTACTGTGGTTACCCCAAAGCACCTCTGGTTTCTGCAGCTGTACCTCAGAGCCGGTGCACTGACTGTTTTCCCCTCTTCCTTTAAGGAAAAGAAAAAAACTAGCATTTAAACATTTGCTTTGGTAAAGGATGAAATGGAAAAGTAGGTCGGATTTGAAGGATCCCAGCCCTGACAGTGTCCCTTCTAGAGCTCCAGACCCAGGTTTTTGGAGAGAGACAGAAAATGACTGCAGCAGTGCTTCTCACGCTCATTTGTGCTCTTCGTGTTCCTGTGTACAAAATCACCCTCAAAATGCCCAGGATAAATTATATCCCCGTGCTTTTAAAGGAAGGATTTGGTTGCCAGCAATATATTTATGAAATGAAGTTACCAGTGTTCAGCTCCTCTGAAACTTAGCTGGGTTTTACCGTGAAGCAAGGTTATTTTTTTGCTTTTAAATAGTCTAAGCTAAATTAGCTGGAACCTAATTACAGAATGCTTTTGATTAAAGCCAGACAATGTGCTCTGGAAGCTAGGATCAAAAATGACAGGACTTGATGTCAGTGAAGGATTAAGGAGGAAAAGAAAAATGACCGATTAATTTTTAAAATCAAATCAGGACCACTCTTTGTACATGGAACAAAGGTTGCAGTGAAGTCAGGCAAACCTTTTGGGCTCAGGAAAACTTGACTTCCAATAATATGACTTGCAATTTAATTTCACAGGTACATAACTGACATCCAAAAACAAACACCAAAGATGATTTCTGCAGCTATTCTTAGAGATCGGCAGAGAAATAATTGTAAGTCTCGTGTGAGATCTAGAAATCTTACTAAGATAGTTTGACTTGTAGACATGGTACTTCTTGGTCAATGTCAGCTGTGCAGCCAAACAGCTGGCTGCTTGCCTTAATCACTGAACCTTTAGAAAGTGCTCCATAATTATTTTCATACCATATTCTGAAAATAACCCTGCTTAAAGAAATTGTGCATGCTGCTAGAAAAACAAATGCTGATTCAACAAAGCTCTTCTTAAAATTACTTTTGTACCTTTAGCTTAATAATGAGTGATGGCCTCATTCCTCTACTGATTCGAATCCTGGAGACTTTTACTGTCTATCCGGCAACATATTGAGACATGCATTTTTTTCCAAGCTATTTTGCTCTGAAACAAGCACACGTGGGTTTCTCTATGCAGACTTTTTTCAGCGTCTGAGGGTGGAATATTCTGCAATATCGTGACATTTCAGCTTATTGACCTAAACACATGGTGAAGGGGGATCAATGTCCCTGCTTGGCCCTATCCTCTGGACACAAGGAAAACTGGGAAATGAGGTTCTTTGGTAAATCAGGTTTATTAGGGATTATTTATAGGCAGGGGTGCAAACCTAGAATTTGAAAAAGGAATGAGGAGGCAGGCTCGTGGGTGCTGGAAAATGTGGTACAGGAGCTGGCTGGGACCTAAGGGACAGAGACTGCTCTCTCCCACAGATCCCCACATATGGTTCCTGGTCACATGGGTGGCAATTCTTGGCTATCCCAAGGCCTCGTATTTTGTTGCTTATCTGTTATTAAATTTTAGAGTGAAGACATCAAACAAATGAAGCCAAGCCATGAAATGACTGGCAATTGGCATTAGGATGGGAGATTGAACTCCCTGTGCCAGGAAAAAGTTAAAAGCTCCCTGGTGCAGCATACAGCCCCAGGGGAAAATATTGTAACCTAATCAAAGTGACTGGTAGCTTTAAAAACAGCAGAAAGATCCAAGAGATGGCACCAAGCTCTCCCTTTCTGGGGATAATGTATTGCGAACAAATTTGATGGAGACCCTGAGAGGATGAAATGACCCTCAGCAGTGTGGATCTTGAGAAGAGTGACAGGTAGAGTGTGAGACTGAGGCCTGGCTGGAGCTGGGAAATCTGGTGTGTTAAGCGCCATATGGTCTTCCTAACGCGCGTGCGAGACCTCATTTCTACACCCAACTGCTCACAAAAATTAGCATTGGTGCTATCACCAGTTGCCTTAAACTCACTTCAAACTGGGTGACCCCACCGTCTGGTCCTCGCTGCTGCAGCCTGGATGGCCCCTGGGTCATAGGCTTTGTGCTCTGCCACGTGCACGGAAAAATGTATTTTCAACTCTTTACTTTTCATAGGTGTACATGCACATAGCTGTGTGTAAATGTATCTGACTTACATTTAATGTCCAGTCTAGCAGGACAAGAGATCATTCTTTACTATTTCGCCACTAGCAGGTGGAAGTAAGATTTAAACCAAAGACAACCCACACAAAGACAAATCCCCACTGTCCTCTTTCAGCCCCTCGAGGCTGGCACAGCTCCGCCTGCTGCAGCCCTGGGCAGGGACAGCATTGCTACCATCCCTGAAGCTGGGGTCCCCTTCTTGGGATGACCACCTCCATTCCCACAGGGACAATCTGATCCCAAGCCATGCGCTCAGGAGCGGGGCTGGCACAGCTGTGCTTGCCTTGACCTACTGCTTGCATTGATCCGCCACAGCCCATGGGTATGGGGCGAAAGGCTGAATTCAGTTGGTGCTTGGAGGGCACTGTCGGAAATTATTTGCCAGAAAACAGGTTCAGGTGGGTCAGAAGCCTAACATACCTCTTGGAAGGCCCTGGGAGAAAACCTTGCCAAGGTAAGAGTAGAGATGTAGCACCCCTTGGTGCTTTGCTACTGGTATATCACATCTAACAGATGTAATTCTTACACTTGCTGTTAATTGGGGAAGCTCCATACCCAAATGAAAAATCAGGGTGTGTGCACCCTAAACTGGGAAGGAATCGCCGCTTGTAGCTGGACAGGGTGCTAGTCCTGAAGTGAGGACTGTAGCTTTTAAACTTGCCCTGTCAGGATTTGTGCCAATTAAATTTATTCTTCTGAAGTGAAGAGGGAAAAGCACTAAAGCAATAGCGTCATGGGGGGGTGGGACTTTGGCCCCCAGCAGTGATGCAGGACTGGCATTGCCGCTTCCCCTATGGCACTGGTAGACCCTCTCCAAGGAAAGGAACGGGTGGGAGGCTCCTGTCTGTAGGGAGCACACTCAGTGGCAAGTGCTGTCTCTAAGAAACACTTCAGGTCTCTCCAGGCTATTTTTCATTCATCATGGAGATTTAGAACTGCATCTCTATGGCATTTTTTGATTAATGAATATCAAACAGTTATCCAGGTGTGAGAGCAGTGAATATAATTTAGTACTGTGGTGTATAGCTTCTCGCTGTATCTCCAGTAATTGCAGGCATATCTCTGCCAGTTTGAACGTAAGTTTCAGTATGTTTTGTTATGTAGTATCAAAAAAGTGGGGATCTTTAATGCCATTTGCAGAGCAAGGTTTGCTCTAGGAGGCTCAAGAACTGGGCGGGAGATGCTCCTACTTCTGAGCGAACTGGGACCGTGTATAAGGAGAGCAGCTGTGAAAGCCGGATTGTCGCACCCTGCCACGGGGCAGTACGCACGCTGACGGCCACTGGAAGACTGATGGATGGCTGGAGGAGGCACCGAGCACTGACTGTTAAAACCAGGTTGCTGCCACGGTCCTGCAAGGATTTCCAGCCAAAGGGGGACCTGAGGTGGCGATGGCTGAATGATGGGGCTGAAGAGCACCAAGCCAAAACACAGCTGGGGGGGCAGAAGGGGAATGGAAAACACAGCATGAGGGAGCTCCTGAAGCTGCTGCACTCCCACTGTGCCCAGCTGGAGAGCAGCGGGGAAACCATCCCAGTTTTCAGAAGGGCCCAGCCTGCCAGTAGCAAAGGTCTTAAGAATATTTGCTTTTGGGTTTCAGTCTTCGACAGTTTTTGAGAACTGAAGTTCAAGCACTAGTGAAAAATCTCAGGATTATAATAGGGAGTAATTAGTAAAGGGTGAATCAGGCTTCCAGTTCTCTGTGGCGGTCAATGGAGATTGGGCATAGGTTGTTGGTTTTTTTTTTTTTCCAGAATATACTACCAATAAAATTAAGGAAAAAAGATTCTCCATCTCTCCCCAGCCTACTGCTCAGCTATGCTTTGACTAAATGTTTCAGTATTTTTTTTTTTTTTGTCTCTCAGGAGGTTTTTTAACTGCTTCAATACATCTGCAGCTCTAAGTCTCTCCATGCAAAAAACCTAATAAACGGCATGTGCCTGCGGGAAACCACAAAGCAACAAAACTTCCCATAGCCATAACCTGTGCTGGTATAAACTGGGGCTGAGAGCAGATACTGGAGCTGCTCTCCAGTTACCCTGCTCTTCCGGGGGACTGGACTCATTTCTCCTTCAGGCGTGGGAGCTGAGGGCTGATGGCTCACAGGGACCTCTGGCCCTGCATCTCCGCACCAGCGGGAGATGTTCTGGCTGAGAGTCAGAGGGGTAATTGCCTGTCCCTGCCTGCTTGTGCCTTTCAGAGGCTTAGGGATGCTCTGTCCTTGTGCCTCTGCGAGGGACTCTGCCTCCCATGGCACGAGGCCACCCGCAGGCAGTTACTAGAATTTCTGAGAAGCTTGTATTTCCTAGAGGTTATTTAAGTAAATAAACAAAAGCTGACTTGGTAACATTTTTAAGGAAAAGTTCTCCTTTCTTTCCTGTTTGTTGTTTTTTTTGGTTTTTTTTTTTCCTCCTAAGGCAGAAAAAGGAGGGCACAAAAATGTAACCTTTTTTTTCTGAAAAAATTGAAATATAATTGTAATTCTGACCCCAAAGCTGGTTCATGATGGGGTAAAAAAAAGATCATTAAAAAAAAAATAATAATAGAACCTGACCCACTCCCATTGTGATCACAGACTTCAGCCGGGTTTGTTGCAGATCCATGAATGACTTTGACACATAATCCTCTGTCTCAGATTCCAATGAAAACTTCAGAAATTTGTTCCCCCTACATGCATCTTGTTTATTCCACAAACACACTTGGGTTTTTCTTCAAATAAAGCTTTAGTCTGACCAAAACTAATTGACTTATTAAACTTTTGCAGATGGCTGATTCCTTACAGGGCATAAAAGCTTCAGGTATTTTTTTAGGCAGATATCGCTGTCTCTGACCTACTTAGGGCCCAAATCCTATTTGAGCACTGGTGTCCTGGTGGCACAAACCGGTTGTCAGGGTGGCAGTTAAGTTGAATATGCAAATGTTTGCAGAATCAAGACCTAGCTAGCTGCTGGATGCGTGCTGTTAGATGGGGTGAGGGGGTTGTGCCCTCGGCATTCGCCGGGGCAGGCGCTGGCTCCATCACAGACCCCTCCCGGTGATGGGTTGATGCCACCAGCAGCTGGGAACGCGGTGAGCGAGCGAGCGTGGACGGACACAGGGAACGGCGGCTCCTGCCAGGCTGTGCCACCCAGGATGTATTGTAATTGTTAAGGTTGTGTTGGGAAACGAGGCCAGAACAACAGCAGGGCAGAAAACGCTGTTCTGCTGTCAAGGAAATGCTGCAAAAAGCAGGAGGGAGCGCGTGCTTAGAGAGCAGGCTGGCAGAGCCGCAGCCCTGCGGGGGCCGGGGGCGGCGGGCAAGGCGGCCCCGGGGGAGCGAGAGGGGACAGGAGGACACGGAGCAGCGTGGCACCACCCCTGCGCCTGCTGCTTCGCTGGAACGGTCATAGTTTCTTTCCAGCCGGGGGGGGGGGGCGCGGGTTGTTGGGGGGGGGGGGGGGGGGCGGGGGCCG
>JAVJGJ010000047.1:15952415-15975122 GCA_035590215.1 Microhierax caerulescens
AGGGATTCGTAGCAATTAAGCAAGAATTGCGTTTTTTCAACTCTACCTTGGTAATTGTGTACTTGGAGTATGTGGACCACAAATCTGAGCCTGGAAAACTGCATGTAGCTGTACAAGATAGGCCCTGGGTGTTTCTAGCTTTGAGTCAGCTCTTGCTTCACGACATGTGCTGGGGGCAGGGAAAAGCTGTTTGAAAGCTCTGTTTGTCCTTGCTCTTCTCTATTCCCTTGGCTGTTACTCCGTGGATCTTTGCATGAGAAGATGGTGTCCTTCTGAAGCTTATTTCTCACGATAATCTACTGTGGCACTACAACCAGTTGCAATGTCACAAACCCTATTACAACTTCACTCGAGAAGTGACTCTCCTATACACGCACCTGACAGTAATGAATAAGGAAAGATGAAAGCAAAGAAATATGTTCATTCGTCTCCTTGGATTAATTTCAGTCCTGTGAATCTCTGGATGTGTTTAGACTGCTTTTATTGGGGTCTGCAAAAAGAGAGCAAGACAAGCAAGTCTGTCAGTTGTGGTCTGTTTGTTTCTCAGTCGTTGCCTCCCTGGAGCCTTAACAAAGGCAAATTAAGTGAAAAGCAGGGCTCTGCGCATTGCGGTGTGATGGGTATATGAACTACCTCAGGTATAATCAGGTGGTTACCTGCAAAAATATTTTTGTGAAAGTGGAAACTTCGTATCACTAGGCTGAGCTTTTTAATTTAACTTCACAGCGATTTGCCACAAACAACTTTCTTACTGCAGACCCAAAGCAACCTGACATTTGTCCAGTTTCTGTGTAAAATAACAGGAGCTGCAGTGCTTGTCGTAACACTTTTCCCTGTAATCCTCGATAAATAGCAGAGTTGCAGAATCTCAGCCCTTTTTGCTAGTTGGGAAGTGCTGTGTTTGCCTTGCTGATTATCTGCAGGTTGTTTTAAAATACTGTGCAACAAGCTTCCTGCTCCGCCAGCTTGCAGCCCTGTCTGGGCTGGTATGAGCACAAAGACGGTGCAAGTAGCTCTGTCGAAGCCAGTGTCTCTGATGATGAGATGACTTTGATGTTGACGATGAAAATGACAGATGTGAGTCAATTATGCTGCAGCACGGATCTGGTGGATGCTCGGGCTTTTTTTGTAGGACAACTTGGAAATGGACCTGAATGTGTCTGAGAAGCTGTTTTAATTCTTGCCTCTGTGCAGAGAAAATACATTCCAGGCCTTGCCTGACTGCAGCTCGTCACTGCTCATGAACATCTTCATGGGATGTGCCAAAGATTTCCAAAGCAGTGCAGGGCATTTAGACAACAAATCCCCATCCCTCTCTGGTGAAAGTTGGACAAAGGAGTTGCAAGGTGGTTTGAAAAATCTGTGTGTACATGGACTGAGCTACCTTTGCTTTGCTTCCTTGTCTTCACCATGCTGATCATTTGACTGGTGAGCCAAAAAAAGTCCAGGCTGTTGCTAGCCTGGCAAGAGTCAAGCTTGCTTTGCTTGTGTAGATTCTGAAAGGGTTAGCACCCCTTGCCTCGAAAACAGATGTGTGTTCGGAAGGCAAAGGAAATCTGAATCTTGAAAGACTGATAATAAGTCTTGTCGTTTTGTCCTAATGCTGATTGCTCATCTGGCCACGGAGCGCTTTTGTTGGATTATATTTGCATCCATATGAATGGACATAAGTAGCTGCATGCTTTCAAGTGTGTCCTAGAAAAGCCTGAATATCTTGAGATGCTGAAATTAAATGATAAAAAAAATTTAGAAGGTAATGCTTACAGAAGGCATGTGTTTTTAGTAGTTTGCTCTGTATAGTGTATTATGGGCCTGAGGTATTTTGTAGTTGCTTGAGACTCGTCATCACGTTTGCTTGTGTGTGTTTGGGTTTTGCTTAACCAGAAAGCTGCTGTTTGCTCTGGCATGGGCAGAGACTTGAGGTGGTGGAGCAGGGTAACCTTGCTGAAGCTTAATGCTCCTCTTGAATGCAGGGCTGGAAGAGCTGAATGTTTCTTCTCTGCCCTCATATTGAAAGAGAAGCCTTATTAAAAAAATATTTCTTAATAAAAAAATATTTCTTTCTGCCTGATAATGTTGCTTATGCAGTGCCAGGATCATGTGCTGCATTTAGTGTTGGATCCATCCATCTTGACTTGTAAGATACACAAACACATGTAAAAAATATATTGGGGTTTTTTTTCTGACATCTGCCTTGGGATGCAGGTACCTAACTGTTCTTGAGAACCTGGTCCCAGTTGCTACGTCAAAGGTCTTGTAGGTGTAGCGTCAGGTCAATAAAACATGTGCCACTTAATCAAAAAAATGTAAATCCATTTCTATGGCATTTTAATATTAGAAAGGTAATTACCCTGTAACTAACCCTTCACTGTAAGCTGTCATTAATTGGATGATTTCTTATAGGCAGCTTAGCATAATACATGCAAAATGCACTGCAGCTCTGTACAGGCAAAAATTGCCACAGTGAAACAATGGGATGCGAGTATCCAAAAAAACCTGAGCCCTGCGAACAGGCTTTATCAGTCCTTGTCACTGAACCTAACAACTTCTGACCACGTATCGGGGCATCAGTAATCTGCAGGCAGGGAACTCTGTTGGACAGGTTGCTTTTTTAGGAAGAACTGAGAGGTAGATATTGCCATTAGACATCAGGCTGTGTTGTGTGCGATGCGAGAGATTTGAAAAGTTTTTGTAGTCTTGCTGAAGCCAGATGTGAAAGCCATGTGTCCCTCTGTCCGTGGGACTGGGATAAAGGCAGCAGAAGCAGAACAGTGCCTACGTGGTATTTTACCTTGTGGTCTTAACTTCTGAGAGCCTTGTGATTCTGAAACCTTTGGCTTTGATAAACCATATGCTTTTAGAGCAGGGTAGCAGAAGAAGGATGGAAGCCCTAAAGACTGAAAACCCAAAGCATGAAAGAGCAGAAAACCTGTCTTGTGATCCCATGGGTTTACGCAGAGTGCAGAGAGCTGGCTGTTCCGCGTGCTGTTCTGCACGCTGTTCACATGCATGTTTAGCTGTATGCAGATCTTCTTGGAAGCTGAGAACTGTGCTTGTCCCACCGAAAGGTTGCTGTTAAAATGGTACAAGTGTTGGCACAGGTGAGGAGGGAAGAAGAGGAGGCCAGCAATGCCCAGCCACATTGCAAATAAGTGGCACCTTACATCTGGAAAGTGCCTGCTGTTTTCTACTTCGGCTCATGTTGTGGTCATGGAAGAGCTGATTTTAACAGGTCACCTGAAGTTCACTTAAATTCTGATGATTCTCAAGCAGCCCAGAGTGAGACCTAGTATAAAATAATTATGTAGGGTTAGCACATATGGTTGAGATACGGTACTCCAGGAATGAGGAGGTTTTGGAGTTATGTACTGCTTCCATGGAAATTCCTGGGTGAAACTGATAAAACCTCCTCGTGATAAGCCATTGCCATGGCTGGTGTTATCTGAGTGTGGCTGCTTCAAGCATTAGGAATAGAAGATGAGGAGAGAGACTCATTAATGCTAAATTTGATTACATATGCAAACCAGGCTTCTATGAAGGGAAGAACAAAAATGATCTGACTTTCAAACTAGCAAGGAGATGCACGGAGATAGAGCGTTCTGCCATTAGACATACACAGTTAAAGTCTCCTTGCCAATTTTTATGAGGGAGATGTTCCAGTCATCACTCCTGTAAATCAGCGTCTGCATAATTGGAGCCCCGGGTGAAAGCCCTGCACGTTGACATCTCTGGATTCAAATGTTGCGGCTGGGGGAGGACAGGCTCAGAGGTGCTAGTGACAAAACCCTTTCATCAGGGATCCTGTGACCCCTGAGCTGACCTGGCTTGATGGCACCAGGTGTAGTCCCAAGGGGCAGGAGACCTCCTGGTTGCTGGCTGAAACCTCTGCCCTGTTCTGGGAGTGAGGACCCCCTCCTGCCGCAGGGGAAGGGAGAGGCAAGAAGCAGGGTAGCGCTGGGCTGTACGCAGGGCTGGTGATGGAAGACAGAGTCCTCACGTCACACCACTGCTAGCACCGCTGTCTCCTTAGGCACTAAATAAAAGTAGTTAGTAGTGTGGTCCTGGGGTGCAGCGTGGCAAACAGCACTTGGCCAGCTGGCTGGCTGTCCAGCCCAGCAACTGGCCAAAGGGGTCTTAATGGCTTTTACTCTCAGGGGGCACCTGCAAAGTGCTGTAAGGAACGTTATTGAAAGGAGCATACAGCGTGGAGGCTCGGCTTTTAAGGTGTTTGTTCAAAGTGGCAGATGTACTGCAAAGTGTGACATAGTTGCTAAGGTGACAGCTTGCTTGCTTTTTGGCAAAAGCCAAAGAGTACTGAATACAGACAAATTGTAAGCTTTTGCTTTGTTTAATTTGCACAGCTTTATCTTCTGGCCATTGTAGAGACTTCTCGGGTTTGTCTTTGGAAGCAGTGTTTTCCCATTCAGAATACTTTGCTCCCCATTCTTAAGGAAGTGCTTAGATTGCATAAAATGATGGGGGTTTCAGCGATTATAATTGTAGGTACAAATCGTGGCATGGAAAGGGCTTGTTGATAACATTCAGTAAGGAAATATTCTCTAAGGACCTTTTATATCAGCAAAAAATATGAGATCTTGCCTCATTAGCAGCCTATGGATGCAGGCACATCCATGATCACATAGTCCAGAAGGTTTTTCCGTGTAGTACTGGCATGCATTTTCAAAGTGCTTGAACCAAAGCAGAAATGCATGGTGAGGTGGGAACTGCTGTTGGTCAGGCTCGGGTGTTTGTCGGTGTGAGAGGGAGGGAAGTCCAGGCAGGGAGTCTTGGATCAGGCAGCTCGGTTGCTGCTGTGGTCGTGTATTTTCATAGTGCTGCTAGGGGAGAAGGATCAGCAAAGGATTAGACTGATGTGGCCCCTCAAGAGAGGGGGTTTTCTGGATGAGCAGCCATCTGTGGCACGAAGCAGTGTTCTGGTCCTCAGCGTGGAAAGGAAAGCAGAAAGGTCTCTCAAGCCTAATGCCAACTTTGGTCCTTAAAGCGGTGGGGTACATATGTGGCCGGGAAAGGCTGAAGTAATGTGCTCATTGCCCTTTATTGTTTTACCTTTCCCTTCTCTGTGATGTTCTAATGGATAGACAAATGTGTTTCTCTGAACAGGCTGTTCTGTCTGTGCCTCTTCCAAAATGCCTCGGTGTCTGGGGAAGAGGCTGTGTTAGAGGCAGAGCCTGCAGGAGCTGCTGAGCTAATGCTGTGGGGAGCAGAAAGTGCTGCAGCCTGGAGCTTGGGATGAAACGGGGGGGGGGGGGGAGCTTTGTGGGCTCCTGTTCCTAGAGAAGTGCTGGTGCAAATGTCCCAGCCCCAGTTTGGCAGTGCAATTGCAAGGTAAAAGCTGGCGAGGGTATTTTCAGAGCGGTCAGAGATCATGTCACTCTGCACAGGGGTCCTTGCTGGGGGACTGGGGATGTCTCTTTGCTGAGAAGACCCCCAACAAGCATCGTAGGCAGAGATGTGTAGGGGGCAGATACTCTCCCATTCCTCTGTGTTAAGGAAGCAGGAAGATTTCAATAAAGTATTATACATTTCCAGATGAGAGGTGTACTGTCCCAGACCCACTGTCAGAAATAAATCTGATTTGACTGTCTTGCAAAACCCCCAACCTGTCAACTTGATCTTTATTTCATGAGAAATACCAGACCCTGCTGCAAGCAGCCTGACTGAATATTCCTGAGAAGTGCTCAAGAACCTGAAGTACTGAGGGTGAAATTCTACCCAGAAGATCTCAGAAAGAAATGCCACCTAATATCGGCAAGATCACTGATACATTGGGAAGTGATTTATAGCAACAGCTCTTTGAATTTCAAGAAGAGGTTGTGTCTGTCCTCAGTCTTCACTTTTCCTGATGTCATTTCTCTGCCCTCCTGTGTTGTTTCTCAGGTGATGCAAGTCCAGAGTATCTTTGGCTTGAAGTAATAAGCCTCAGCTCAAATCCTTTGGCACTAGCATGTTGGGTGCTTGTATTAGGGGCCCCTGTTTGACACTGCCAATCTTCCTAATATTAGGTGAAAAGCCTCTGTGGCACCACAAATAATACTGTAAACATAGTGAAGTCTTCCTTGCTAGGTTCCCAAAAACTAAGGACACAACAGGCTGCTTGGCTCAGGCTCCCCGATGTGGGCCACATGATGGCCTATGACTGCCTTCAGTATCCAAGTCAAAATACCCTAGAATGCCAGAAAGTACCTTAGAGTTACTTAACAAGCAAACTTGAGCCATGCTTGAACTGTTTTCAGAATATTCTTCTCCCTGGCTGTGCGCTGGAGGTATGCTCGAAGCAAAACAAGGCGAGTCCCCCATTTGCGTGCCGGTTGAAAAACCCACGTAGTTGCTTACCCTGCTATTCCTCATGCAGAGGCTATGTTACACCCAAAAAAGCACTGCTCCACCTCAGTGTTTTACCCTATTTAAAGCAGCTTTCCTATGGAGAGAGTGGTGGCTGGGAGCGGTTGAACACAGCAAGGTCACAGCTCTCTGTTGGGACCATAAGGGGGAATGATGCCTCTGAGTGAGTATCATGTCCAGCCCAGCGGGGTTAGGTCTGATACTGGAAATTGGGTTATTACGGCAGAATATGTATATTGAGATAATTTTCCTTTGGAGTTGAGCAGTTTCTCCAAGTGCTTTTTTAGAGGCTGTGCTTGAAAGCCAAAGCCAGTGTGGGATTCCCCTACCGCCAAATCCAGCAGTTGATAAATCCAGCATTGCTCTCCTGATTGCCATCTCCAAGGGCAGTCAGCGTGCTGGAGTGGAATTAGGTCCTGGTTTGAAAGAACACGCCTGCCAAAAAATTAAACAATGGATGTCTTCCTGTTTAATTTTAACATTTTAATTAAATTCTTCACTGCTGCATGCCTTTGATCTTAGCAAGCTGATATACATGGTGTCTGCTGTTGTGTCGTAGCAGTGTTTTGTTCTAATCTTGCACACGGACACAAGGATGCATTTGAGTATGGATAAAAGTGCAAAAGCTGCACGCTGCCAGGTACCAAGTGCGTCGCAGACGGACTTTTCCAACTGGTGACCGCAGGCGTGTGGAAAGAGAGATGATTCAAGAGTATGACTCAACCGAGCTTCTTTCTGAACATATTCTCTCCCCATTTTTAATCTACTTCTGTGATTGGTACTGCAAGAAGAGTTTCCTTGATGGAATTACTCATTGAGAGGGTTGAGGCCAGGAGCAGGGATTTCATTGCAAAACAGATTCACTTTCAAGTGGGATAATTAATAAAGTTTGATCCTTCAGAGCAAAAGCAGAGCTGTGTGGCGTTGGCTAGTCCCAGCCGAGTGCCAGGTTTGGGAGCGTTTGGCAGGCTGCCGGCTTTCAGTGCAGCACTGGGTGCTGAGCGGCGTGCAGCCTCACCACAGCCCATCTCGAAATGTGTGGAAGGGTCTGCAAGTAGAGATGAGGTAACACGTCGTTTCCCTTGCACCGTTGGTGGCTGGGCTGCGATGATGATGAGAGGAGGTAAATGAGCTGAAAGCACGTGGTGTTTTCATGGCAAGGAAAGGTGTTAGAGCGAGTTTCCTCATGTATTACAGCATGGGGCAGGTAGCTGAGGGGTGTGTGGATCGTTTGTGCTTTGGAATTTGGGCTGTACCTCGATGACAGGGAAGCATCTGTCGTTGCTGCATCAAAAAGTTGTTGGTGGAGCTGATTTGGGGAAATGGATTTCATTTTCTTGGGGAATAAGTGATTTTTAATCTAAATTTCCATTGGAAACTGGCACTCTGGTGAGATTATGAATGAAGAAAGATTTATGCCAGAAACTACGATATTTCATCATGAAATATTTCCGTAAAGAAGCAGTGGTTGGGTCC
Source organism: Microhierax caerulescens (assembly GCA_035590215.1). Lineage (NCBI taxonomy): Eukaryota > Metazoa > Chordata > Aves > Falconiformes > Falconidae > Microhierax > Microhierax caerulescens. The sequence goes on from JAVJGJ010000047.1 coordinate 15,960,255, forward strand.
CATTCTCCTCCTCCTCTCCACACCCCACTGCAGTGCCCTGGGCTCGCTCCTCCCAGAGCAGTCGGTGATGGATCACATCACCCGTGATGCTCCTGTGCACCGGGACGGTGTGTCTGGCTGTGGAGCCCGATAGAGCAGGGGCAGAGCGAGGGGCCAGCCCGGACCCCTCAGGGACACAGCAGTGGTGTCCCCAGGGTGGCTGTTCAAGCCCTTGGCACTGGGACTTAGAAAGAGGAGGCTACGTTTTTTGAGAGACAACTTTTTTGGAAAAAGATGAGTGAGTCTCCAACGCAGAAAATGGTTTTGGTGGAAAATTTTCATCTGATTTAAGGTGGCATTTACATACCAGTGTTGCAGTTCATGCTCGTGTTGTGTGCCAAGCCCTTCTCTCGGCCAGTGCGGAGCGTTTCGGGGCTGGGCAGAGGCAGCGCAGCCCACTGAGCGGGGAATCGGCGATCCGCGCTCCTCAGCGCCTTGTTTCGCTGCCTTGGCTCGGTGGGCTGTAGGCGCTGCCGCTGCTGCCAGCGCAGCCTGTCACTCGTGGCAGGCGGCTCTGCGGAGAGGGCGCCCGTTCCAGCACGGAATCTGTGCCTGTCCAGATTGCGCGGCCCTGGCAGGCAGCGGGAGCTGGCTTCGCGGCGGGCCGACATATGCGGGGGACGCTGGCTGTGCCACGCGGCAGAACGCCTCCTGCCGCCACGTCACCGCGCTTCCCGGGCAGGGATGATGCTGTGAAAATGAGCTCCTTGCCTGCGGTCCTCCGCGGCCCGGCACTCCCACTGCAGGGACCGAGTGCCGTCACTGCTTTTTTTTTTTATTTTGTTGTGGTTTGGGGATTATTTATTTATTATTCCCCTTCTCTTTTTTTTTTCCCCAGCCCCTTCCTCATGGTTTTCACAGCAGAATGACAGCAACAGGAGACTGAGGCGGACCTTGGGTCTCATGGCAGAACCGGTCCAGCACAGCACGCGTTGCTGGGGAGTTAAATAGAAAAGCTCTTTCTGCTCTATAGCTCGCTGTGGCGTAGTTCATTCCATTTTAAAAATAGGTTTCCATCTTTTTGTTTATGTGCTCATTAGCACTGGCCACCCATGGGTGCAGCATTGGTTGTTAATGCAGCTGAAGAGGCTTTGACAGAGCTAATAAATGGTTTTGGCGCAGCTTAGTCCCCCAAAAGTAGTGACTCAGCAATGATAAATGTCTCTCATGGGACAAACCGTTCCCAGCTATTCCCAGTTCGCAACAAAACCTGCGTGTCACTGGGCTGCCAGGAGGCAGGGCTCAAGTACCCCACGTCTGTATTCCTTCTGTGCAGAGAGATTGCTAAGCATGTCCCGGGTGGTAGGACAAGAGTACTCTTGCCTGGTTTAAAAGAGGGTTTTTTTCTGGGGATTTTTACACTCCACCCCGTGATGCGCTTTGGGATGCATTCAGCTTTCTCTTCTGAATAGGGCTCCAGATGATGGAAATAAATTATCATAAATTAGAATAGATTGCACTCCTCAGCATCTCTACATCTGTCATTATGTTTCTTTAACAGTTCAGTTTAACATTTATACACACTCTGACAGCAGATACTGGTGTGTATGCTATAAATATTGGCTTGGAGAAGACATTAATGGAGTTTAGGTAAACGTTTGATGCCGCTGAGATTCCATTCCATATGGTGGTATGCAGCAAAATCGGATTCAACGTGCCATGTATAGTGCTCGTGTATTCCCTATAGACCATCCTCCTGGCGTTTCTTCAGCTTACCGCGTTACCAGGAAAGCGCAGGTGCCTTCAAAGAGGGAAGTGAGTTTCTTGCAGTCTGTTCTGGTTTTTACTACCTGTACTGTTCACGATGTTTAAAGCCGATGTGCAACATGCACAGATGGGAAGGGCTCAGGGAAAAGAGATGTCTTGCAGAAGCAGTGGTCAGGAATTAGCCAACGAGTCGTGGGAGTGCTCTGGTTTGTACGTGTGTGAAGGAGACCCATGGGTTTTGCTGGCCAAGATGCCATTTTGTTAGACAGAAACTGAATAATGGCACAAAAGTTTTGCATGTTGGTTCGTCGCAGTTGTTAAACGTTAAATTTGTGACTCTTACCCCCTTATTAACTGTCACCAAAGCCAAGCGTGGAGAGCGTGGCTTCAGGGTTTGAAGATGCTGGGGTGTGACCCACTGGCTTGCAGGAGGACAAATAGCCGAGACCATTGCAGCAAGAAATATATTCCGGTCCCTCTGGTGTCCTTCTGTAGTTCAACAGAAACCAGATGTCTCCCAGAAGTTCATTTTCTTGGTTTGTGGTTTTGGTGGGTTTGTTTTTGTTTGTTTTTCTAATTGCAACACCTTGATTAGTGCAGCCTGATGATGTGGCTGCCTCCACTGCAGTATTGATTTTCCCTTTTTTCAAGCAAGCATGATGGCCAGAAGTGTGTTGTCTGGCTCAACACCGCGGAGGGACAGTTGGGGTAAAGCAGCCAGGCAGTCCGGCCTCTGCGCCTGATGTGGGGCACTGGGAAACATCTGGCTCATGCTGGCCCCGGGGCACATCTGCCGCAGAGAGGAGCGCGGCTGCTTCGTTTGCCGCTGTGTAATGCAATGTAAGTAATGAAGTAACCGTAAGATACAAACTGGCTCAAAGCAGGGCAACCCAAAGAGAAAGTGCTCTTCACACTGTAAATTGCTAAAAGGTCTTTATGATGCCAGTGGATTAAAAATCTGAGAAGAAAAAACCCTCCAGTGCTGTAAGTTCAAGAAGCATCTTTTAAAAGCTGCTGGTGGGGAGGGGAAGAGATAACTTATCTGGATGGAAATGTATTTAAGCCCTGTATCTTGTACAGTTCTGCATTACCGCAAAGAAAACGGTGTATTCCCTGTCACTTGGAGAGCTGGAGAGTTTTTGTGTAGGCTGAGTGGGTTTCTGTGATAATGGTACCCCTTTTGATCTGAATCATTAGTCAAATTTTCATACCTTTGCCTGTTGTGGGGTTTTTTTGTTGTTTTTTTTTAAAGAAGTTACTTCAGATGTTTTGGTGATGGACTCATGCTTATTTGCACCAGCAGTACAGAGGAGCCTGGCACGATCCTGTGTCCCATGAGGGACCCTGCATCCTCAGCCTCCTTCCCCCTGCCTGGGCAGAGATCTCTCTCTTACCTTTTCTCATGTTTCCAGGTTTTATTATTGCTCTGACGGCTTGTGTCATCCTTCTGCTTCAACTTTACCTCTCCTTTTGGCTACTGCAGAAAAAGATGTTTTGCAAAAACATTAGCAGAATGTGTCCACCCAGAGCAAAATGTTGCCTGTGATTTTCCTTTGAATAGCTAGTTCTGTCTGTCTGAGCTTGAGGCTGGCTTTTATGTCTCTTGAATGATGCAATAAAGGAACTAAACTGTATTTAAAGAAAGGCAGCATTTACATTTATCTGATGTTAAAGACGTTTTAGCCCAGCCAACAAAATTTCATGGTGAGCCTTGCTTCAGTGAGGAAACCTTCAGCCTTCCCCAAGCTGAAAGAGGAGCTGGACTCCAGGGAGCACTTCCAAAGCGTTGAAGTTCTTTTATCATTATTTGTTGTATTTTCTGCATCCTTTGTCTCTTTGAGGACTGGACACGTCAGTTCTGGGCACTCAGGGTGCCACATAGCTACGACAGGCATGGGTTTCTCTGTGATGCCCACATGTGAGCATGCTGAATTTGAGAAGGGATGTGCAGCAGGAGGAAATGAATGCCAACAGTCTGCGTCAGAACATTTGTCATGAGACTATTTCGTTGAATTGTTTGTTTAATTAATTGCAATTTTTAATTTAGCTCTGCTCTCAACTGTAAAGATACACTGGGTGGGTTTTTCTGTCTGTTTTCAAATATACATGATGCTCTCATAGGAAATGGGTCTATTTACTCCTTTTTCATGAAACCTGCCAGGTTTTAGCTGTCACATATGACTGATATTTGTAGATCCCCGAGCTATTTGTTTTAGGCTTTCTGTCCCCATAGCAAACCTGGAAATGACCTGTTCTCAGTTCCTGCTGTCACCTGTACCTGGCTGAAAGGCCCTTCGGGTAGGACGGGAGAGAAGTCGCAGTTTTTGCACTCCAATCAGTGCTGGATCTCGGAGTTTAAATATACCACAAGTGAAAAACATGGATGTGAGTCATACAGAAAACACCCTTCATTTCTAAGGGAATATAAATATCAGAAAAACACATTCTTCAGATGTTTCCTCCTCCTGAGAGGTAGCCACATCCAAGATTTCTGTTTGAAGTGTTCAATCACAAACATCAAGTCCCCTGCTGTCAGTGACCACTAGATGCAGGAGGCGCCTATTGAATGTTTATAGCTGGTGCTTTGCCAGAGCTACGTCAGTCACGAGGGTCTGGGTGAGCTTTGCATGAAGGGAAGAGGCAAAGAAGCCTGCAACTGCACTGCTTGGGTCAAGATGCTCCCGTGATCTCAGTCTGCAGTAAATGCCTCACTTCTGGAAAGTTTGGTCCTCGCTTTGGACCGAAACACTCATCAATATCTAACACATCTGTGTTAGATCCAGGACAGCATCTCTTGCATGCTTCTGGGGGCGTGAGCTCTTTTCAGTTATCCCCTTTGCCCCCAGCAGCTGGGAGACTAATTTTGTATCAGCTGGGCTTAATGGTTTTTTGAAGCAAGCGTGTGTTAAAATGCATATGCATTTCCCTATGTTTTTACAAGATTAATATTTTAAAGGCTATTTAATACAAAATTGCTGAAAATTATTTAAATCTGAGACATGCTGGAGAGATCAGAGAACTGTTATCAACTGTTGAATTAGGCATGAGAAAATCCTTTTCAATTTAAGTGGCTTTTCTTAGAACTTTTTACATGTTTAATATCTGCATTCATCCTTCTAACGGTTGTTCCAGTTTCGGCTCTCCCTGAGTATCCATGCCGATGGGCACAGTGCATCAGGGTCTGAACTGTATCCATTCAGCCATGCTGTACATCCCTGAGGACCATCAGGGAGCCCCCAGACCACTTGTCTCAGGGGTCCATTTTCCTCCTGTGGATGTGGTGTGAAGATTGATCTCTTCATGGATAATTTTGTACTTGTATTTGAAAAACTTGGTTGTGCTGCATGGAGATCATGAGTACTCTTCGGTGTAGACACTTCAGCATTACCTTCCAAGAATCAAAATTAAAAGTTTGAACTGGGCACAGCATATGTATGATATTTTGCAAGAATGCTGCTGTGAGGCTGTGCGAGGGGACTTACACATGTGGCTTTTATTTTTCTTTGGAACTCTTGGAGGGGGTCAGCCTCTTTCCAGTCCCCGTTGACAACAGGCTGCTGTGGGAGCTTAGCGGAGCAATGTGTGTCCTGGTTGCACCAGATGGATCTCATTTGTGTTGCTGTTCATAGTCATGATAGGCAGCAAATGGAGTGGAGCCTCAGGCAGCACTTTGCTGCCTGAAGTTGATGCCTGATGAATTACAGAGATAAATAAGGCAAGAATCTGCCTTTGCTTTTCCCTTTGAGTGTGCACATAAGCGTTAGGTGGCCCGTGTTTGAAGAGACAATGTGAAATGAGCTTTCAAATATTTCCTTGAAGTTGTCTTAATTATTTCATTAGAATGGTAAGGAATAAAGCAGGAGAATCAATACGCCTAATTATTACATCTAAATGCAAGAGAAATTAGCCAGTGAACTCTCCCTTCTCTGGGGAGGATTAATCTTCCTATGCTCTATTTCAAGTGTCTTCCAGAAAAATGAAAGGCTTATCACCTAGGAAACACGCGGTCCTAATCGCCCAGGTCTGGCACTTGGATTTACAGATGGTGAGGGGACTCTTAGCTGGTCTTCTGAAGCACAAAATTAGATTGTTTTGCTTGTGTTTAACCGTTGTAGCCGCGGTTTCGTAGCTGGGTGATTTGAATGACAAAGGCTAGCCGGACACACAGCGCGCGGCGGCCACGTACGCCTTGGCTGGGTCCAGACGTGCCGGTGGATCTACTCAACGCCGGGCAGTGCCGTGTGGAGGGGATGGCTTGGGTCCTAATGTGGTGCCGTCGATGGGGCAGTGCTAATTAGCTCTGCTTCTCAGCAATGAAGCGCCGTTTTGATAAGCGTCTCCAATGCTTACAGAGCTATCTCATTTACCTTTGCCCGGTACTTTGGGTTTTTTGATAGCTAGATGAGACTGAAAGAAGTTCCCATTTTGCAGTGGCTTCGTGGCAAATAGCCACGAGATGCTTACAGGTGGTCCTGGTGGGACTTGATTCTTCACCCTTGAAGTAGTCACTGAAGTGAAATGACAAAAATATTTCCTGCATACCAGGTTTAGAATGGCAATAAATTCTGGTTCAAGCTCCTTGATGTTTATTTGCATCAATGGCATCTCACAATGCTTTCTGCTAGATCGATTATAACAATGTCAAGCTGTGGCACAAATGTAAGATGATTTCAGATGAAAAGTTAAATGAATAAATTCATCTTTATACAAAATGTTGTTAACCCCCGCCCCCTGGAAGGTCTGACTTCCTTTAGATTTTGTCATTTGTTGTCATGATGACACATCATGACACGTGACCTGGTAGAAATCCAAGTCTGGAAGTACTGAGATGTGCTTCCCCAGAATGTGACCACGTTTTTGCACAGGCAGATCATGCCCAGGAAGAGAAGGCTTAGGTTTGTTCCGTGCCTGCAAACCCACCTTGGTGTAAAGAAGACTCAGCAGCTAAAATTTGAAGCCTAAATAAAAGCAAAAAAGGGCCATTTCTTTGCATATTGCTGGGGAAATCAGCCTTACAGATCACAAACTCAGATGACAGCTCGCTGTAGGGAAAACTTCAGTCCATCATTATTTTGCATTTTTGGGTTGCATTACTCATGGCAGTTTATTAATTGGTTTCTCTTTTGCACTCTTTCTTCAAAGAAAAATATTTCAGCTCATTATGTATCACCCTAGTACCTCTCTTCTTTCCCAAATTACACTTTGCATTATGGTCAGTTCCCATCCTTCCTGGCTGTCAAGTTGATTAACTGGGTGACGCTGACTGGAGGGCATGGGATGGGCCACTGATGCACCACCTGATTATGTGGTCATGGAAACCCCTGGAGGTAAGACCTCTGTTATCAAAATAAATTGGGATTTTCTGCCAACTAATGGTTGGCGAAGCTTACGCTAATGCTAGATTCTGCTGGATGATGCACAATGGAAGCAAATCAGCCTTTCCTGATAAGCTAGGCTTTGATTAAGCTTTTCCAGGCTCTCTCATTGCAAGAAACACGTCTTACTCATTGAACACACAAATGCATTTGCAGTGTGTCATTGCAAAATTTTCTAAAGGAGTGACCTATTTCCAACAGGGCTTTTGTTTCGCTCTTATTCCTTCATTGCGCTTACCAACTCAGTCACACGGGCTAATTTGGCAAATGTAATTGACTGGTTTTAGGAGTTAAAATATCCCGTTGTTGAATGTTTTATGCTTCAAATATGGAATATAACGAAGACCACTGCGGTGGGTACGTAAGCGATCTGTAGCCACTGAAAGCCTTGCCCTTTGCAGCGAGCCTTTGGGAAGCAGTGGGCTGGCAACGCTGTGATCTGCAGCCTGAGCCAATTTAGAAGTGATCTGGTCCAGATGATGCTGTGAACGCACTCTTTTGCTGTAGCCATAGGCAGGGGTAACTTATCCTGCTGAATGTGCAGCTCGTTGCACTTGATGGGAATTCACTTATTGATCTAATTAGCTCCCGACCTGTTTACAGGGTGATTGTGGATGAAACAATGTAATTACAATTGATTATGGCTGCATATCATGTCTAATGTTTGCACTTGGGATTTGGATATTATGGTGTGCCTTCTGTAGCTGATAATGGATTGTGAAGAGCATCAAGGAGTTAATGTATTTTCACACTCCTTAGGGATACATTTTCTGTGTTACATTCCCATTTATCCTGTTGTTAACTGAGTGACAGTATCATGTTTCTTACCCAGTCATACATATTATGATAGCTTTAGTCACTTCATCTAAGAGGTTGCCCGAGCTTGTACATCTGGTCTATATCTGTGTGATGTTGCTTTAGAAAAAGCCTAGGAGATGGAAATTTTGTTTCCTGGTCTAATTCACACTTACAGTTCTCAAGTGTAACAAAGGTATTCCTGTAGCTAGATGCATATACTTCCTGTTTGTGGTGCCTTTAGGTTATTGCATGCCCAGTAACACAGAAATCAGTTTTCCTATTCAGTTATATACTACGGTACACTGATGGAGTCTAAGTTTGGCATAGTTAGCGTTTTCTGATTGAAGTGCCTTGCAGAATTCTCAGATCACAGCAGAAGAAACAGAGAGGTGGGCAGTGCAATGCCCCATCTGCACTTTCCCCATCACTCATCTCCTGTGGCTTGGCTGCAGAGTCAGGGGTGAGCAGCGGCAGGAGCAGAGCTGATCTGTCTGCTGGGCCCCGATGCACCATCTCGTGAACTTTTTCCCCCAACCCCCCCGTGCTGCACCAATGCCCAGGGTAGGGGTAGTGCTCTGGCAACCGTTGTCCCTGCCACAGGGGCACCTAACCTGCTGCTGCTGTCACAGAGCCTCCGAGATGCTCTCCAGAGTCCATCAGCATTAGTGCCTTGGCAATTAAGCAGATGCTGGTGTTTTGGTTTTTTGGGGTTGGTTTTTTTTTTTTTTTTATTGTTGTTTTTGGGAGTGAGGGAGGGGGCCAAGGGTTTGATCCCTGCAGAAAACTCTGCTTGAGAGTCATCATAAACCCCAGTCCTGCAAGAGTAACCTTGTGCGTGATACTGGTTTTGTCCCTTTTGCAGATCATGATTGATGCCTTCAGCTTCCCATTCCTTAGCACTGGGACTCCTGGGCTCAAGCAATACTTGCTGTGCAGGTGTACATAGGGCACGGGCATCCTTCACTGGTGGGACTTCGCTCTCCCAGCCCGCGCCCTCTGGCTAAGCCAGCTCCCTCTGCTAATGGCACCGATACTCCCAAGGTTTCAGCTTAATGATCACAGAGCAGACTTCTCTTCTTGCTTTAAAGTCACGTGTCTATCCTCTTCCAAATTAACAGTTTTCAAGTGTCCCACTGGACATTTGACCTAAAATAGTCTGAACGCTGTTTTCCTGGCATCACCAGCTTTCCTGCACATATGCAGGCTCCGATGAGGCCACAGTCTAAACACGTGCACCGTTGCAGCCTTCATTTAATTTAAATTCCATCTATGGTAGGAATTTTGCAAGGGAAGGTTCCAGGAATGATGTTTGAGTGTGAATATCTGAATCGTAATTTAAATTCTACAGCATTTAGGCTTTGAAGGAAATTTTATAAAATCTTAAGAATTGTAATTTTTTTCCCATTCTATCAATAGTAACTGCAAACTTGAGCATATGCTGCAAAAGGCATGGAAGCAAAGCATTCAGTTAGAGAGAACACAAGTGCCTTTTTCATCAGAGGAAAATTAGCAAAAAGGAGACAACTTCCAGCAAACTGTGGCTTCCGATCTACAAGCTGATAAAATCTGCATATTAGTCACAAGGGGTTTTTTTCCAGATTTCTAGTTCATTCTGTTTTCTTAATTGAAGATGCTGAAATTCCCTTTCAGCCCTTGCAGTCTCCGTTTTATAACTAGTATACTTGATGGGGGTAAAAAACCAAACTCGGAATCATCACCACCACCATTATTATAGCTCACATCTGGCAGTTTGAGATTTGTTTTCTCCTCAACCAACAAAGATGCAAAACTGGTTTTTATTCACGGGTAAATCTAATGAAGAATGGGATTTTATTGGGATCTTCTTTTATTGGGATCACGTTCTGTAAAAGTGAGCTTTTTCCCCATGGGAAAGTGTTACTTCAGAGCTAAAAAAAAAAAAAAAGCCCCAAGATTAAATTACTAAATCCAAACCCTTCTTTGCATGAGTTTTGTGCTCAGCATCCCAGCACATCCAGTATTTGCACCCTGGATGTCTTTAAATCTGAGGTAAATGTGCATGTTTTATGCCAGTATGGAAACATGTAGCCATTCTGAGCCTTTGCAGTGTGCGGTGTGTGTCTGTCCAGGGCTTTGAGGGTTAATGGTACTTCACTGATTTCACTTGCAAAGGGCTTAAGTGCCATAAGCTTTTCCTAATTATGGGAGACTCCTTGCTTGGGAAAGGGGTAACATCACTTGCCTCGTCCTGTAACAGTGCAATCAAGGGCTCAGGGAAATAATTCCTTATCAGAAAGGATGGTCCCTTTTGGTGTAGCTGTAGTGTCATCAGAGTAAGCTTCTCTGCCAAAAATAGCAACCACTGGTACAGCATGGGCATTGCTGCTTGGGATAATGTGTAAGAGTATTTTTGCTGCAAAGCTTAGGTTTTTACAACATTGTAGTGTTGAAGTGACTGAGGAAGTCTGTTCTTCATTTCAGTCACAGAATGTCTTTTTTGCGCTTTTTTGGCATGTGGTGGTTTGTGTGAAAGTTGTTCAGGTGGTGCTGCTGAGCCTGGGTTTCTGCCATGTCATCACCTCTGGAAAAGCATCCGTGTTCTCGGTGTTGTCCGTAGAGCAAGTAGAGCAGCTGGCACATTCAGAGCAAAGTACCATGAAATCTTTTGGGTATCATGGTTTCCTAATACTCCTCTAGTTTGCTGCTGCTTGTTGTTAGTATATGTAAGTTTTTGGTTGGCTTGTACTGTGTGTTTTGTCCCAAATTTAAATTTTATTCACTTCCATAACATGGAGGGATGCACAACAGGGAGGGTGCATCAGAGGTTTTCGGAGAACATAGCCTTTGCAGACCAGGAATACTGGCCTACAAGCAGAAGGCAGCCTTCAGCAAGGGTCAGTGTAATATGTACAGCACATAGCTCCAGTTAAGTTTAGTTAGTTTGTGGCAGAAAACTGATCCGCCATATTATGCATTATTTTTCCTGCCAGGGAATCATCCATACTTGTGCTCTTCACTGGCTGATTTTCTTCCTTGCTCTCCTCTCTTGCTCCTTTTTCACTGCTGTCAGCCTGATCATTTCCTAACAGACATATATGCATTGGTCCATAACTCATCAGGAGGATTTTTTTGGTTGAAATAAGACTTCCCAAAAGGGCTAACATAGGGCTTGGATTTTATTCTTCAATCTGTAACAGAGAAACTTAAGATTTTCCAATCCCCTCTGGCTGATGTAAGAGTTGAAGTCAATCTGCACATTTAGATACAGCAGTGAAGACTTCTTTTATCCCCTATGAAATACTAAAATGCCATTATAGCAGGATGTTTGTAGTGATTTTTTGTGTATGTATGCATAAAGACTGAAAAGAGAAGTAAACCTTATCGATTTGATGGCACTCATCCTGCAGCTATTTTTTCACAAGGTCCTTCTACCACATTTCTAGACCTTTTTTTTATTTTCTCTTACAATTTGCTCTGACGTTTTGGAGGAATTTGCCCTTCACAAGATGAAACACCATCCAGTCATCTAATTTAGTTCTTTTTTTTTTTTTTTACTTGTGGCAAACTCAGAAGTTAAATGCTGCGTTCATGGTGGGCTAAGAGGAATACACGATTACACTAACTGATTACACTGATGCGTTGCTCTGTGCTGAACATGTCCTCTGTTTACTTTCTGTTAAGGCAAACTAACTGATTTGCCCAAGGAAGATTTTTACCTCCCTGGTGATGTGTCGATTAATAAAGACAGCATTTTCTAATAGCTATAGCATTGTGTCTTTTTTTTATTATTATTATTATTACTTTCAGCGTGACATTCATCTTGGTTTTGTCTGTTGTCAGGTTGAGCGAGTAACAAAGTCCTGCAGTTACTACACTACCTATAACACGGTGTTGGGGTACAAACTGTGACGGTTGCTGCACGGTGTGAGGTGCAGAGGTGCCGGGCCATTTCCATACTCCAGGATACTGTTCTGCTGAAAAGGCCAATACAAATAATGCACCTCCTGGCTGAAGGAGGATTTCAGGAAAAAAACAAAGGCAAAGAAATGTTTTACACAAGCAGCCTGTGCTGGAGGAGTTGGCCTAAACAAACAGGCTCAACTAACACCTCGGTGTTGGTATCTGCAAAATCCAGGTGGAAATCATGCTGGGTTGGGTACCGATTCTGTCTGAGTCATTTCTACTAGGTGGCATCACCGTAGATTGCCATGCCCATCTTCTTGACTTTGCAGCAAATCTGTCATTGGCAATGGATAAAAACTGCTATTTTTTGTGTTATTTTGGGAAGACATCTACAGTCCCTGCTCTGGATGCATGCGAGAGAGAGAATGAGGGACTGCGTGTGTGTGCCCAGCATAGCGCTGGGCTGGTATTGTCACCTGAGCAGGATACGTGCCGCCTTCTGGAGCAGTTGCAAGTGCGATGCTGCCATGCTGATGCTATTATATTTAGACCTCTGGAAAAGTTGGTTGGTTGCTGTAAAATTTGGACCTGCTACAAAAATAAACTCAAAGGTATTTTTTTTGGTTTGGAGAGGAGCTGAAGACGTGGTTCACATGGGAGCAACTCCACTGGGTCCGAGCAAAGCAGGAGGCAGCCTGGCTTGGTGGTGGTTTTGGTACGTGGCATATGCCCTTGCCCTGCATCTCCTGGAGGCAGGGAGGCTTCTGCTTGGACGCTGGGATACAGAAAAGCCTGCAGGAAACTTTCCTTGCAAGCTAGAGAAGTAACTCTGCCCATTTTAAAAAAGGCTCTCAACAATTTAAATTCCTTACCTGTGAGATGCTTGGAACTTCGCTACCTGAAATGTGCAGTGGAGGGCTGTTCTGCGGGGCCCTGCAGGTAAAAAGCCCAACCTATTTCCACGGATGCACCGAGTTGTACATTCTAAAGGGAGAGGCTGTGATTGCAGTCTGTGTCCCTCAGGAACTTGTTTAGAACAGATATACCCTCTAAAGATTTAATGATCAGTAGCATTTTCCTCTTGTTTCACTATTACTTTTTTTTTTTTTTTAAAGTGAGAGCTTGTAAAACATGGGTAAAATGTAAAGCTGAAAGGAAGAGAAGCCAGGAATACTAAATAGAGGGAGAGCAAGCTTGCTTGAAAGTGTTGGCCAAGCAGCTGTTCGTGCCTCCTATTTAGCATGAATGGAAGACATAGCCCTGATTAAAAATGGTAGGTAGCAGCTGCACAGCCTGGGCTAAGGATTACCAGATGGTTAACTGTGATTGACTTGTCTCCATGGAGCTTAGTGGGGAGGGAGGAATGGAATATCTGAAATGTGATGAACATGCTAGGTACACAATTTTTTTTATAATGAATGTGCCAGATTTGTTTACATGCTTCTTGAATAAAATATGGCTGCTAGTTTGACTTAAGACAGACATCTTTAGTACATGCTATGTTGCAAAACCTTGCTCTTTTGATTGTAGGTGTGATGATTCCCCCTCATCTCCCCCCCCCTCCCCCACACACACACTTCCCCCACCCCTCGGTGCTGTGATACAGCATAAAATAATTGGTTGACAGAATGTTGATTCTGCAGCACGGGGAGGATTTGCACAGATGGGAGTCAAAATATGTCTCCTTGCCTTATGCTAATGCCACCACAAAGGTTAGGGAGAAGTTCAGAACTGAATGTGGAATCCTTGTGCTGCTTTAGCTGTTGCAAAGTGTTTAAATTCAGTACCTGAAGGAAGAAGATCTGGATCCAAATGCTCTGGTTGTCTGGTCCCTCTGTTTTACAGCAAAAAAAAGGGTACTAACACTTGCTACGTGTTCAGTGTGATGGTGCATATGTGGCGGCTTTTCCTTGACATGTGCTCATCATGGCCAAAGTGGGATTTATTTATTTATTTATTTTCTAGCCTGGAAAGGGCTAGGAATCACAGATACCTCTAAAAATACCATGGTGAGAGGATGATGCATCAACGTGATTCTAAACGGCATCTCCAAACATCAAGCCTGGCCAAATTTCTCGCAAGTACCGACCAGTTGGCGCTTGTTTAAGCGATATGCTCTGCAGGGGCCGTAGCCAGGTGCAGGGCGCTGTGTCGCTGTGCATCCTGCTGGCTGGGGTGCTGGGAGAAGGCAGGCACCCGTCAGCTCCGTGGCTGCAACACCTCCCCCACCTCTTCTCCTGGCAGCCCTGTGACTTGGTTTCCCTTCCCCTCTCTCTGATGGCAGCCCCTTTGGTGCAGCGGCAGCTGGCACGGGCTGTGTTTGGGGGGGTCCCTGTGCCGTGGCACCCTGAGGGCCAGGGGGTTCATGGGCAAACAGCCCCTTGTGCTGCCAGCCTTTAGCTCCACTGACTGCCCTGACTTTTTGCGGGAGATGGAAATTGCAGGTAATTAAGAATACAGGCCAGTAATTTGGAAAGTAATACCTTGGCACATCTTTAGGAGAAAAAACAGTGGTAACAGCCAATAATTCAGAAATGCCAAGATAAATATAGTGTTTGAGGGAGTATGTCACCTCCAGCTGAGGGGAGTCGGAGATGTTGGTCGTGGGTTTCTTTATCCTCTATGTTGAACATTTTTTACTTTGTGTTTGCATTAATTTTTCAAAGCAAATTACAAATATGTCAAAAAGATGGAGTTGTCAGTTATGCCAACTCATTCCCTCATATTTGAGTATGAATGAAATTGTGATGCAGATTTGTCTTCATAAGTGCTTTGTTACCTGGAAGACAGTACTTTTGAGCCTGTGACACAGTACCTTATTATTATTCTCACCTGAATGTCTTCACTGTATATAAACAAAAATAAAAAACTAGTTCAAGCTTCTGCTATTGATAAGCAGATGGTATAGTTTGACTTTGTTGGATTTTTTGGGGTGTTTTGGCAATATCAGAGCCTCCCTTCTCCTCCTTTCCAAAACATAAACCCAAACCAAAACTCCATCTGATTTATGGAAAGTGGCAGAGTCTTAAGAGGATTGGTTTAAAGGTTCATTATCCTCAAACAATAC
>JAVJGJ010000047.1:15976296-15996363 GCA_035590215.1 Microhierax caerulescens
GAAGAAGGGGAGCAAGCTGGATTTGTGAGCAAACTAGGAAATTTGAGAGTGATGATGGGGTCCTGCCTCAGCAGCAGGAGACTTGGTGACCCCCACGGTTGCTTCCAGCCTTGTGAGCCAGGAGTGTGCAGTGCCTGTGATGCCCTTGGCGCAGGAGGTGGCAGAGGGTGGCCCTGGTCACAACAGCCGGGCGTTTCCTTCTGTGACCCCCACTCTGCTCTCCAGGGGCTGTCACAGAGTGAGGGACATGAGAGGAGAAAAATGTGCCCTCTCCCTACACGTGAGGGTACTTTCTTCCTCAGTGATGCTTGGCAAAGCCACGTGTGAAACAGCCTTCACGTCTCGCTGTAAAAAGGCAAGACTGCCAAAATTTTATCTGTTTTGAGTCAAGAAGAAATGTTGAAAACTTGGAAGTCTGTTTGCCTTGAAAAAGATACCAACACCCCAAACCTCAGGTCTGGTCAGCTGAAGTATTTTGATTTAGATCCATTATACGCTTTTTTTTTCTTTTTCTTTTATGCGTGTTAAAATTTTATAATGAAAAATTTTCAATGAAAACTGTTCATTCTGAAAACTTCAGAACAAGAATTTTGACAAGGTAAAAAATGTCTGTACAGAACATGTCATCCTTCCTGTCTACAATTATTTGTGACAAATCAAAGTTTGAAGGGGAAAACACACACGCACAATAACAGTTCTTCGGGAAATTCTTTTCCAGCTGCATTGCTTAATACAATTCAGTTTTAACGGAAGAGGTGATGACTGGTATAGACCTGTGGCATATTTTGAGAATCAATGGCAATTCCTCTTGAAGCTCAATCAACTGGTCTCTCGTCGGTGGGAAGGGAAGATGGGTCTTCTGCTGTACCAACGGTGCTTGGGGGAGCTCTCAGGAGACCATATCCCACCGCTGCCCCCCGTTAGCAGAAGCTGGGAGGTTTCAGGAGGATGTGGCTGATGGCACTGCTGTCACAGTCCCAGTATGACACGTGGCTTTATCTGCTGAAGAACAAAGAAATGTTGAGGCATCCTGGAAATGGAAAGACAAAACCGAGGAGCCAGCAGCTCTGCAGCCTTGGCTCTGTGCAGGCGGCTGATTGCAAATGGAGAGATAAGGAAGAGCAAAGGTCAGGCTGCCACTTCTTGGGAAGAAACGTGATTCACAAGGTGACCTTGGTTTTGGTTTGCAGAGCACGGGTTCACACAGTGCTGCCTCGTGGGTCCTGCTTCTCCCCTCCAAAAGCATCAGGCACCTTGGTATCAGCTGTGGGGACAGAGCGGTCGGGAGCGAGTGCACCCTAGCAAAGGTGCGCTCCCAAACCGAGAGGAGTCTTCCATCTCTCAGGGGAAACTACCCGTGTGCAGCACTGCGTCCGCTACCAGTAGCTCATATTAATGAGAAAACATGCCTGGCCATGAACGTGGTGACAGTGTGAGGGGCTAGAGCTGCACTGGTGAGCTGTCTGCCGGCATAGCTGTCTCACAGGCTTTCCTGTTTGCTTTCAAAATGGCCAACAAATACATGTTAATGACATGTTGCTGAGGCTGCCCTTGAAGGTAAGTGCCTGTGGCCATGTTTTTTATGTGCCATTTACTGCTGCGTGTTCTAAATACCAATGTATGTGAAGAGAAGTGTTTATACCATATTGCTTTAGCACAACATTGTGTTCTGCTGGTGCAAGGATGCTTGCCGATGTCTTTGCCGTAAAATATTTTCATCTTGGTGAGCTACACATCAATAACTGCTTGATAGCACACAAAAAATACCTGACTGCTGTTTATGACTCAGTCATAAACAAAACGGATGCCAGTGGTTTTCCTTTATAGTGTTGTGTGCTGAGCTTCAGGCTTTGGGAAAAACTATGCTGTCCAAACCTATTTACATCCTGTATTTTGCCATTTTACTCTTAGAACAAAACCCATCGTCTCTATGCCGTTCTGTCGTGAAGAGCTCGTTGCTTGATATTTTCCCAGCCATATTTCTATGCAGACTTTTTGGCCCCAGTAGCATAAACACTGTGGACCAGGATTTATGCTTTGTAACTCAAGGGCTGGTACTCTGTACTGAGAATAACATCTCACCGTGAATAAAAGCTTCATGTCCACATCTCGGGTGACTACAGCACCCTACCTTCTGCACCGCAGGATTTGTCTCAGAAAGGGCGTGATGAATTAGCTTTCTGGCACTTCTACATGGTAGTCTGCTTTATGGGTGCTTGAGTGACTTGCTAGTACTCATGCAATGCAAATCAAATCTCTCTCTAGCTACTCTCAAGCTATCTTGAATGTAGACAGGAACTTCAGAAATTGTCTTGTTAGAAATTGCATTGTTTATGAACTTACATTAACTATTAAAATGCAGGTTTTGCAGTGACGTAGAAAAATGTGGAGAATTGATCCAGTTTAATACAACTGTACTTTGATGTTGCCTACACTCATTCCATGTTTTGTGAGTATAAAGCAATACAGAATTTGCTTAAAAGAGATTGCCTTAGCCAGATTAACTAAAGGAGTAAAATCTGGCCATTGCCGGGTGCAATATAGAGTACATCTATGTGCAGTTTATAGCAAAGATGCGTATGTAGGAAGATGAAATATATATATTTACACACACACACACACATATATATAAATAAAGTAGAGTGAGTGTGTGGATGGCTGTATGCATTTGGATTTGAAGCATCACCTCTGAGTTTGAAATCTGTACCAAATCTTAAACGGGACATGGTGTCACTCTGCTACAGTTTGTGTTTGCGTGTGCCATGAGTAGGCTGCATTGAACGAGGCTGGGTTAGATCTTGTCAGTGCTATACAGGTCATGAGCTATATGGGTTGGCCCTTGACCCCCCTCCTTGCCCCAGTATTCATAGTTTCTTTCAGTCGGATGCTTCCATGTGGTCATCCTTAAGAGTAATCTATGGATGGAAAATAAAGACCCTTTCTGGGCTGGCTTGCAAAGTGCTGTAGTGCAAGCCCTGCATTTGAGGTCTGCACATGTTCATCATGAATGATATCCCAGCACTGCTGTCACGGTGTGTGTGAGCCCTAAAACACCATATTTAAGGTTTAGATAGCATGGGGAAGCTGGGCAGCAGGTTTTACATGGGTCTGTGCTTTGCATGCCTGCATTTTTGCTTCCAAAACCAGCATTCCCTCCGTCACCTGTGCCTGCTATGTAAGGTGGTGCTGGGCTCCGGTCCTGGTCCTGAGAGTGTGTTAAGCCTCACAGGGCTCGGTGCCATTTGCACATGTGGAGAGGTGCTTCAGGACCTTGCTGCCCAGATGCATCGTCTCTTCTTGTGCTACTCGCTGTGTTTGTACAGCACAAAAATCCCATCACAGGGGATTAGAGGGTTTAGTTCTGCATTGTGTGGTTGAACCAGTTAAGCTGCACTTGGTTTATCCACGTGCCCAGATATCTTGATGAATTCATCCTGCCCTGCAGCATGTGCACATTCTGCTGAGAACTAGATTTATGCTTTTGAATTTCTGGGGGAAAAAAATCTAAATTAACAGAGTTGAGCAATTGATCTGGATTAATGGGGACCAACTCTATTAGCCTAATACAACATTAATCTGATTCCAAATTGTTAACATATTAAAGCTGCTTAATTATATGTTTGTTTGACACAATGTAGTAATCCTGTATGATTTAGGGTATATCGTCACAGCTCTTGACTTGCAATGCCTCACCATTAAGAAAAACACAATTAAAACACTTCAGTATGGGTTAGGCATTCGCTTCACCCTTGTCTGTATTGAAACGTGGCTTGTAAGTGCTGCCAAACGTCCTCCCCGCTTTTATAGCCTGGAGAAACAGTCGCCACCTCTGTTTCATGCGTGAAAGGCAAGGAGCAGGGAAGGCTGGTGTTCGCTTGTGCAGGGAAAGGGTGTCTGAACTGGGAATTTAATCGAGAGCTGCAGAGTCCCCATCGCTGATTTAATGACGTGACAGCCGCCTTCACCTACTGATGCTGCTAACAAAGCTGGGTTTCATCATACGTCAAGAAAAATGAAAGTTCAGTGGAGGAGGAGGCGTGGAATTACTTCTAGATGAAGCGGTAGGTTAAGGGATAAGAGGTTGTAGCACTTTGATATATTTGGGCAGTTGTCTGGTGTCGTGCAGTATTTTCTACCCAGTCTGGATACAGCAATGCTCCAGAAAGCGAAAAGCCTCCTCACATCTGCTCACTGTGAAGAGTGGGATAACGAGATGCAAAATCAAAGCAGAACACAAGCCCTCTTTGCTGGAGCCCAGTGCTGTCAGATGGGAAGATACCTTCACTGAGAAAATGGCTCAGCCGCTTCTAAGTGCAGAGGGCCTGATCCTGGGCTTGCGAGGAAGGTGCTGCCCAGATTCGCCGTGGGAGCAGGGCCAAACCTCGGACGTTTCTGTCTCGCTGCACATCTCCGCGGTGCATTATGTTTGTCAGAGCAGAATATGCAGTGTGAAATGTGCCATGGGCTCAAAGGCATGCTGTGTATGTCCTTGTTCAGAACACAGCATCTTTCTGGCTCTGCAGAGAACCAGAGAGAGGTGCAGGATTTGTGCCTCCCGGTGACAAATGAGCTGAATGTGCCCGGGTCACTCACTAGTTGAGATTTTACCAGAACCGTTCAGCTGATATACCTGTCCTGAAACCACAGCTACCACCTTTCAGACTGTCAAAATCTCTGCTGTCCCAGCTTACAAGGGTTTTTTGACACCTTGTACAATACTCTTGAGATTTTGCACTGCTATCAGGCAAGGTTGGGCTGCAAATTGTACATAGCATCTTTGAAATCAATACAGATCAGAGGCATTTTTACTTACAGCTTTGCATTGAATTGAAATTTTTGGATTTTTAAATACAATTGAAATTCTTGAGGGGTTTCTTGCAGCTTTGAGATGAAGATCGTGACTTAAACTTCATGTGGAGGACATGGGGTTTGGTGGCCATTTGAAGTGAAAATATTCCTGGATGCTATATAAAGTGTTGCCTCAAAAATAAAGTAAAACATTTCTGGTCTCGTATCTGTCCTTCAAATTCTGTATCTGTGTGGCCTAATGAAGCATGTGCAAAATTTTATATTCCATGGTTTGTCTTACATGAAGATATGGACGGCGTCCTCCCTGAACCTAATGGAGAGTGTCCGCAGTGGTGGTGCCTTCAGTCGACATTATAGTGACAATTTCAAGGACTATGATGACATGAGGACCTGCCAGATGGATGTTGTAAGTTCTGGGCTGTTTGATAAGGCTCCGTCACTGGGATGGATAACCAGAGGGAGAGAGAGGAAAACCAGAAGATCTTAATTTTCACATGATTCTGAAGGTTTCAAGGCTACTGTTACATTTTGTCACTCTGTGAGGGTTTACTTGCTTCAACCAAAGGACCTGGGGCTTATTAACCAGTAAGGAAGGTCTGTTTCCAGTTGAAGAAATTTGTATCCATGGCAGCTCAAACCAGAATAAGAAGATAGTTTTGAGTCCCTCTGGGAGTATCTTTCACGTGACAAGGCAGTGTCAAGATGCTGCAAGAGTATTTCCTCATTGATCATCTTCAAAGTGTGGCAATGTCTGTAGGCACCGAGGATGGTGGCAGCACTCCCAGAGCTAGTGCTGGCTGCTGCTTTTGTATATCCCTGCCTCCACGCGTGGCATTGCAACAGGGGGCCGGGATACATTATCTCCTGGGATAACTTCTTTTTTTTTTTCCCCCACCAGGTAGTTTTGTGACTGATGCAGAAGTATTAGTAACTCATATTTTCTCTCTAGTTCTTACACTGGGCTGATTGTAGAAATGTCATGCATGTACCTGAAGATGTGAGATTGTTTGGAAAGATGATTTCCCGTCTGAGCTGGTTTTCTTTCTGTTGCTCCAACTTCTGTGTTATTTCGGATTGATGTAGGAAGCTTCTGTCTCAGCACTGTTTGCTCTGGGCACCAGGGTAGGTAACTGTGCTTTTTCCAGTTGTCACTGACCTTTTTCCAAGGTACTCTTTATCTCCCATGTCTTATACCTTGCTTTACACACCTAGGGGCTAACTGCCTCTCAGCTGGAGTTGTGGGATTGACCCAAACTGGTTCCCCTCTGGAAATCTGGACTGTAACTGCTCTGTGGGTCAGTTTTTGGTCGTAAAGCAAAGGCATCAGTACTGGGTTTCCCCATAGGCTAGGGCAGGATTCAGTCTGCTTTGTTCAGAAGCAGCCTGTGACACCTCCACAGCCTTTTGGGGATCGAGAATTAAGCCTGATGGACAAGTTCAGTTCTCTCTTTCCATAAGGTGTCAGGCTGCAGGAATGATATAAGATGCTGATCCAGAGGCAACAGTACCGAAAGCTTTTGTATAGGAACGGAGGCAAACAGCACCTGGTTTTGGAGGGGAGGGTGGCCGTCTTTTCTGGTTATCTCGGTGGTACTTGTGCAAATTGTCCCCGTGAGTAATAAATAGCCTGATGAAGGAGCATTTTCAGATCTGATCTGCGTTAATCAAGAAGTTGCTGACACCTGGTGGCGGGCGCCGGCTGGCTGTGGAACCCGCCGGGGAACATGCGCTTTGCTGTCTGACCCAGATTCCACCATTGCCCTTTAAATTTGCTTCTGCGGGATCAGCTGCTGTTTTCTGACAAGGGCAAAACGCTCCACATCAGAGGTATTGTCTTCCAGGATTTTGCAGTGATAAAACCTGGTAGGTAGCTGTGTGCAGCAATAGGAGCATCCCGACCCTGACATGGTTCCTTGCTGCGCAGGCAGTGATGTCCCCGAGTGTCCACGCCACCTTCTAACTGCTTGAATTCAGCTTTCAGCTGATACCCTCCTCTCAAATCACCTGGAACGTGTTTTCTGTGACATATGGGAAATTTGGGGAAGGACAGACTGCAGCAGAAGTTAAGCTCAACTGGCATCTTATTTAATATATTTTGGAGTAACTAAATACCATTTCTACTTAGCAGGATGCATGAGTTTTGGATCACTTGTATCTAGCTCATCTTATAGAAACATAGGGAATCGGTGAAAAAAAATAAAGTAGCGTGCTTGCATTTATCCATACTGCTATGCTGGCCAGCACTGAACTGGGAAGAATACTTTTGCCCAATTAGGGGAGGTTTGGAGTCACTGACCCTTTTTGGTGTGAGCATCCTTCCCATGCACTCCTGGAGCCTGCCAGGCTGGTGCATGGATGGAGCAGCCGTTTGGGGTGGGGGGCATCGCTGCCGAGCCAAAGGGAAGAGCCTCAGCCAGGCTGCCATCGGGATCCTCATGTGTCTAAAAGAGTAAACCGGTTCCAGTTCCCAAAACCCTGTAAAATGAAAACCAATTAGAATATTTATGAAGATTTCCTGAAAGTGACTTTTCATCCTTTACAATCACGTCTTCTGGTCAGTAGAAGTGCAGCATTGTTATATCAGAGGAGTGACATGAAAGGATTATTCGGAAGGTGTTGCTGCCGATGTCCTTCTCCAGTGATGCAAGAGTTTCTATGAAACGTATTTCTTGGATGGCCTAAAACCCCCAGTGTTTTAAGATCAGAGAAATAGAGACTTTTCCAAAATCCAGTCAGTTTGGTTGTACTAAGGTGTCTTTTCATACATTATTTAATGTTTTGGAAATCTTTCATGCTATCAGTTTAATTAGTTCCGTCCAGTTGAATTTGGATTTTGCATGTTGACTAAGTGATTCTTCCCCAAACCGCCTGAGGTGTCAAGTTGATCTCAACAGAAATGCTGAAGTAAACATTATTATTTGGTAGCTGTGACCATTCAGAGCCGCATCACTGGTGCCAAACTGTTACTTGCTGTGACAGCTCATTATCTCCCTGCTTTCCCAGGCACGGTAATATCAAAATGACTCTGTGTCCTTAGTAGATCTTTTTGTTTATCCTGGTAGGCTGAAGATAGATATGTGACCATTTTTGCATGTATTGCTGCTTTCTGTGCAATCAAACCATGTTTATTAAATGTACAGCATCTTACTTGTGTAGTTTTGTCGGTGCAGGGGCCAAAGGGTGTATTGGTATAAGCTTGTTTTATGAAGTCCAGGGTATTATTCATATACATATATATATGTAAAATATACACTATTTTTTTTACATATATACACATTCTTAATAGTGCGTGAGCAGCTCAGCCTGTGCATGGATGAAGGTGACAACTGTTTCCAGTGAACGTCAAGTCCACGTATACCTCCTAAAAACAGTCAATAAGGAGCTTTCCTGGTCTAAAATACCTAGAGTTGTCTTTTTGAGCTCATCTGGCCTCTGCGATGGACAAAGACGGTAACGTTGTCCTCTCTAGGTGAGTTTTTTAATTGCACACCAGCTGAGTCTATCTGTTCTGATCCATCAGGTGTTTGTTGAAATCACTGTAAACTTTTGGAACCGTTCTGAATCTGTATTAGATATTTTATTTTTTTTAATGTTCCATCTCAATAAAGGTGAAAACACTGAGCATTGAAATCCACTTCTATACTGTGTTATTCAGATGGAACATGAAGATCTAAAAGCCCATGTTTCATGGGCAGTTTGTCCCTCTCCTGGTTTGGAAGATGGCTTTTATGCACGTGTCAGGGGAGTGGAGTAGAGGGAAAACCAATGTTTCCTTCCCTGCCTGGGGTTTGTGTTCTATCCTGCTTTACTGCAGCTGGCTCCTCTTGGCCATCAAGCTTATTTTGAAGGGAGTTTCCTGGGTTTGCACAGGTGGCTATGTTTACATGGAATCCCATAAAATGTTGCTAAAAGCAAACCAAAAAGTTATTTCTTTTCTTACCTGTTAGAGGGAGCAGTGACAGGATCATAATTGCAGAGACTTTTTGAGATAAAAAAAGCTGTGGTTGAGGTTATGCCAAATGGAGGACTCCAAATACAGAATGTATTTTTGATAAAACACCTCTCAGCTTGAACAGCTAGTGCAGCTTCACCAGGTTGATGAAAGTCACTAATTTGAATTACTTTTTAAAAATTTTCAAGGAGAGATACTGGTTTTTTGTTTATGACCTGGGACCACCTTGTGATTCGGACCTTTTGACCAAGCAAGCTGCCATTTTTACCTGTGCACAGAGTCTGTAATCTGCATTACACATACCAGTAGATCATGGCATAATTGGGAAAAAAAAAAAAAAAAAAGCAAACCCCAGGTATCTGGCCTTATCTATGCAAAAAACTGCTTTGCACTCCCAGCAGAAATAGGGGTAGAGCCACCTTGAAGGCTGCAGATCTGCCTGTGGTTGTGGTTTAGAAACCACTTTAGAAAGCCACCAGCTGTGGCTGGTGCTGGGAGATGCCTCGGCAGGGGAAGGATGTCCTGCTTCTCAGAACATCCAAATGCTCTAAGGAGATCCCAGGCACAACGGGTTGAACTTTGTTGGCAGCCTGGTCTTTCAAGGCTTGACTAAAGGGATTATACTCTTGCAAGGCACTGGACAGAGGTGCTCCACTACCGTGATCTGCCCAGGTGAAGCCCTTACAGTGATGTCCCTTGAAGAAGTAATGTGATTTTATTTAGTTAGATAGGGGACATTATTCTCAAAGCTCAGAGAGAACAAGTGCACAGCTTTCATGTGCTACAGATGTGTGTGACGGTGAGTCAGGGCCTTGGCAAGCTTCCAGAGAGGGATGCTTTGCTGCTGATGGTCATGCATTACACGAGTTCATGTGGGAAACCAGCCCTGCTATCCTTGTGTACTTTGGTAAATGGGAAGCAAGCTCCAAGGGTTGATTTGCAGAGGGTGGCTGTTAAAGAGACTTATCTGCTTCTCCTTAATTCTCTTTTCCTTCATTTGCAATACCTTTCACCAGTGAATAAACCAATGAATAATTCTGTGAAGATACTGACAGTTGCTCCAGACCAGAATATTTTTTCCCTAAAGCTTTCTAATTTTCTCAGAAACGCTTGCCTTTTTCTTTAGCGAGGTGGATTCGTTGCATTATGCGTGTATCCATTGTCATAAAAATGCTGACAAAATAATTTGCCAAAATAGCATTGGTTTGCATAAATTTAGCATATAAGAACCTACTTGTGATGAAGTTGGATACAGGGAAAAGCTATTTGGTGTGAAGAGCAATGGTTGCCATTTGCTGTGCCATCAGTTATAACTTTAGTATCAGTGACAGCCAAAGGCATTCCTGTGCATGGATTAGTGTATGTTTACGTGTACTGTATGACAAGAGTGGTGTTTTAATGGTATTTAAAAGTAGCGTGGAAGGAGCCTGTGTTGCTGCAGTGAGACAGCGAGATGCTGAGGGTGATGGTTTGCATGCAACCCATCTCTCCCCTGGGGCGAGCTCCTGTTGCCCCTGCTGTGATCAAGCTTCTGTGCTTGGCAGCAGCTGTAGAGTTTTAAGAATTTGGGAAACCCACAATTTCCCATGTTCTTCTCCTGTAATATCCAAAATGTGGTAAATTCCTCCATCCCTACTCCCCTGCCTGCTCATCTACGGCCAGTTTGTCTCCCCACCCTCAACACACATACTGTCTACGGTGTAAGACTATGGAAAAGCAAACCAAAACAAAAATCAGAAAGGCATTATGGGGCAGTTTGAAGACTTGGCCTCATATTGAACATGCACAGCTCTCAGCCACATTGAAATCCTCTTGGTCCTGTCACAACTGAACCTGTGCCATGGGGGATATTTCCACGCAAGCAGAATCTGTGTTTATTTGGGGAACTTCAACCGCCCTGGTATTAAAGGCAAGTACAAGGATGCTCTCTGCATGGGGCTCAATACAGAAGCTCGGGTGTGAGAAAGGAGGCAGCCTGACCTCTGGCAGCGAGGACTGATGGCAAATAAGCAATTGTGTGTAAAAGGCAGGATCACATCCAGCCGTTCCTCAACAGATGTGTGTGTTATATTTGGAGTGGTCATGCTGGAAGCCTGGCCCAGAGGGGACTGTCTTTGTGGACAGAGTACAAAAAGCATGAACATGTCTTTCCCTGATGCAGCCCAGATCCAATGCTGTTTCCTCAGAAAGATGCTAACAGGCTGAGCTTGGCTGCTGGAATTGGCTGCAGCTTGTGAAGCAGGGACAGCTTAGAGAAAAGCAAACTCCTCTGTGGGCTCTACCCCAACATGATTCACCATTTTGAGGGTGCTGATGTCCTGGGCAGAGCAGGGAAGCGATGCCTTGTCCTAGAGCTGCTCATCTCTGAAATAACCCAGAGGAACCAGGTATACAGGCAGCATAGATGGAAGCTGCAGGATAACTCCAGAGTGGGATTGACACAAGAAATATTTGCTGAGAGCGCTTTGATGAACTTCACTGTCTGTCCTCCATGAGGTCTGTGGTGGCGGCAGCTTTCACCGACAGTAGTGGCACTGGAACTCACTTAGAAGTCTTCCCTTGCTTCTATTAGGCTTGCTTTCTGCGCGTCTTGGTGCTCTGAGCCATTCAGTTACCCAGCCGTATGCAGCACCGGAGGGACGGTGCAGAACAGGCTGTCTCCTCCATCGGTGAGCACTGGCATTCCTGGGCGTAGCAAATTACCGCACACCGAGCTCTCCGTGTGTGCCAAAAGCGCCTCACTCCATGCACGTCCCAGAAGTTAGACATTTAAGAAGCTACTAGTTTAAGACGTTTTAAGAAGCCCTGACTGAAGTCCACCACGAGGAAGGCGTCATTCTCCAGCTGTTCCTTGCTTGCTGCTGCTTTTCCCAGCAGGTAAAAGGCGGGTGCAGGCAGGGTGGTCCCCAGCCCCGGGCTGGCAGCACGGGCAGTGCAGCTCCTGGTGGCACTGGTGCAGGATGCCCGTGCTCCGACAGCATGGCCACAGGCTAGCCCTGCAGAACTCTCTGCCCCCTTCCCCTCATCTCCACAGGCTTTTTACAGTAAGTGCCTCTCTGCATTGCCAGCTTTTCACAGCTTAGCTGTCAGAGCAGCACCCAGGGAGATGCTCCCCAAAGTTGGGCTGGCACTGCCGAAGTCCTGTGGGTAATCACATGTCCACACCTTGGGAAACTTGCCCCTGGATATTACATATCGATTCAGGTTAAGGGAATGATAACTGAAAATATTTTTTCCTGGTTACCTATGATTTGACATGGTGCTGCGTAGTTCCATTCCGGTAGTCTCCATAGTTACTACAGGCGTTTCCGTGTGTGTTTTTCGTTGAGTGCACAAACGGTGCACAGCATCCGTTTTCTCTTCAGTGTTTGTTTAAACAACTGTGACAATGTCCCTGGCTTTACAGGCACACTCCCTGCTTTCCTGTGGTACATCAGACAAGTTTCCTTCTTGTTGCTGGTCATCACAAAATTCCTGTTCCCCTCCCAGGGGCTGCAGTCCTTACCTTGCCCGTGAGTCAGGCAGGGAGGCTTCTGCTGTCGCTGTCTGGCACCTCTGGGGTGATGTGGGCTGGGCAGTTAGGAAGCTGAGCAGCCACCCTGCAGGTGACGTGTGGCTCTGTGACACACCTCAGCCTTCAGATTCATACATGCATCACCTAGGTAGATACATAAAATAGTGTGTTTGATACCAAATTCTTATTTATGGAAGTAGAACAAACCTGCAAACCGATAAGTAGGCAAAAGCAGTCTGGTGACTGTAAAGGATGTTTTGTTCAGCATCTCGACTGACCTCCAGTTCTTCCCTTTACATCAAGCTGGAGTCTCCCTCTGTTAGTTTAAGCTAACAGAGGTTATTAAGTTTATGCATGTATTTTCTGTAGCTGTACTGTCTTTTTCCATATGGAGACAGGAATGACCTGGGCAGGAAACAAAAGCCGAGTCCTGCAGCATCCCAGGCAAGAATGCAGCGTTTGTTCCTATTTCAGAGAATTTCCTACAGCTGGGTATTGAACTGACCTGGCACATGGAGGGAGTGGTTTTCCTCCATCTCCCCTAAGGGTGTGAAGGTGGGTTTTTTTCTTAATTAACATGTTGCTTGAACTTAATAGCTGACCCAGTTCTGGTTTCTAGCTGCTATATTCTTCCACGGCCTTCTGAGGGGACACTGTAGATTGTATCATGATAGATACTAAAAGGATTATTTTCCTAACAGGTTTGTAGCTACTCTTCCTCTGTGAGGGTTACACGAGAGCAGGTATGTGACAGAGACAGTGAGTTTGGGAATAGGATGCTTGATATGAGCAGCTCTTCCCACAGCAGTGTGACCGTACTTGGCTTTACAGGATCTCTCCTGATCCAGAGAAATAAAAAGATAATCAAGTGATTGCTCAATTTTGCCCATCCAGGGATCAATAATTTTTCCATGTAATTCAGCTGTTTCACATCCTTTTTGATCTGAAGAGTTCATTTCACCCGTTGTCCTGCCCCATGATAGGATCAGCCTAGACTATTCCTGACAGGGATTTATCTAACCTACCTGTTCCCAGTATGTCCAGTGATGGAGATGGAGACTCATTAACTCCTTAAAAAGAAAATAGTGCTTCAGTAACCCCAACTACTTATTGCCATTTATTTGGTGGGACTAACATGCTATGAGGAAGATAGAAGTTTGAAATAGATGACTATCAGTCCTAGGATGGTGTGCTTTGACAAACTAGGCTGAGTAGCTTTTAGTATTTATTGTACGTATAAATTGCATGATAGAGTATGTCAAAGAAATGAAAATTACAGCCATAACCACATAACAGTAACAGTACTGCTGCACTTGGTGCTGTAGGATTTCAGATGGTACAGAAAACAAACCAGTTCAGTTTCTAAATTCAAATGTGTGACTTGCGTGTACCTGGATGTGTAATAGCAGGCAGTGGTGAACAATCTTTTAAAATGCTGAGTCCTAAATAAATAAATACCTCTTTATTTGAGGGAACTTGAGTGAAGTTGTAAGAGTCATTGCCTAATAATGCCATGAAAGTGAAAAGCAAAAAGGAGCAGGTAGATTTAAGGAAGAGAAGAAAGTGGCTTTTTAAGAAGATGGTTTCCAGCTCCGCAGGTCTTTAAGCCACTCATTGATAGAAATGGGGAGAGTGAGAATCAGTCTGTGCATGCCCTGTTTTTCCCCCTCTCCTCCCCTTTTCCTAAGGATTGGCTGGCATTGGTCATTTCTCAGCTGTGCCATATGAAGAAAGGACATTGAGCTAAGTGGAGCGGTGGGCTGAGCCCAGATGGCTGTTCCTGTTTGCCCTACAGAGGATGCTGCAGAGGGACTGCTTGGTGCTGTGCCACGATTGCCATATTTCTCTCCACATCCCTTTGGACCTCTACCAGCACATTGCTGAGGTGGCACAGAGCAGTGTGAGGCATGCATGACATTTATGAGTTGACAAACCAAATTCTTCTTGACCTGTAGTAATAGATCTCACAGAGAGGAATATCTTCTTAATTAGGTAGGTTTAATTTTCTTGTATGGATTTGTACTGCCAGGGCTTTTCTTCCAGCCTTCGTTTGATAGGAAGGATGTGTTCCTGGTGCTGGACTGCCACTGGGAACTCTGGGCTCAGCTCTTGGCTGGGTCACACACTTTGTGAGATGCTGGCAAGCAATTTCTTCTTGTGCCTCAGCTGTAAATGAGATCTTCTTTGCCTCTATCAGGAGCTCAAGGCTGTTCCTTTTAATAACACACCAGCCTTACTGCTGTGATATAAATAAGGCTTGCTTTTGCGTATTTCTGCGCAGTAGCTCGATTCATCACTTCAAAGTTATCTCCAGATTTTTCTTTCTTTCTTTCTTGAGTGGTATTATCCTGTCTCACATTTTCATTTGCCTTTGCTAACACTGATGAAGAAGAGATACATGCAGTGATAAAGTACAGCTGCTGGTGTTTGCCTTGCAGGGAAGGCTAAGGTGAAGAGCGTATCAGTGGCAAGCCTCCTCTCCTGTAATCCTGACACGATGGTTGGAGCACAAAAAGGACTCTTTCTGAGTTATGTTGGAGGCAGCATGCAGCTCATAAATATTTGTATTTCATCACTGCATCAACAAAAATCTGGAAGGCTTTTATACCCAGTCAGTTCAGTCTTCAGTGACAGTAAAATTTTAATTGGTTTTACTTCTGGTGCTTGTTAACCCAAACATAACGTCTGCTTTCATGTCAAGTTCAAGGGGAAATTATATCCCTTACAAAATTTTGGAAAGAAATTGTTTAAATAGAGGCCTGTTTTTGTGATTAATTTTTTTCAAGACAAACTGTTTTCTGCTTTTTGCAGAGGGAAAGCCTCCCACTGCCTTTATCTGTATCCTTAGTTCAGCCAACTTGTTTACAAGGCTTGAGCTTTAAAATCAAAGCACCACAAGGACTCAGCCATGACTGTGCCTGGATTACAGCAATTACAAGATGGCTAAATACCTGTGTTATGTTATTACTTGCTGTAAGCCCTGTGGAAGAGGCAGCCTTGGCTCTTCTGGTTTTGTGTTCCACCGCCTCCTCCAAAACACGCTGGCCTGTGGGCCAGGGGACACATCCACCCTGACCTTCCCTGGGAGCTCTGGTCAGACGCTGTCTCCATAAACCCCAGACTGGGACCAGGATTAACGCAGCAGCGTTCTACCCTGATGGCAACAGGAACTGCTGACCTGCTTGAGATGAAACCTGGGGAGGAGGTGGATCTGCGGAAAGAGAAGACTGATGAGCAAACCAGCCTGTGGAGGAGACCATCGCTTGCCACTGGGTCAGCGTCATCTCTGTTGGTGGAGCCGGATCTCCTTGTGATGAACTGCTCGACCAGCTCCAGCCTGGGTTTAGGGAGTCCCTGCAGCAGAACCAGCCCTGGCTCACTGCCCAGGGGCATCCCGCTGGGCAGGGGGCTGCCGAATACACGGGGCGACGGACAGCTGGAAAATGAATATGTTTAATTTTGTAACAAAAAATGTCTTCAAAGAAGATTGACCTATTTGAGAACCACGTGTTTTGCCAGCATGAGATTTCTGCACAAATTCCCCTGCACAGGGCACCTCCTGGACAGCCCTCCTGTGGAGCAGTGAGTGTTGGCCATGCCTCCTGCCGACCCTGCAGCGTGGTCCTGGGGGTCTCCTGCACTGCAGCAGGATGGCACCAACGTAAACCCCACCAGCAGCAACGTCAGCTCTCCCAGAAGCCCTGCGTAGGGCAGTTTCAAAGCTTCTGTGCCTTTCCTGCGTCCAAACTTCAAGAAGAGGGAGGGACCAAAAATTATATATTTCTTTTATTAGCTAAAATCTTGAAGATTTAATATTGCCGCTCTGGGCTTGGAGTGGTTAGTGACTGAACTCTGCCCTTCCAGGATAATCAAGCTGCAGAGAAACAAGGAAAAGCATTGCAGAAAAAGCCAGAGATTTCTTCCAGTGTGTGGCCAGGTCGCCCCAGGCTGGGTGATGTGTGGCATCCCCCGTGGGAGCTGCATTTCGCTCCCCAACCTTGATCTGGGAACCTGCTGGTGGTGGAGAGCTCAAGCCTTGGACTTGGAAAACATGCTACTCAGTTTTTAGAGGTTTGGGGTATTTTTGAGATGGCTTAAAAAGAAATAACTGTAATTAATTTTGCAGTGCTGGGGTTATTTCAGAGGGCTGGCTGAAATCATATGTCATGTGACTAATAGCTCATTTCCCCCATCACCTCCCAGTGTTTAATGGATGTAAAAGTGAGGGCAGTCTGACCTGTTTAATTTTGATGCAGCTAGTTTTAGTCACAATGCCAATTCCCCCAAATCTGAGCAAATGCATTCCTTTTGACACCCCTTAGTGTCACAGTCTACAAAGCCTCGTTCAAGCTTGTGTATGTTTGAAGTCATGTACTGTAGAATATTACTGAATTTTGCCACTGATAATCCTTATACAGAGGACCCAGCAAAGTCTAGTTAGGAACAACAACAAGAAAAGGTAATAAAATAGTATAATACTACATGACTGACTGAAATAAACACAGGGCTAGAGATTTTATTTCCGTATTTCCCCACTCTTTCCTTCTCCAGGTACAGTAAAGAATTTGCAGTTTGTGTTAATCCAAAACATGAACCATGCTGTCAACAGCTGTAAGTGACCAGGCTGACACAAGTGTTTCTAACCCTGCCCAAATTGCCCAGTATGAACAGTAAAACGTCGCCTCCAAACTGGGTGTTAAGATCACAGTTTGGGTAAGAACCAGAGGTCCGTTTAGGACTGTAATTATTAGTCTTAACTGAAACTGGCAGGCTGGAAATGTAAAGATCTTTCCTGCATTAAAACATCTTCAGGCGATGGTAGAACTTTGCAGGGCTCTGTGAAAGCTATTGTCTCTAGTGAAATTGGCCTCTTTGATCTCGGTCTCCATTTTGGGTTTCTACAAAATTAAACAAAACTGTGCAAATATTTGAGAAGAGAACCAAATAGTCATATTACAAATAAAGCGACTTTTTTTTTTCTTTCATATGGAACACGTTTTTATTAAAGCTGGTATTCCTGAATTTAAAAACACTCACATGATGGAAGAGAAAATGGGTTTGTTAATTATGTGGATTTGCAGCTACAAGGTGATTCTCAGTTTTTAAATGTCACATCTGATATTCTTTTTTTTTTTTTTTTTCCCTGACTGATGAGATAACTCTTCAAAAATACTTGGCAGCCATATGAGACAGAAGTGAGCTGCAGGTGCAAGACAGAGGGATGACGGGGGGAGCGAGGTGGGGCACGGGGAAGCAATCCGATGGCTGCCGACCCGACGGGGAGCACTGGGGCACACCACAGCTCCCCGTACCCGTGCCGGCTGCCCTGGCGCATCGCTCAGAGGCTGGCCCTTGCCATCCCCACTCTCTGCCTTGCGGGGCTGCTCAGAAAAGGCACATTCCTCAGCCTACAAGCTCAGTTCCTCCGCATCAGAGACCCCGAGCTGGGTCCCTCTCCTCTCCGCCGGGGGATGCAGCGCTGGCTGCATCCGCAGGCGCCGGGAGAAGCAGCCTTGGCAGGGATGGGAGGTGTTGTGTAGGTGGAGATGGGCACAGTCTGCTCCAAAACCGCTGTGTGAAATGGCACGTGCACGCTCCCTCTGCAAGCTCCTCCAGGGTGGCCAGCCGTGCCCAAGTATTACAGAAACATGTATTATACATGTCACGTTTAATATGGTAATACGTGTAGCCAAATGCACACACGTAGAGACCGATGCATGAAATTGTTTGAAGGCTCTTGTTTACCACTATTGATTGATGCCAGCTCTGCTCTGATTTTAAATCCGTCCAGGCCTTGGTGTTCTTTGGCTTTGATGGCTCATACTCCAGATAGCGATTTGTATGTAATTTATTTATAACCTCATGACAGGCCCCAGTTTTGCAGTAAAAAAAAAGGGTTCTTAATACTTAAAATGATTAAATTGTCAAACAGCTTCCGAGCATGCACTGAAAAATTCTCTGAGCTAATTGTGTGTTTATGATTTTCATGAGAATTTGCATGTGCAAATCATATATTTTGTTGCACCACCAGCATATGAGTTGCTGCAAACGCGTACAAGCAGGTTTGGCAGGCATTTTTGGGCTAGAGACAAGAATTGCTAGATGCTAAAAACCTGGAGGGTGGCTGGAACCAGGCTCAGGCTTGGTCATTATCGTTAGAGGAATGTTATATTTGAAATGCTGCTTAAACCATGTCTGGCTTAATTTCATTTTATGCAGGAGCGCTAGTATTTTGTGTTCTGCTCGGTGGGGAGCTAGTCCTTTTGTTATTCATATGCACATAGAGTTTAGCACTTTTGATTTTCATAAGCATTTTTTCCGGAGTGATCTGTAATTCAGAGTCAGCTTCTATGCAAAAAATGAAGGTTTTTTTTCAGACAGGTCTTGAAGCCTTTCAGCAGACCTGGACATAAAGTGTAAGTTAAACAAGCCCAGCAGAGTGCTCCCACACCACTGTACATGGTAACCACAGGCACAGTTAGAGGAATGACCACACAGCTGGTGAAAGAAATTTATCTAATATTAGTCTACTACTGCTGCTTTCCAGGAGTAATTTGTTAGTAATTATATGGGGAACAGGGACAGCATCCATCTTAGTGTTCTGCCCAACTCTGCTTAAAAGAGGATGACAGTGTGCCAAATTGCTGAGTACACAGAAAGGAGTGAAGGAAGCTGATCTGTAAATCTAAACATTACTCAAATTTTCCACAACCCCCAAGTTGTCTGTGTTGCATACAGCCTCTCCGAGTGGGGATGGATGAGCTGAGGGGAGGCTCAGCCACACCTGTGGTGTATTTGGGATTTGTGAGCAAGAAATTAAATCACCACACCCTGAATGCCTAAGTCAGCACAGGTGGGCTCAGATCACCTGGACTGAAAGTTGAAGAGACTGTCATTAATCACACCTGCAGAGCCTTGTTCAGCCAGTGCTTTTAAGGGAGGAAGAGGGAGGGAGTAGTGACTGTGACAAAGTGGCTGGCACTGATGCAAGCAGGGCAGGTGATGTGCTCGTGTCACACCTGCCTGGTCCTTGCCATTGCCATTCTCTGCAGCACGACCCCTGTGTGGAGACATGTGGGGTGGGACTGAAAACATGCACAAGGAAGCCAAAGTGACCAGTGAGTAAGGGGATCAAGAGATTTTTAGGATAATTAAACTGTGCTTTGTGGTCTGGCTGGGCTTTTTATGCAGCCGATGGAAGGAGGATGCTCCCTCCTTAAGGTAATTCAAGGGGTGACTTTGATGCTGAGAAAATATTTGGAGTTGTCTGATTTTGTGTGAGCTTCCTTTGGGGAGGTGCAGGAACACCTTTACAACTACAACCTCGGGAGGGGTGTTTTGAGGAAAGGATTTGGTAAGCACATGATCCTTTTTAGACTGGAAGTCACAAGTATTCTTCTACAAAACGGCCAAATAGGTGTGGGGCTGCAGCAAACCAGGAACGCTGGCTAATGGGGTGGTGAGGCAATCCCTCCTGCTTTACACTGTGCTGGTTAGACCTTGGGAAAGCAGCACGTTTTGGGCTTTGTCCTCAAAGGAGGAGATAACTGGGGAAAGAGTTGAGAAAGGTACAGCAGAAAGGAGCTGAGAATAGAGGCTGTGGGGCTAAGGCCCTTTATCGTTGAGAAGAGATAACTGCAAGGAGGTGTAGATCATGTTTGAGTTCTCCTGGGCTGCTGCAGAAAGAAAGAAAAGGAATGGGCAGTTCTCTGTGTCTGCA
This sequence comes from Microhierax caerulescens, assembly GCA_035590215.1. NCBI lineage: Eukaryota > Metazoa > Chordata > Aves > Falconiformes > Falconidae > Microhierax > Microhierax caerulescens. The sequence continues at coordinate 15,996,292 of JAVJGJ010000047.1, forward strand.
AGGAGGTGTAGATCATGTTTGAGTTCTCCTGGGCTGCTGCAGAAAGAAAGAAAAGGAATGGGCAGTTCTCTG
>JAVJGJ010000047.1:16006237-16018509 GCA_035590215.1 Microhierax caerulescens
TGATCACACGCTCTCTACCCTCAAGGGAAACTTCAGGTGAGTAGAAATCCTGACTCTGTGACTGGATAGAGAGAGCAACCCCAGCACAGGGTTGTTGTCTCCAGAGAGACACGGGCAGAGATGGTAGGTCTGAGTGTGAGGCCAAATCCATCTTCCCTCACCCCTTCCAGCCCTGCCGTCTCATCCCAGACCTGAGCTGAACAGTGAGTTTGGACCAACCATGTATGCTGTGTCTGAGACAAGAGGAGCATCCCAGCAGACAGGGAGGATATGCTGCCGTGCAAAGCTCTGGCAAGAAACCCTGCCTGGGTCTTCTGCAGCAAGCCCAATGCCCTCTCCAGGGAAGGACCGTGCCAGGAGTTAGCAAGGAGCATCAATCAGTCCAACGCACAGGGAGCAAGTAGGGCTTCAGACGGAGTTTACAGAACTTGGGCAGGTAAAATTCTGGTGCTTTATGCAGTCTCCTGCGTAACTGCACAGATTGTGCTCATCTCATAGAATCATTTAGGCTGGAAAATACCCTTAGGATCAAGTCCAACAGGTATTTATTTCAGTGGATGTCTTGAGCGTGTAGTTGGGTGTCTTGTGGTTTTGTATGTGAGATGCCACCCCAGCGCTTGGTGCCTGGGGAAGGGAGAAACCCACGCTTTTCATGCATCCCCAGGCTTTGCAAGTGTCAGCGGAACTTCAGTGCTGGCGTGAAGTCCCGGGGTGGCAGTCACCTTTGGGCTTGGAGATGGGGCTCAGCCACACAACACCGAATATCTTACCCGAGCTGCTTGTGTCGGAGGGAGAGATGGACAGGTTTTATCTTGGCTGGGACAGACACACAGTGCAGGGAACCGAATCGCCTGCTGGAAGGAGCCATCCCTCTCCTCCGTGCTTGGCTTGAGCCTGAGGGGCGGCATTCCTGTCTCGGTGGTGGGTGCAACGGTCCGTGGCACTGCGGAGCCACAGCCCCGGTAATTCCAGAAATGGGCTTTGAAGGAAAGCGAAACAACTCTGTGCTATTTTTATCCTTGCAGTAGCCTCTGGGGATTTCGATTGACAGGATTAGTTATGAAGCCAATATTATGAGTTTAACTATGAGTGAAATAACACAACTTCTGTGGGAAGCAGAGTAAAAGAGGCAATTATACAGTAGTTTAATAACAGCACTCTGCTGGCTGGGTAGCTGAAAACTTACAGCTGACAGTAATTAGACTTTTTCATTCTTCCTGTTAAATAGCTATAAAAATTACAATAGAAAGACATCTTATTCTCTTTTATTCCAAGCTGTTTCCATCATACAGTCCATGACCATTTGACCTCCAGATTATTATTTTCTGTGGTTTTACTGTCTGGTATTTAAGATGTGCAGAAACAAGACTTAATGTTGAAAAATGCAGAAAGCACTAAGAGTTAGGGTGTTGAAGTGACGCTATGCTGAGCATCAGAAATCCATGGGGTGCTTGGATGGACAGTGAGGGCTTTCCAAATTGACTCACCCTGAATAGCTGCTGGACTTCTAACCACAGGAGTTACTCCAAATCATTTAAAATTACAGTAAAAATGAGATGTTATAAATCAAGCACTCTTTTGCCTGCTTGATGCTGTAATGTGCCATGCATAGATAACGGGAGGGAGGGAGGTGCTGTGGTACATCAGTCTGGTTGCCAGGTGCTCGCTGCCCTCGCCTCCCTTGCTGGGATGGGACCCAATGTGGTGATCTGATCTTGGGCTTTGCTCCCACCTTGGGCTCCATGTTGGGGTGGCAGCGTGAGTGGGGACAGGTATTTGTTGGCTGGCAGAGCGCTAGGCTTTTACTGGTTCAGGCAGGAATCTGCACGATCCCTCAGGTCTGTGGGGCATCTTTTCCCAGTTTTTGCTGCTCTTCTGCAGCCCTTGGTGCTGTGATGTGCTGGGCCTGTACAGGCAGCTCATCTCCCTGTCTTTCGCATCCCAAGGGATGCTTACTTGTCAGCTGCCCTCCTTTCAAGCACGGTCCTTTATTTTTGTGTCTAGACAGCAGTAGATTTTCTCTTATGCCATAAAAACTGTAATTACTTTATCAACTGTGTATTTCCAAACTTGCAGGGCAAAACTTGATGAGCCAGCAAATGTGTGGCATCTCAGCTGCTTGTGATCATAGCTTGAAAGCGCTATGCAGCACAAAGGAAAGAGCTCTCAGGTTCGCTCTCACCATTGAAAGCTCAGAAAGGGATATTTGCTTGGAGGCTAGAAGTATTCTTTCTCGTGCTCTCCTTTACTTTATAATACAAAAGAGCCAGGTATGATAAATGATATCCTGGTCCTGAGGCTGTGAAGGGGATTGAATATGAGGTTGTGTGTTTTGCAGCTCTGGTGCCTGGTGGGATCTTGGACACGTGCAATAAAGCATCTCTGCAGCAGCACACCTGACCTCGCAGCAGAGTATGACTCTTACTTTTCCTCTGCCATAGCAGTAACATCACCGTTCAACTTCACACTCATGTTTTAGTTTTAATACACTCTGGAGGTGCCCAGAGCAATTAGCAGGGCAGAGGCCACCTCCAGGTATGCTGCTACCTCATTTCCTTCCACTTGTCGACAGAAATACGCTGTGCTTTTGGCAGATGCAAATGTTCCAGATGGTACTGGGAAAAGTGTAAAGGAAAGATTTGATTCCAGCTCTTCCTCACTTTAATAAAATTGTGTTCATCTCTCTGGTAAAGCCTTTTTTTTTTTTTTTTTTTTTAAGGGGGTTTTAAAAATGCTTCCCTCCTCCTTTCTCCTACCCCTGACTCTGAGCTTGTGACCTTCAGGTTGTCCCTGTGTCATTCGAAGGTGTGCTGCTGGGCATTGCAGTCTGCCATCTGAAGCGCGTCATTCTGGTGCTGAGATCATAGTCTGTAAAACCTGGATATAATCCATTAATCAGGATGTCCAACTGCCTCTGTGGTGGGGCCAGTTGCCAGGTTTGAGTCAGGTGGACAAGGTAGCGAGCAGTTCATGGGTTCTCAGCACCCAGCCATGTACTGGTGTGGCACAGACTTTTGGTTCATGCTGAAACAAATATGCTCTGGGTTCCCACCACCCCCAGCATAACTGCAGCAGGGGCAGCATGTGGCTCAAAACACCCAGTGCTGCTCTTGGGCTTTGCCTGCTGCTCAGGTAGGTAATGTCCTTCTCCTGCAAAGCCATGGTGGAAGAGCGGGGGGGCTGAAAGGAGTCACCCTCTGGGGGTGGTCCATCCCATGGGGTGCTACCTGGAGCTGAATTTGGCTTGGAAGGATGAGGGAGAGGAGAGCTGTCATCTCCCCCATTAACTCCATCTGGAATGGTGTGTGTGCTTCCAGTCATGTGCTGTGCTGATGCTCATGCAGTGCCCGAGTCACCACCCCACATTAGCTTATTCCAGCACGTTTCCTTGTTACAAAATTAGATCCATTTTGCAAATTGCTGCTGCGCTAGTAATTGAATTGAAGGGTAGTTTTTTGTTGTTTTTCTTTTTTCACTGGAGTAAATCAGGAGTAAGTCAACAGAATCAAGCCCTTAGTGCTTTCAGCAACATGCTCATTTAAATTGGATGCAAGAGGGTGTCTGTGTTTACATTTGGCCTGCCAAGAATCTCTGTTTCAGAAACTGGCTTACATAATATGTCAAAATTGGTTTACTCATTAGCATTGCAAACTGCGTGAAACAAGCCACAGATTGATAAACTCGCAGCAATATTTGCATCCAGAGCCGAATGGCACAGGGGGAGGGGAGGTTCATTAGGAAACGTTCCATTTCCACAAGGAAAACAAATGGTTTCCAGTTATATATCTCAGACTTCGTTAATGTTCTGTCTTCCCAAATTTAAATAAAGATTGAGAGGGAAATGTGAAAATCTCTGTTGGCAAACAGGCAGCACATCTTAGTATTTCCTGGGCTGGCGGGTTATCTGTAGCAGCAGCTCCGGGCTGGCCAATTCTCCTTGCCCCAGCCCCTCTGCCAAGCTCCAGCCTGCTCATACAGCCGCTGCTGCCTTGATTGATGTTTTCTCTACAGAACAGGTGGGATGGAGGCTCTGATATTACTAATTAGCTTCTCCAAATGTGGAGTGGGCACATGCATAGTAGCATGGTCCAAAGGGCCTGTGGTGGTGCTGCCTGCTCCTGCCTTTGCATGGCCAGGGCAAGCCTGCGTGTGATGCAGCCTGGGGCAGAGTTGAGGACCGTGATGCTGAAAAAACTCTAGCTTAGGTCCTCCATGGTGAGACCAATAAAACTTCATCTCTACCATGCAGTGGGTCATTTCATAGGCATCTGTAAATCCGCACACATGTGCAAGCATGAACAGGGTTCCCAGGGTAATATAAGCAGATGCGTTAAGAGTAAAGCAACACAGCAATGAGAGGGTCTCAATGTAACTAGTGCTTTTGGGCTCCCTCTGTGGGGGCTTTAGGCACCCTGTGGTGGGCTGGGTGCTGTGGGAAGAGATAGCAAAGCGCAGTGGGGAGCCAGAAGAGTGGCCCCATCTCCTGCTGTCCTTGTGCAGATGCCTCCCATGGCTGCTGCTGTACATGTGGAGATGTCTCTTCCCCAGGCTGCAGCCCTCGCTGCTACTGGTGTCCCTGCAACCCTTTTAGCTCCGTCGGCCATGAACCTCATAGAGGCAGGGATTAAACCTCTTCAGACCCTGAGTGATGTGGCAAAGCTGGCAGTAATCTGCTGGACGTGAACAGCTTTTCAGTAGTATCTAAAGGAGTTTGGGGCTTAAATCCCGTGAAGCTTTTTAGTTTCAAAGCAAACTTAAAAATCAAAAGTGGAAGGCTCTGATACAGCACAGAGAGCAACATGGCATAACAGCACTGGCATCATCAGCAGCTGGTTTTATGCTTGGTGATGCCGAGTGCTCCATCTGGTATTTCAGATGAACTTTTTGAAAAAGAATCTAATAAAGCTGAAGAAAGCACCAGCCTGCAGTGCTGCAGGGTCTGCTGCAGCCCGGTAAGTGGTTTGCCTTGTGAGCAAACACCGACACATCTGCTTTCAGCAACGTTAGGCTTGATCCACAGCATTCACGTTGTGTCGCTGGTTCAGGAAGAACCGCAGGCTTTGATCTCCTTACCTCACGTAGTCCGTGTTGCAGCGCTGTTTGAAGGAGCTGTGCAACAGGACAGGTCATCGCCTGCTGCAACCCATCGTGCTCTGGCTAAAACTGCATCCTCACCCCCACGTCCTGCACAGGTGCCCAAGTGGGCACACACTTTAGAAGGCTGAGACACAGCAGCTCCCAGGGGCACCTCTGCAAAACTATTTTAATGCATGTTTTTCAAAGTTTTCAGAAGACTTTAGTGAGTTTCGGTAGCAGCAGTTGTTAGCTGTGGGAAGGGAAAATAAAATTATCTCACTGGAAAATGAAAATGAGAGGTGTTTGCATTTCACTTGCTGTCACACCTTGCAGCAAGAGGCTGGTCACCATGAGATACAGCAAGTTTCAGTGCCAGCTGGAGAGCTGAATGCAATGAAGAAGGCCAGGAGCAATGCGATGTGTCAGCTGGGGAGCTCAGGCAGGCTGAACATCCTCCTGCCATCCTCAGCCAATGTGTGGGAGAAACCCAGGCACCTGCAGGCTGGAGAAGAGCTCTCCAGGGCTATGGGAGAGCCAGCAGTACCCCTGTGCTGATGCAGTGGGTGGAAAGTTTTGTGTCGTCCTCAGGCACCTTTGCCCATTGCTGGTTTTTGACTCATGTTTGTCTTCGGGTCTGTTACTCCTTCAACATCTCCTCTATGCCCTGCCTGGGCTGCTCTGTCTTTTCTAGAGCTGGCAAGGAAGGAGTGAGATGTGTAAGCCCTGTCCTCAGGGAGGAAGGTGTGTTGGCCAACACTAACGAGGCAAATGCCGAGACATTACTGCAGGCTGCATGGTGGGAGCATGGCTGCAGAGTGCGGTTCCTACGTGGGTAAGGCAACAAAAAAGAAGTGCTGCGTTCGGTGCAGTGGGAGGCAGATGCTGCCCAGCTTTGTAGACCAGAGGTGCTGAGTTTAATCTGTGTGCCTGGGACTCGGGCAGCATGCACGGTAGCTGGCAAATGCTTTCACATACTTTAAAATGCACCGAGCAGCAGAGCAGTGCTTCAGCCCGGAGAACTCTCTGAGCACCATGATGTCTCCTCATTACGGTATCAGCCGGCATCAGGCTGTATCTGTTGGAAACACGGGGTCACATCAGCAGCAGTGACATCTGTCAGCATGGCAGTGCAGCTCCTGCTCGTGGGGAAGGGGCCTGGAGGATCAGCACTCATGAAGGGCTGCTGGAGTATCCTGTGTGCCTGGATTGTACTAGGAGTGCCAGCCCCAAACAGATAAATTGAATTATCAGACAAATTCAGTCTCCTTGGTTTTGTCTTCAGGATTTTTCCTGTGAATTCCAGCTCTTCTTGCACAACCTAAATCCAAAGCCGCTGGGGAAAAGCAATTGTGCTCCAATTTTGCTGCGTAGAGGGCTGTTGTCACCCAGCAGGTGTTTCTGTATACCAGCGTGTAACTTCTGTCTCCAAATAAACCAGAAAGTTCACCTTGTGTCTCATCCGTTGTCACATGTATTTGGAAATATTTGATGCAGCGTGTAGAAAAGAGGGCAAAACAGTGATAAACCCAAGGCTGATAAATAAATAGCATAGAGCGTGATTCACAGCCTGGGTGGCAGCAAGCAGCACTGGGGCGCTGGGAAGCGCGGAGCCAGGCGCCTGGCAGAGTGGGGATGGTGGATCCATTTTGTGCTCTTCATGTGCTGAAGTCCTGAACACAGAGTGGAGAGGTGGGACAAGCCTGAAACCCCCCTTGCGAGGAGGTTTGCAGTGGGACGGCGTGGGGTCTGTGTCTCTGTGTAGCTGCTGGGGGGAGCAAATGTGGCATCTTTGCACAGAGGTGGCAGGCACTTGCCAGGGATGTGGCCTGTGAGCTCACCCCCTGCTGCCTTCTCCTCCTCCTCCTCCCCACACGCACACAGGGAACAGCAAAGGGTTTGTGTGGGTGGATTAATAGCACAGAAGTTTTCCCTTTTGGCGGAAGGAAACCTGTGGTTTCCCATAGGTTTTCTCTGATACACAAAAGGGGGCGAAAGCTCCAGTTCCAGGAGGACACTGTGGAGGTCTAGCCTGGCGTGAGCACAGGAGGAGCTCAGTGCCCATTCAGGTGTGGGAGACCTGAGGGGTCTTTTCCCCTGTTCTGGGTGGGTTCCTTGCAGTAGCTTTCTAAGGTGCAGTGAAAGGCATCTCAAAATAGAGTCCAAAAAGCCCCCCAAACCCAGCAACGAAGAAGCACTGCTCCAATGACAGTTTGTAAGCATCAGAGCTTTGGAGGATCATTAAGCTTAGTGCAACTTTAGCCCAGAATTGTGAGCTGTTTCTCTCCTGTTGAGCACGCACAAGGACTCAAGCGATGCTGCGTTAGCAGTGGGGAGGAAGGGGCTGCATCTCCCAGCCTGCCGTGGTGGTACCTGCACACAAAGCAGCCAGCTTCTCACCGAGGGGAAAGTATTCGCTTTCTCTACTTAGGCTGTGTGTAGTCATTGTCTAATAATATGAGCATTTTGCCATCTCTCTGCAAATAAGGCTGAGGCTGCTGCCTGATTGGTATATCATCTCACTTTCTCTCAGCATTGATTTTCTTGCTCTCCTTATTTGCTTCATAAAAAGCGAGGCAAGGAGCTGGTGCTCGCTTGCTCCTTCTCCCTCCCTCCCTCCTTCCCTCCCTCCCTCCCTCTCTCTCTCTCTCCTGTGAGAAGCTTTTGGGAGCCTTTATTTTTAGTATGAGACAAACCTTGCTTTATTTCAGGAGACGCAAGTTGGATTATAAATTCTTTTGTAAATGTGTATGGTGATATTTGCTCCGGTAAGTTATATGCATCTCTATTTATTTGTGTAACTGTACCGTTTTGGGGAGAAGTGGGGTTTTATAGGAATTGTGAAGCTCACAGAATTGTTTTTAGGTTTGGTTTCTTTGTACTCTCATGCTGAGCCCAGCTGTTCCATGGGTTTTAGATAGATTGAAATATTTTCAGTTTGTATTTTGCTTTGCAGAGGAGGGTGCCTGCTTTGAAAACTTGTTTTGCACTTCATTTTACAGCAGAAGCGCGGAGAGCGAGGATTAAAGGGGAAGGGAATTCTGATTTATCGTGTTCCTTCTGGCATTTTAAATCAAAGAGGCCTCAAAAATAATGCAGCAATATTTGATATTAAAAAAAAATATATCAGTAAGAGATACTTAATATTGATCAGGCTGAAGTATGAATATCTGCCTGCATATTACCTTAGAAAGATCAATCTGAAGTGTAGCAGGTTGGCAGCAACATGCTCCTCATCAAAATGTATTCATGAAATAAAGAAAATCTTTAAATTAATTAAGAAAATAGCTTGCTTTCAGAGTGTAACATCATAAATACAGGTCACTAGGCTGTTGCTCTGACTTTCTGCTCCCTGCCTCTGCTTTGTAGAGCTTAGCAGCCTCATTCCTCAGCTCTCGGCTAACTTGGAGCCCTCTTCATTACCTGTAAATAGCAGCGAGGTGCAGTTATTTGTCTCTCCCCATCATAGCTCCTGGTGTGCTCTCCAAGGAGTGCAAGACAGTGATTGTCGTAGTACAGCCGAGGAAAACAAGATGCATAGCTGTCATACTTACAGACTGCATAATAAATATTTGAATTTGCAGCATTATATTGATTAATTTATCAGCGCTTCTATTCTTTCATACTTGAATCATACCCATGCGAGTCACTCGCTTTGGCGTTTCAGAAGTCTTTAGAAACTCCAGCTGCCACACAAGCTGGAGCTGCTGTGAGAACATGCTCGAGTATCTGCCTGCTCAGAAAATCAACGTATTAGACCCAGAATAATCTGCCTACTCTCATGATACCAGGGCATGCTAATAGATATACGAAGTGTACTTTAATAAGACTTTAGAAGGCTGTAAATGAGTTTATTAAACCCACAGGAGAAGGTAAGGATGTTGTGTCTGGAAGTCCAAGCTAAACTCCTCCGGAGAGAAATTTCAGATCGGCAATAACTGCTTAGTCATTTTAAGCTGCTTTTGGACCAGTTTAATTGTTCTTGTTTTTTCAAAACTGAATAGTTGCACTTGCCTCCTTGCTGCCCGAGGAGCAGCTGATGGGAGTGTTTTGTGGTGTGCCCCTCTGCAGTGGGCTCATGAGCTGTGCTGGGGGCTGTGCCCTGGCTGCCCAAGCTGGGCTGGGCAGGAGCTGGTGCTGGTGTGCAGCATCCCACGGCAGCCAGCCGTGCGTGGGGCATCGCACAGGAGAACCCATGCGCTCGGTTCCTGAAAACGCAGTTAGCAGGCGCTCAGTTCAGTGGCTTTTTGGCTTTTGCATGATTGCTGTTTCATAAAGACCATATACAGATATATTTACACCAGATGCGGAACTTGAATGTATGCACTTGGCACGGTGTTGGAAAACACGGTGCGTAAAATGTGTTATGTCAGAGAACAAGGCACGTAACAATAATTGTCTTTTTCACAGTCATTTAACTTCTCAGGTGTGGAGGGCATGGGTGTCTGAGCAGTGCACATCTCACACACTTTCTAAGCATAACCCCGCTTCCCTGAGGACAGCGTTAAACATTTCTAACTTTGCCAAGCCTTGCTGTCTGGCTCAGTGCAATGTCCTCCAGGTAAGCAGAAGGATGGTGATCAAAGAGCACACTTGGATGACCCTGGAGGGGAAGGAGCTGGGTAGCATGAACGGAGGAGCACGATTCCTACTTCCTACCCTGCAGAACTGAAGGCCTGGGGGTTTTGTGCCATGTAACTCATCAGAGCAGGGGTGCCAGACCGCCCTGAAAGCTGGGCTGCAGTTCATTGAGGAAGCCAGTTGAGCTTTGGAGCAGGAAGTGTCACCAGGGCTGGTTGGTTTGGCTGCAGGCAGGGGGACAGCTCACCCCTGTCCCCGAAGGCAGGTCGCCAGCGGCCAGGGGAGTGTGAAGCACAAAGTGAATAATGTGGTTAAGCCCAGCGCTGCAAGACTTTCCCTTGGCAGAGGAGCTTGTGGCTGAGCAGAAATGATCCCTTCAGCCCTACATGATGTCTGTACAGGATGCGACTGAGACAAACTCAGGAGGACGGGAGAGCTTGCCCTGCTCCTCATGTTACACACACAAAAGTCTTCAGTGCTCGTGGTTTTCCATCTGTTGCCTTTTACCCATCCTAGCGTTGCAGCGCGTGGTGCTCCTTCATCTCCGGATACTTGGTGGTAGCAGGTCTAGGGGCAGCTTCTCCCCAGTCCAGTACCCCAGACCACCGCTCGCCTCTGGGACCAGGGAGCAGCTTCCATCACCTCTCCATGAGTGTGACATCCTCTTTGCAAGATGACCTCAGGCTGATGCGCAGCCAGGGCTTGGTGCAGCTGCAGGGACAGGTTCACAGCATGGTGCCTCACAAACTCTGGAGCTGAAAATGGGAGAGTTGTGCCAGTGGGATGGAGGAGTCACTGACCTTTTCTAGCAGGTGCATCAGGCTTTGAAAGGAGTTTGAAGCATTATTTTAGGGGTGTATGGATCCTGGGGAGCTTCTTTTCCTTTGAGTCCTGTCTCCTTGGCTGCTCCTCTAGCAGCTCAAACAGTTCCTAGAAAAATTCCTTAAACTCATAAAAAATTGATTTCTTAAATATCTGGCTCCTCCTGAATGCCAAATACTTTTTTTTAGCCAAGTCCCTGGAAGACTTAATGAGTACTTTCCTCACCTCTGTTAATCCTGTTCAGATCGATAGGCTCTCTGCAGGGGGAGAGGTGTTAGTGTTGATGCTGGACAGTAGCTGCCTGTCACTGCTGGTGATGGCAGGTGGTGTTTTATTCTTCAGGTGACTCTTGAGTAGGAGTTCCTGTACAATTATATGACCATTTTTTTTCAGGGAATATTTCCTTGTACCTAGGGTGACAGATGGCAACTTGACCTAGAGTTTGGGTTTTCCTGATTTTGCCTTTGGGCTCTCTTTCTCTAGGCAAGCTGAGCGCAAGTTGTTTCAGTAGTAGCGTGGTACACCCTTGTAAGTACAGCGAGTTTGTGTGTGGTGGGTGGGGGGCTCGGCCCAGCTAGTCTGAGCAGAACTGGGGTCCCCGGGTCCCTGCCTGAGCTCTGCCTATGTGGGTACCACCGCGGGATGCAGGCGTGCGGGAAGGCATGGGGAGAGCCGTAGACTGGGGACATGCAAGAGCCACATCCCGGTTCGGTGCATCGCTCCTCCTTCACCTGGAACCGGCATGGGCAGCCTGAGGTAGGATGAAGTGATGAAGCTGCTGCCTGCCGGCACAGCACACACGTGTCCGCGCAGGGCGCGGGGATGCCGGAGAGCCCAGGGCAGCCCCAAGGAGACGTGCAGCTCCTCGCCAGCCGTGCGGTGGCATAGCACCAGCTCTGAAGAGGTTGGAAGGGCCCATCGGTGTGTGTCCGGGCTGCAGGCGAGGCTGGGGCTGGGGGCACACGCTGCTGCCTGGGCTCACAGGGTCAGCAGGAGCAGAGCTGCGGAGCACTTGCTCAGTTTTTATTTAATTCAGTGTCCAGCGCAGATGGGGGGTCCGACTCTGCCTGTCCTTAGTCTGCCAGTGTGATTGTTGCCCTTCACTCAAAGGCTGCTCGGAGCCCTTGAGCCTGCCGTGAAACTCCTGTGAGTGAGCTCTGGGGCCAGAGACATGACGGTACTGTGGAACTGCTCAGCCTTCCTCCCCTGTGCTATACAGCCTCTTGTTTTGGAGGGGAAAAGAAAAGGAAGGAAAGGAACATGAGAAAGATGTGCTGCACCCTTCTGTAGAGGTGGGGGAGGAGGCTGGTGATCAGCATGGGGTGCTGTGTCTGCAATGCCATGCCTCTCCTCTCCTCTCCCAACTGCCGGGTGCTGGGGTTCTCCGTCTGTCCGTCTGTCCATCTGTCCGTCCATCCGTCCGTCCGTGCCGTGGGCTGTCGGGGTGGAAGGGCTCTGTGCCACCCCAACGGCTACACAGCGGCTCATCTGTCACTGAAACGTCCCCCGCGCCATGGCAAAGCAAATATGCTGCAGCAGGCTGGAAAGCTGTAAACATATGGGCACTACCAACAGATTAAGTGAGTGATTTAGTCTAAGGGGCTTGGTAGATTACCATAAAATGTATCTTAATTAGAAAAGCAATCAAACTTGCACAGAGTCAATGAGGATGAAACATCCGTGTTGGCAGCAGTGAGTGCTCTGTCCCCCTCACCAGGGGATGGGGATGGCGATGGAGATAGGATGGAGAGGGAGATGGGGATGGAAATGGAGATGGGATGGAGAGGGAGATGGGC
>JAVJGJ010000047.1:16030557-16068125 GCA_035590215.1 Microhierax caerulescens
GGGGGGTTCCTGAATTCTCCTCACAATGTTGTTTAGGCTCTGGGTGTGCGGGAGGAGTGGGTCTGGCTAGAGCTGGTGTGGATGGGGCTGTGGGGACCACTGGAGAATGGAAGCTCAGTGAAGAAGAGAGCAGTTGTGGGTGTCAGAGCCCCGTAAAGACCAGGGCAGCTCAGGGAGTCACAGGGGGCAGAAAACAGCAGATGAGGGGAAGAAAAAAAAACAACCAAAAACCCATCAGCCCAAGAAAAAAGGGGGATAAAGTCTCCATTGACTGTAGCATTGCCATTAAGTAAGCTGGAAATGATGGAGTGTTCCCAGCCATTGGAGTAGCAAGGGTGTAGGAGAGATGCTTCCTGGGGACAGGGAAGCAAAAGACAAACCAAATTTAAGCCATAATTTTGAAATGCTTTTGAAAATTCTACTAATTGCCTGTCTGCATCTCTTGGTGCCTGAATACTTTAAACCCTGGAACCTAGAGAATTAGGAAAACAGATTTTATGTTGTTTAAGTAGTCTGAAAGCTTGTAGTGAGGGTAATATATATATATATATATATATAAATGCTCGTGCCATTTATGATCCTGCTTCAGAAGAACATCCGCAGCCTTCTGTTTTTAAAGATGTCAAGTCCACTCTAGAAACCTTTCACTTCTGCGTAAGTGATTTCTTTGAGGAATTGAGATGATTAAGAAAAGAATGCATAATCTAATCCCAAGTCTAGTACACTGTGACTCTAAAATTATTTTGCTTCCTTGGAAATCACATGCTGTTTTGCTTATGATTGCTATGCGCAGACCAGATGTAATAGCATCTACTTCTTTAACATGTTCTAAAATGCAGTAACTTCCAAACAGTGGAAATTGAATGTGATTCTCTGAACTGTTGTTCTTCCTTGACACACATTTATTACTCCAGCGGCACATTTCCTGGTATTACAAATGTTTATTTTTGTCTTGAACTTGTCTGCATTTTCTTTCATTTCTGCTTAGTATGCATGAGATAGATCCTGAAAATTGAGTTATATGAATTTGTAATGCGATTCACTTCCAAATAGGTCATTTTTCTGGCATTCATCACAGAATATACCCTACACTAAAGTGCTTCTAGTTTGCATGATTATAAAGTAGTACTTCATGTGAGAGGTTAATAAAATGGAGAGAAGTAGCCAGCAGGTATCTCATGGTGTTTTACTATGTTTGTTGACCATTCTCAAAGGGAGTAGCTGGATCTGCAGCTTCCCACAGTCTTGCTTATTAGAAAATGGGAAATAATTTCTGGGTAATTGTAACATTCCAGCATGTTGGCAAGTTGATGCAAAATAGAGTTTATTTGCAGAAGGGATCCAGCTGAGGCTGTAGGTGGCCCTTGAGCTGCCTGTGTGGCTCCCAGCTGTGGCAAGGTGTGCTCTGCATGCACATGTAGGGTGTATGGCGTGTACAGTGGGATGGCTGGCCACGTGTGTAAATACATGCATGTGTGTAAATACAAAATTTGCAGGGGAGAAGGTAGGTGACACTTATCCAGCTGGTGTTTGGGGAGAAGCATAAAGATTATTCAGTTTTTGTGCAGTTTAGAATGTTGCATGCTAAACCTGAGGCTTGTGCAAAGAAGTGTCCAAGTCCACAGACTACGTGGGGTAGCAGATGGGTGCCTGGAAAACCTGGCCCAGTGCTACCTGTGGCACCTGGTGTCATTTCACTGTTTTATCTAAATATTCCTGTAACGTCCTCATGAATTTGCTCTTTCTGCTTTTCTCCAGTGCTCCTTCCACAGAATGGAGAAAGGATGCACTAAAAACATCAGGGAGGTTAGTTGGGAAAGGTAACATCTCATATTAGAGCAGTTGATGCCCTTGGAAAAAGCAGGCACGTTTTAACTACAGGCTCCCTCATCAAGACTGTGATCCTGAAGCTCATCTGCCTGCACAGGCATGTAGGCACGGGCTGTGTGTAGGTAGGATGAATTTCCCACCAGTTGTCTTGCATCCAGATCTGAGTAAGTCCATATTCACATGGCATTTTCCTTTCAAATGCCTTCAGCGCTCTGATTAGTGGCTGACATTTGGGGGAGGTGTAGGTGGAAGGAGAGATGCTGTGGAGCATCTGACACCACAGGGCTGTTGTGGCTGTCAGCAGTGACACTGAAGCAGTCGAATACCTGAGTGCTGCTTTTTGAGCTGCACCTTCCAGCATGACCTGAAATGAAGAAAGCCATGCAGCTGTGCTACCGGCTGCTTTCATTCCTGTTGCTGTGAGTTTGAGGTTTTTCTTTTTACTTCTAGAAGCTGAACTGCTAGACCTTGGCTAGTTGATAACTACGTGTCAAGAGCTTTACGCAAGTAAACAAAATTGTAAAGCTCAACAGGACAGCTTGGCAAAGCAAGAGGACTTGGATGTTTTGAAAGTGAGGTCGTGCAAGCCTGAAAACATGACCATTAAAGCAAGATCAAAATGGGGAGGGAGTTTTCCCAACTGAAAGTCCGCTTTTGACTGGGGCCCATCACCTTAGGTAAAGAAAGGGAGGATACAGGAGGGCAAAACCAGTGCTGATGGGGTCTGGGGCTGTGTGATTAAAACATAGATTGCCAAGCTGACTTCAAGCCAGTGATTCCTGTAGCCCCAGGCTAGTCCTGGATGTACTGAAGAAGCATTGCACTCTGCAGCAGGTAGCTCCAAACGCTCCTGCAAATCAAGGAGCATCTCCTACCCTCTTACTGAGATTTTTCTCAGCCCCAACACAGAAGTTGCAAAGGTCTCCAGCAAACAGTGTGAATGAATTCAAGAGAAATCATTTGTTCCAGCAGACAGGGTTTTTAAGGGTATAGTTAAAAGTCAAGGAAGAACTAATACTAGTTTAAAGTTATGGTAAGATGATAGTTGTGCTTGGCTCCTGCATTATCTTACTGCCACTGTAATCTGGCAGCTGAATTGGGCAGAAACCCAAATGAATTCCCTGCACAAAGCGGTTGCTTCTCACTTCTATGAGAATCTCATTCTCTTCCCAGTTTAGTTCTGGACCTGGATTCAATTGCCCTTTGAAATGGAGTAAGTGAGGAAATACAGATAGGTACATTCATCACTAGAGAAGACCATCAGAGTAATCTGGCAAAGTGGTGCTTATGCATGGCCAGGAGAAGTGATCCCTTCAGAGAAAAGCCCATGTGGTGGGCACCTGCGCAAGGCTGTCGTGCAGTAACTGCAGAGGCATCTCTCCAGCATCACTGAGTAATTGAACCCAAATCTGGCTCCAGCATTTCCCCTGGAATAGTTGTTGAGGTGGATGCTTTTCCATCTATAACCACACAGATTCATTTAAGCTTCCTGCAACCCACATCCATGACCCTGTAGTCACCCTGTAATGTACAGAGAAACCTGTAGTTCAAATCCAAATACCCTCCAGCAGTGTCTCCTGGAGCTCTGCCACACTTTGCTACACATCCTGCCAGACTCCTCTGTGTCCAAGCTGATATTCATAAGGCCATTTCAAATAATCACATGAAGCTTCCTCTCATTTCTGCCTGATTCTAGTTTTATCACACAGGATTTCTTTACCTCTTCATGCCTTGAAGTACAAATCAGCCTTTCATCTGGATACCTCTGTACATATTTCAGAAACTTTAAAAGTTCAAATATGAAAAAAAAAAGTGTCTGGTCCCACAAGAGCAGTTTTTCTCAGCATTGGGATCTGTGCTTGGTACAGTATCTGTTGCAGACTTGGCCCATGTTAGGGTGTTCATCAGTTTGACCCTCACCCCAGTAGTGATCCTCTGAGTGAGGAGAAAAAAAAAATCAGCATCTTGGAATTATTTATTTTCACAGCCAATCATCCTTTCAAATTGTATTTGTCACTCATCCAAATTCCCTGAAGCAGTATTTTTTTCAATAGTAGAGTCTGGTGAAGGTCCTATTTGTTTTTATATTATTTTCTTTTGATCCCAGCAACATCTTTATCATGTACTTTTTTTTTATTCATTGGTTTTACTTTGAGAGTGAGTGGTTGAAGAGTACACCTACTGTGCACGTATTTGCTGCTGGTATTCATTGTTTTAAGGTGCTTTTTAACCTATCCTCCTAAAAGCAAATTTTTTCGGTTATAAGCTCAGTGGTCAGGCTTGACTTACCGAGTCTGTACTGAAGATTTTTTGCAACATAATGGTTTGTCACAAACTGTTTTTCTTGTAACTGGTACAGTTGCAGTGAACTGTTTGGGCTTCTTCAGCTACTGATTTAGAGGAAACTTAGCATAGCAGAAGGGCTCTGGTGATGCTGTGCTGCACGGGCAGGCAGCGTGCTGCCGGCCAGATGTTATCTGCTAATATCACCTGCTGCTTTGTGGTTATCTCACTTCTGCAAATCCCTGTCCCGGTGGTGGGAGGAATGCCTTGCCCAGCCTGGCTGTGGGGTGATGCTGCACAGGGCTTCTGGCTCTGGTGAGCACTGGGAGCGAAGGGCTGGGCCGCACAGGGCTGCGGTGCTGTGGTCAGTAGAGTCACATAGGTGTGCTCTCTGTCAAGTCTTGAGTCAGGTCCTGAACTAAAATCTCTTTGCCTTTAGCTTTTGGAGGTGCTTTAGCCGACCCTGCAGACACAGGCTATCCTCCTGTTGCATGGGGGAATCCATTTGGAGTGTATCTTGCTTTTCTTGTGGCATTCATCCTGCAAGCTACTTGGAAAGCATTGGCCCAGAGGATCACTTGATTAAATTTTAAAGTCTCACCCGACCGAGTCAGTGGTTAAGATAAGGGTGTGTGTAGGTGTCAGGAGAATTGAGCCATAGCCACTAGCAGGACAGAATGGCATTGCCCAATGCTGCTAATGTGAGGGCCTGATGAAAGAATGTCTGTGCATGTCTCTGTATCACAGCAGTGAGCAAAACAAATGTTGTTTTCCGTTTTATTTAAAATCACCTGTTAGTATCTTTCCAGTGAGCTAGTAAAACTGTCTCTTGAAGTAATCCTTGCTTCTGAAGGAAAAGCAAATTGTATTTTATGGGAGCTTTCCATTCACTCCCTAAGCATCTCATTTGAATAAAGACATTCCCATTGAGCACCCTTTAAAGTGTATGTCTCATCTGCATGTGATCGGTAGGCTAGTCTTTCATTTAAAATATGACAGCCAGATCTAAATTGCCTACTTAGAAGCTACAGATGATAATTAAGGAGAAAGTAGCTAACTCTTTGTGCTTTGCAACTATCTTTCTTTGCAAAAAGCCTCTGTTGATGTTAGCGCATTTTGGTGCCAGAGTGCACCAGCCTTTTGTTTTTTATTATTATCCATTTGTAGTAAATCTTGCTTCAGAACTCAGTGGAAAACATTCTGGCCAAAGGGTTATAAATTGGCAGACCAGGAGCTGCTGATAAATAGGAAGTCTTCAAATGAAGTAATTGCCTGCAAAGTGACTTTCAGGCAACAGTGGCAGGCTCTCCTCCCAGCTGGCTTGGACCGATGTACCAAAGGTGGGAGATGGGAAGGAATAAAGTCATCTGGTCGGTTAAACTCCTGAAGGTTCATGTTTTATTTTGTATGTGTTCATCACACAGAAGATGCCCCTTCTGCAAAGGCAGATTGTGGCCTCATAAGACTTCTGTGTGTAGACAGAAGCAAAAGCAAGCCAGCGGAAGTTGCACTAGCTTTGGGTGTGCTCTATGCCAAAATGTAGATGCCCCAGTTCCCAGGCGGATTTGGCAGAGCTCCCAGGAAGGTAAGAGGCACTGGTTAAACCCTGCACGACCTATTCCAGCTTAATGAAGGGAGAAATCTCCATCCTGGAACTCCTTAGATCAAAACTTTGTGCCTTTTGAAAGGCACTTGCACAAGCAGGAGTTGCAGGGACAGCCAGGTGAAGTTCAGCAGCAGAGGGCACAGGCTGCATGGTCACAGTGCTCCCTTCTGGCTCTGTCATCGGTTGGCCCATGAAAGCTGCATCAACTTAGTCCCTTTTCTTGCCAAACTGACCACCTCATCTAGCACTGCAGATCTGGGGTTAACATCTGAACTGATAAGAAGGTGTTTGGTAATATATTAGTGAAGCTGGATTTTCATCAATACCTCAATTTATATAAACTGGCTCCTCAGGATGGGCACTAAGGGCTCAGTCCTGACTTTATCTTTTTCCACAACAGTTTCAAAACCTGATCTCAACAGTACTTTTTATACCTGATTTTGACCTCTTGAATAATTTGCCTAACAAGGACTTCTAGATTTTAAGTACTGTTAGTGGAAACTGGCAATGATGCAAGTGAGGAGCCTAATGTTGCATCCTGCTGGGCAAAATTCAGGAAATAAATCCTTCAGGATACAGATAATCTTTAACTGTGATGCCTTCACAAAAGTATTTTTATATTTAATGTGACCTAATGATGCAAAGCAGACTGAAGCACTAAGATGTATTTTTAACCAGGAAATACAGAAGTTGTTTTTTACCATTGTTGCCATTTGTACATTCTGGTAATTTTTAGGGCAGTCCAGAAAACTGCGGCTTGATTGTTTAAAAATCTTTTTTGTTTTTCAATAAAAACCCAGTTAAAAGATTTTATTCCATGGTGACATGAACGCAAGAACTTTCTGAGCTGTTTAAAGCACACGGCTTCCCTGGCAGTGAAGGCATCGACATCTTGGTCAAGTCTCTGTACTGAAGCAAGTCTGGATGTGCTGCTGGCATAGGAAAGCCAAGCTCTCCAATCAATGAGCTATTAAACCAATTAAAATCTGCAAATCGGTATTCTTCAGTGTCCATGGGTCTTCAAGGAGCACACTGGCTCTGGGAATACTGTCCTTAGACCAAGAGGATAGTAAAATGGGAGAAGATGTCTGTGCTTTTGTACATGGACAGCAGTGGTCTGAAGCAGCGGCTGTCTGTGAGCACAGTGTACGATCCCTGTTGTCAGGGAGTTTAAATTGATGCTGCTCTGATTAAAATAAGATATGGATAAGGATGACTTTGTGGCTCTTCTAGTTTTGAGTGCCTCTTCCTGACCCCAATTACAGTCTTGAAAACCCACTTTGTAGAAATCTTCCAAGACTGGTGTCTTGGCCAAAGAATAGTTATTACCGCCAGCTAGCACTTCTGTCGGAACTGTGGATAAATACCAGTGCCCTTTTCCCACCAGTGAGGGATTGGGAGATGCTTCCAGCCACTTGATGCTTTGTTCCTGCATGAGATCTATAGAAATCAACCAGAAATCTGATACAGCCACATCTTCACCTTCTCTCTGAGGCTGACCTTGTACACAGGGTCCTCTGCACAACCACGCTTAGCATCTGCCACCCTGCCCGCCCCACAGTCTCTTAGCTGATCTGAACGGCTTGGCTTCCATGCCAAACCACTTTGTACGCAGCCAAGGAGCCACAGCCCAAGGGTGGCTACCAAAGTGGTAAAGTCTTTGCCCATGCATGCCACTGGTGTGTTGGGCTGTGTGCAATGATACAGTGCTTGTGTAGGTCAGAGGAGGAGGTCTGGCTGCCAGAGTCTGTAAAACTGTAAAGCCCACGAGGCAGCAGCTCTGCAGACAAGACGACTTTTCCAGATGCTGAGGTCTTCTCAGTTGCTGCTATCCTCAGTGCTCTCCAGCTTCTACTTTGTAGTTTTTAATGCCTTAACATTTGAAGCAAACGCATCCTTGGGGGCTGAACTGGAGCCATAGAGGAGCCTTGTTTTGCTTTGCAGCTCTTCAGACTGGTCAGGTGTTGTCTTCTGTTGTGAACATCCACACACCAATTCTGGGTGAACACAGAGCTCACGGACATGCAGCTGGCTGGGAGGTAAGTGGGGAAGGAAAGTGGTAGCAACTTTCTGGAGATGGTGTCTGCTGCAGAGAAGAGAGAATGCTGCTTCTTAAATCTTTGTTAAATTGTAGAAGCTTTTCTTTTGGCACTCATAACAATTGGATTCTTGATGAATCTGGGTGGTATTGATCCAGACTGGCTTATTTTGCTTCATAGAGGATATATTTTATGTTTAATGCTGTTTCAGTGCCAGAAAAAGTCTTCATTAATGCTTTAGCCCAAATCTGTTCTTAAAGTGGAAGTCACTTTTGGGTTTGTTAATATATGCAGCTTTTTCACAATTTGAAATTTTAATATATATTCATGAATAGTCTCTGTGGTATTACTCAGTGATGGTGTTTTATCTGCGCCTGCCACAATGGCTTTTTCTAAAAGTCAGGCCTTTGACAACTTGCCTTGCAAATTTCTTTTTGCATGTTTTCATGCTGCCAGTACAAAAGCAACCAAAGTAGAAACCCTTTGGCTTTGCTTTGTTTGGCTTTTGATCCCATGCTCCAGACAGCACGTGGTGACCCAGCTAGGGGACAATCGAACACACGTCCTTCCGCCTTTCCCTGCTCCCAAACGCGAGTTGGCTGTGCGGCAGCCCTGAAAGTTTCCCCAAGAGCGTAGGGAACCAGATGTCTTTGGTCTCCTCTCAGGCCTGGCTTCTACATGAGTTTCTTTGCCAAGAGTTTAATGCAATATTGCTTCTTACGCAATAGATGGAGAGAGTGGGCGTCCAACCCCATCCCGCATAGCTCCACTCAGTGAGGTCCCTCCCGCTGTCCTGTCTGGACTCCCAGGACTGACCTTCGTGGGTTATTCAGTGTGAAGGTGCCAATGGTGTGTCTGCGGGTCTGGCTCAGTTCCTGCCCTGCATGATGCTCGGGCTGCGACCGAGACCATGGGCTCCTGGGGGAAAGGATTTGACATGTACTTGGAATGAAAATATCTTGATAGGAATTTTTATTGGAGTCATGCCATAATACTTTACAGAGGACTTAATTTGATTGCCATAAGTACCCTAGGGCAATATACTTGGGAAAACTATAGTTAAAATACAAAATTAATGTTAAAAGTCAATACAAAGGAATAAATATAGCTGTATCTTCTGTAATTGCTCTTGCATTTATCGTGGCTGGTCTTGGAGGTGAAATTGCTGCTTTCTGGGTTTACAGACCTAGATTAAACTGTATGTGAACGCTGCTTCTCTCAGGGAAAAGGGTTTATGCTTTCAGGTAGTTCTGGCTGAACAACAGGTGATGCCCAAGGACTTAGATCAATTTTTATGTGAAGATCATAACCCGTGTGATTGTGGAAGGCAAGGTGGATTGGTGGTGGCGCGAGTGCTATGAACCGATGCACGCAGCAGCAGAGCGTGCTGGGGTTCAGGAAGGGGGGCTCGGCAGTCCCACATCGCTCCGTGCAAAAGCACTGCCAGGGGATTTGATACACCCAGTTCTCAGGAACAGTTTTATTAGATTCCATGACTTTTGTAGACCTTTGCTTTGCACTTTCTATTGCTTATGTCACGTCTCCAGATGTCTATATTTTGGCAGATTTTTCTCTGAACAGCAGCTTTTGTTCTGCTCTGACAGAGGCTTGTTAGTTTGGAGGCTGATTCCTGAGCAGGTCCAGCAGAGAGGGCAGCAGGAGGTACATCAGAGCTATGGCTTCAGTCAGGATCTCATGGTGGGACTGGGTAATGTTGGGCAGGCGAATATATGGCAATGCAAGCACATGCCTGTGACATTTTCAGGCCTCCAAATTTGCGTTATTCCATGGACACGATGACTTTTTTTGAAGATAACCAAGGGTTACCTTCCTTCAGAGATGGTAGCTAGACTTCCCAGTGACTAGGAGGCAGTTCACCTCAAGAAAATAGGGAAATAAGAGCATAGTGCCACCACTCCGTACTGCAAAGAACGTTAAGTGCTGAATTGGAGGAGGTATTTGGGTTTGTAAAGACCAGTGGAGCATGTCTTTTGAGCGCTGTGCTCTGCTTGCACAGCAAGGAAAAGCGTGTGTTTCTGAGAAGAGCTGTGAAAATATCTTAGGAGATAAATCTGGGTCTGGATGTAGGCTTGGAAGTGGGGTTGGGATCACCCACTCAGCTTTCCGAGTGCTCCCGGCAGTGTGTGTGCTATAATGAGCCGGTTTATTTCTTTTTTGGTGCTACGACAGAGTATGAGGGTTTGCATTACTGCTACGTGCACAGTCTGGGGAGGTTCGCTGCTATGGCTGGCACACGTCTGGGATGTTTCTTCCTCCGGGATGTGACGAAGCTGTTACACAGGTTGTTTTCCAAGAGCTTTGTGAACACAATCACTGGGAGCAGGTCCTGCAAGAGGTTTCCCAGGCTGCAGACGTGGCACTGCTGCCCTCTCCCCACCACCAATGGGGTTGTCCCTATTCCAATGTCTTTAAACTCCATCCTCAAAAGGGGGTTGTAGCTTCCCTGCCTGAAGACCCGAGCGCACCGGAGGGTCTCTGACTCACTGGATTACAGGAGAGAGATGTGAGGTGGTGAGGGGTGGAGCAGAGGATGTGCATGTCGTGCAGCTCTGGGTAAGCATTGTGGTGTGCCTGTTCTGAGCTGCCTGCGCTGGGGGAATTGCCACCTCTCCCAGCGCAGCACGTGCAGTGTGGTGTGTTGCAACAGCAACTGTGGCTGACAGCTTGTCCTATTAAAAACACTACTGTAGGAAAATAGTACTGGCCAAATGTTTGCACAACAGCTATGTGCGAGTGAGGGCTGGGAACCTGACAAGAAATCAAAAATATGGGGTGTGGGTGGGGGAATATTTTCCATTATTTCGACTGGACATAAACCAGAAGAGGATACAGGTTGCTACAGCTTTCCTGGTCAGCTTCCCAGCAGCGTCTTCCAGGGTAGTTTTGGTGACGCTGCTTTGGACATGCATTTGGATGGGTATAAGCCACTGAAGGCAGCTGAGGCAAAGGGGAGATCTTCAGGATGTTCAAATGTCCAGGACGTAAGTTAGGAATAAATGTTTGCAAGATGAAGTATGTGAGTGAAACTACTGGTAGTGTTGAATAATTCTAGAGAGATACAGGCTTTGGGATATTTTGGGAAGAAACGGAGAGATTTCATTGAGAGGACAGAAGCTCAAAGTGAAACACTTTTTTCTGAATGCTCTTTGATGAGCAAACTATATTCTTTCTTCCTCTAGAAAGTGAAGAAACAAAATGCCAAGGTTGGATTGCTGAGTCAGCTGGGGAATTTTATTGTTGTTTCCCATCTCCAGAGAAAAACGAACTGATTTTGTAGGGATAGCTATGTGGTAGAAACTAATGTGCTGCTGCTCTGGAAGGGCTGAGGAGACATAGGAGAGGAGGGTACTGAAGGCACCTTTGGATTCTGGGAAGTCTGGAGCGGGTATTTCTTTTTGGGGGGTGGGAGTGAGGTATGGAAAATTGCTGGGACAGTTAGGAAGTGCTGGCAAGCACCTCGCAGTTTCAAACGGCTGTGGCATATGCAGGCAGCGCTGGGATGCGCATTGTGGCAGATGGGCAGTGGGAAAGGTGGGGGACTGGAACGCTCAAGTAAATGGT
This sequence comes from Microhierax caerulescens, assembly GCA_035590215.1. Taxonomy (NCBI): domain Eukaryota; kingdom Metazoa; phylum Chordata; class Aves; order Falconiformes; family Falconidae; genus Microhierax; species Microhierax caerulescens. The sequence goes on from JAVJGJ010000047.1 coordinate 16,041,898, forward strand.
AATTTCTTCACCTTGGGAAGAGAGCTGTTAGGGAGCAGGCTTGGGGTGAGAAACAGTCTTATCGCTGTTTGTGAAGGGGTGGAAAACTGGTTTTGCCAGGACATTACAGATGCAGAAGGGCCAGGGAGCAGCTGTGACCGTGGTACCCACTGTCCCACTGCTGCGCTAAGCCCATCACAACCCCACAGCTGCACAGGGCTCTGCTAACATTTCAGCTCTTTCACTGGAAGGGCTGGAGAGAACTTCAGCGTTAATGACTTTGAGCAGTTCAAATGTGGTATTAACAGGCTGACCGCCTCAAAAAGAGACTGACGTCAACAGCTCCAGGATGCCTGGATGCAAATGTTCAGAACCTACAGGAATTACTAGGTAATGGTTATAAGTGGCAAAAAATAGGGACTGGGGGGAAACCACTTAGCAGCAGCTCCCTCTGCAAGAGTTCATGGTGTGTGTGAGAGCTTGTAGCACAGCTTCATTGCTGCAGGGTTCCCCCCATCCAGAGCAGATTTGGAAGGCGAAGGAGAAAGCTGCAGAGCTCAACTCCATCCACCCTCCTGGAAGGCTGGAAAAAAGCCTGTTCCTTGTGGGCAGCCTTTCAGATAGCCAGAATTTAGCACTGAACATGCGGGGATGTCCAGCACCACAGGAAATGTTCTTTGCAGTGAGAAGCACTGTGTGCCTTGCTTCGTCCTTGAGAGCAGGCTGGGAAGAGTGTTGAAAAAGCCAACAGACCTCCATTTCGTTAGAGAAGAGACCATTCCATCTCAGGCAGACTTCCACTTTCACCTGTGCATTAAAGGTTACTTTTAAAGTATTTTTCTTAACACAGGTGATATCTCTAGAGAAGCTTTATGGGAGTGATGAGCGCTGCTGTGAGAGGCAAGGCTCCCACTTCTTAGTGTTCTTCCACTAAACCTATGAAAAATCCCTGTTTGGTGTCTCACAGGGGCATCTACCCAGGGACTGGCTGGCTGGAGGCGCTGGTGTGAAAATACATCAGCATAGTCCCCTGAAATGAGTGAGCTGCAGCATTTCCAGGGTTAACTGAAAGAAATACCTTTACACTGATGCCAGAGAAAGGAAGGCAAAAAAACCCTGTCATGTCCTTGTGCCTCGACAGAGCGGTTTGATTTGCTCAAGGGCCCTGTGCCTCTCGGCACCTCGCTACTGTTGTTTTGAAATTTCATTTCCCTCCTTATTTTGGAGGTTATCAGCCAAGATAAATATCTCACCGCAAGTTCCTCCACGAGTGCTACCTGTCGTAACTAATTTCCAGCAGCATCTTTCTCTTGTTACTTTGCAGACAGTAAATACAATTGACAATTTGACTACCAGAAACAAGTGAGGGAGAAATAAAGCCCAGTAAAAGGATAATGGATCTCTGGGTTTTTGCAAGCACGTGTGTGGGTGTTGCAGATTTTGTTCAAGCATGTCGTAGACAGGTTGGGGGGGGTGGATTACAAGATGCTATTTTCAGAAAATAGGACAACCTGCCAAAACAGATAGCTTTTTTTTTTTTGCCTGTTTTTCACCACGTCCTAGTAAAAGAATGGAGAAAGAAACACTAACCCCATTGAGAATTTTTGAAAGCGGAACTTTATCTGTTATTTATTAATCCAGGCACTGATCAAAGCCCAGGAGAGGAAATCTGTGCCGGTTCATCAATAATACTTGAGCACATACTTGCCGTTAATTGCATGTTCTGTTGGTTTCAAGTCTAAGCCCTGTGTGCATTGCTGAAGGGGGAGGTTTGGTGAGTCAGGCGAGATTAGATCATTTGGTGCACACTCTCCTGCTTGGGCTCTTCTGCGTCTGCTGGTGGAGTGGGACATGGGACAAGATGGGCCTTTGGGGTGGTTGGCTCTGACCATTTCTGTACTCAAAGATCGCCAGGTAGACTAGGCTGCTCAGAAAAAAGAGGGGCCATAATTAAAATTGTTGTTTGAATATTGTGCTGAGGAGGTTCAGGAAAGAAAGGCAATTTGGCATTTACATGGGGAGAGCACAGCTTCTGCTCCCCCACGCATATGCAACAGCTGTAGCTTTGTTCAGCGTGTCTGGCTTCACGTATGGTTTTCAGAGCAGGGGTAATTAGTGTCTGAAAATGTAAGTGCTCTTCGCTATTGTGGAACAATGTAAAAATCCTTTTTTCCACTGTAAAACATTCCTGCCCTCTTTTGATCTTGTCAAGCCAGACAATACAGCTGTCTTGTCATCATATTTCCCACGGCAACAGAAAGTTTGCCAAATGGTAGAAGAAACCTCAGAAGCCCTTAATTACGGTGACTTCATTGGTGAAACCTGACTGCCTTTGGTGGACTTGCTACAGATTCAAGGGAATTTGAGGGAATTTGGACCTGGATGGCTTGGCAGTGGCAGTGGCTGTTTGCAAACAGAACCAGCAGGTGAAGGGGATGGTGCCAGTGGCAGTGAGCAGCCAGGGCAACCTCGGTGCCACTCTGCCTGCGTGGGGGGTGTAAGGTCACATTCCTGAGTCATCAGCTTCATTTCTGAATTAATAACAGCACTCAGTGCAATACAAAGCAAAAAGCACTGTCCAGCTTATTTTTGGAGGGACTTGGAGGGGAAAGGTTTTTCACTACTTTTTTCCCCCTGATTAGACCAATTTATTACTGAAGTGCTCTTTATTTACATTGTCTACCAAGTAGGGAAAATCACCTCTGCTAATGCAGCCCAAGAGTATTGCTCAGGTGTCAACAAAGGGCAGGATTGCAAAGGTCACTGCCAGGGCTTCTGCTTCTGCTTAGGAAATGGAGAGGCAAAGGTGAAATGCAGGGGTGGTGCTGGAGATGAGGGAAGCAGCAGAAGGAGACACGAGGATGACTTGAAGGCAAAGGTGGGGTGTAAAGAGTGAGAGATAAGAGAAGATGAAAGAAGAACAAGTCAGAGGAAGCAAGAGGCGGAACAGGTAGAATTACATCAAAAGTGGGAGGCAGAGGTAGAGGCAACTAATTTTTTGTGAGTCATCACCAAGCCATCCTGCCCCCAGAAAGGCTGACTCAGCAACATTGGTGGAAAAATCAGCGCTTTCTCTCCGGGGTGCCATTCCAGATCAAAGAGGTTTCGATTAGTGAAACTGGGTTTTCTGTCACTGATCCTCCCTTGCTTTAAAGAAACTCTTCAAATCTATCTTGCAAAGTCGGCATCCACCCTAACCACCCCAGGGCTTGGCTCACTCGTCTCTCTTCCCTGCCACGACTTCTCTTCCCAGGTCTGAGTCATGGTCTATTTTGGGGCCCTTTGCACAACTGAGATCTCGGTTGTTTGGGCAGAGGTGAGGTGGCCACAAGAGGCACCAATTACTGCACATCCTCTTGGACGCTAGGGAAATCTGGAAAAAAAAAAAAAAAGCAAGTGAATAAAAATAACTTGATGGAAGAAGGTTTCTGTGATCTGGTATCCCTGACAGATGCTTGGCCACAAAAGCACTGCTGGGAAGATGCAAGTGTGATGGTAACATAATGTATGAATGTTAGGTTTTTTTCCTGACTTATCTTGATTCAGAACTAAGGTGCAGTCAGGAAAACAGGGAATAGAAAAGGAAAGTGGTCTTAGAAAGGCTGCTGAGTTGGTGGTGGTTAGACTGGGTGGGGCTGTGGTAACCGAGGCCAGTCAGAGGGGCCAGGGACGGGCAGCATCCCCCAGCCTAGATCCTGATAGAAACGTTCCTTAAGTTATTTCATCTTGGGTATCCTCAGGTGTGTCAACTGCTACTTGCAACACCACGCGTTGCCCGGTGTGCTATTTCAGGACTCCAGGGGAGGAAAGAAAACCACCCTGAAGATGTTTTACATGGCAAAATGTGTGCAGAATTGCCTTCTTTTTGATGATTTTTTTTTTCCAAAAAAAAAGCAATCTGATTGTATTTAATCTAACTCAGCCCATTTCCACAGTGCTTGTGCAAGCAACGTGAAGGGCAGAGCAATTCTCTAAAGCCTCTTAGCAGTGTGAGGTGGTGATGTAAAGCTAGAGGTCCCACCATTGCAGCCAAGCCTGGCTTTCTGTGAGGGGCCAGAGCCTTCTCAGTGTGCTCAGCAGGAAAAGCAGATAACACACGGAGCAGGGCCCAGGCAGAGCAGCTGTGGTACCCCAGTGCGGCCGTTCAAACACAGCAAAGGTGGTTAGTCATTCGAGAACCACAAAATGCTACTTAAGCATTTGGTGTTTCGGTGGGGGTGACACCACCACCACCACCACCACCACCACACAACCCCCCCACCCGACCTTGAATGCCTATACTGAGTTGCAAAGTCTGGGCTGATGATAGACCCTGGGTGTGCCAGGGGACAGGAGCACGGGGTGGCTGCCAGCGCTGGCTCTGCACACCTTGCAGGTGTCCCCTGCCCTGGGCTGGGTGGGGAATGTGCTTGAAGCCCTGGAGGGGACCGTGAGTGCAGCCTCTGGCTGTACACCGTTGCATTCCCTTGGGAAGCAGGGATGGGGCCAAGATTCTTACTGATCCAGAGCCCTACAGAGGCTGCCACTGTTTCCGAAGGGTTTGGAACCAGGTTCCCAGTGTTGTTCTGTGTCAGTACAGCACCTGAGCAGCTGCGTGTGCCTGAGGAAAGCAGAGAAGCCTTTCTTTTCAGACCATGCAGATCATGCATTTCAAATCTTTCTGTAATCCTGGCGAGGGTTAAAACAAAACCACCTTCTCTCCAGGCTGCAAAATCGGCATGACAGGCACTAGGAAATCTTCCTTCCATTTTTTTTCACCCCCTTTAGAAAAGCACAATAAGCCCTGACAAAAAGTGTATGTGCACACTGCCTGATCATGAGCATTAGATCCTCTCTTATGTGTTCAGTTTTCATCAGACTTTCCTGGATTCACGTAGGGGAGGCGACTCAGCTGCTGCTCGTCTCCACAGCCTAGGCAGACGTGTTCCTTGTTTTCATCCCACCACTACTATAGTGACAGAATCTCAGGAAAGAAATTGCCTGAGGCAAATAACCGGTGTTATGCGTCAGCCGCTGATGAAAAGGTTCTGGCCATGCATTCGGGTACATTTAGTTTGGACCGGAAAAAGTGAAAAGTCATGCAATCCTCCAACGTCCATTAATCCATCTTCTGCGATTTCTACTGCGGGTGCTTTGTTTTCCTCTGGGGACCCAACTTCTTATTTAGTCATATATTCATGGCTGCTGCTAGAGCTGGGTTGCTGTTGCACACATTAATTGCCCTTGAGCAGAGGAATGCCTCCCAGAAGGCTTCATCCTTTCTCTGCACCAGATCATAACTTCTTTAATTGCTGCTGTTAACTTGCTGCTGGCTTCATCCCTTCCACTCTCCCTGCGCAGAGCAGTGTGATCTCTGTGTCCCTACCGCGGGTAATCTGGGCCATGCAATGGGACCTGCCTAAGGACCCCTTCCAGGGATCCCCTTTCTCTTTCTGATTCAGAATTTAAAATCATTACAGCAAAAAAGAGTCTGGCAGGAGCCACCAGTCAGAACCACAAATCTATTAGCTTGGCCGCTGATTGCAAACGGTGCGTGAGTATAAGGTCAGGGCTTTGGTTGCTTAAACCAGGGCATGCAGTCTATTTCTTTGACCCAAGTTGCATATTCCTGCTGCAGCTTGGTTTTAAAAGCTTTTCGTGTAGAAGCGCTCTGTGGCTCACAGCCCCAGGGGCTAGCAGCCACAGGTAATTATGCACTAGGCAATTCTAGACAAGAAAGTCATAAACTTCCAAAGTCAGGTGGCTCATGGGCTTAGAATGGAGGATAGGACCTGTTTTCTGCTGCCTTGTTTATAAGTATTTGAGAATCAAATCGGGTTTTGTGTTATCCTTTTTCAGTTGTTGCCATGGTAAAACCCCAGAGAGGGGGGTTGTGTTAAACCATTGGAACATCAACTTTTCTCTGAAGCTGATTAAAAGATGTGCTTCAAGTCCTCAGTCTCACCTAGATACACACATGGAGGTAACCTCATGTGTACAAGCAGGTCTGACGAACACAGCCCAAAAGACTACTTACAGGGGCAGTTACTCAAGCAGGAGATCAATGTGCATCAGGAATGAGATAGGGAGACAGAACAAATGTATTTATATCTTTTTTCAGGTCACAGATCCCTTTTTCTTTACTTCACCTGCCGTTCTTTGGTATGTTTTCCAGGTTGCATCAAGTGAATTTCGATGCTCCCACTTGTGAAGGCAAGCGCCGAGAAAAGCTCTCCTTGATAGGGGACTTCTCCTCTTCAGCAGAGTTCTTTGTCACCATTGCAGTCTTCGCCTTCCTCTACTCGCTGGCAGCCACCGTCGTTTATATCTTCTTCCAGAACAAGTACCGTGAAAACAACAGAGGGCCTCTAATTGTAAGTGTGCATTTGCAGCATTTTCATGCATAGGTCTTCACCTCTTGGTTTTTTTGGTGGTCAAGGCTGTGGTGTGATCTGGGAGATCCAGGTGGCCCGATGCCCAAAGCATCTCTGCATTCATCTGTGGTTTTTTAATTTTAATGATGATTTAAACTTTTAACATCAAAGGTAACAAAGACTATGTGCAGGTGGAGTTTAGTCCTAATCTTGTCTGTACTTGAGGGATTCCCTGCTGCTCTCCCACTGTGTGCAGTGATGGTGTTCACACAAACAATGAACGCGCAGCTGGGTGGTTGCAGAACTGGGGCCTGAGCCATACGTCTGGGACAGCAGAGCTTGGCCAGTGGGGGAAAAAAGGGAAGAGGAGACCTTGGACATCACCCTAGCAGACAAATGAAACCATGTCCCTGACCAAAGCCTAGCCAGGGAGATTGCATATTGCTAATTACTTCTGGGTACAGCCAAATTATTTTGCTTTGGAAAATTATGTGGCTGGTTTTCCAGTATTGCGCTGAGCTCCCAGCACAGTTGTGTCTCAGCGCTGGTTTATGAGGCTCCTTACTTTCCAGTTATCATTCTATGCACCCATCGAGCTGTGGCTGGTCATGCCTTTATTTTTCTTTTAATGATTCCTGTGACAAAAAGCAAGTGCTGCTGTGCATCCATTTTCTCATAAATCCAGACTGTAAAGGCAGTGAGAGCTATTTTGTTGACGGTGTGCGTTACCTGTCCGCACATCCCGGCCCGTGTTACACCCCGTGGGCTTGCCTGGGCTGCCAAGGGCTGTGTGCTCATCCTCCGCTGCGCTGAAGCTGGGTCAGGTCTCTGCGGGCTGCAGCACGTTGTCCCTTCCATGGATAGCCCTCTCCACCGTGGCTGCGAGGGTAAGGTCACACTAAGGCAGAGGAAATATTTCTCCCATGTCTTGGTGTAAAGAGAGCAATTCAGAGGGAAGGCAGGCGGAGTTCAGTGAGAACTGATGTAAAGAGTTAGTTCTGGATTTCAGAAAAATCTAAATTTTACGATGGACAGAAACCAGACATTTGGCTGAGAGTTTGCTTTAAGTGACTGGAAGCCACCAGTAAAGAGCATAAGGAATAAAAAACAGAAAGGAAAATAAATTGCCAGCGCAGAAAGGCTGTACCTGTTAAAGGAAATAGCTACAGTAACAGTAAGCAAAAGATTAAGCTGTACGACGGTAATCTTAGCATCACAGGGTTTTGCGGCAGGAAAATCTTTCCCTCAAGGAGATATGACTTGTTTTATTTAAGTTTGCATAATTCAAAACTGATGAATTGTTACAGAAGGAAAAATTCTAAATCCATATCAAATGAAATTAATCTCTCCATTTGGGGATTGTTGGGACCTTTCCTCTCTCCCTAGAAAACGGTGAGGAAAGGAGGGGAAATCTTCAGAGGAGAGGTAGAACAGGCAAGATAAAGGGGTCCCTACAGAAATAGTAAAGAAATGAAGTGCCTTGCTTCTTCTTGATTCTGTTGATATCAAGCAATATCTCATTTTGGACTCTCTCATCAAAGAATTAGTTGCAGAGATCTGCCACTTTAATTTTCATGAGGAAAATAATTCTTTCTTCTCACCAACCATGTTATCCTGTGTAGCAACAGAATAAGGAAAGAGAAAAAAATAATACTAATAAGTCAGATTAGGATGTGGCTGTTTGCTGTTGTCCAGGACTTGGCTGCTGCAGTCATGTTTGTCACGGGATGCGTGGTACAATCCGCTGCAGCGCTAACGTGGCCTTGATTTAATTTGCTCTGTGTAATAGACTGTAATTGAATCCACAGGTTAAATTTAACAGTGTCTGTTACCAAAGCCTCTGTTTGCTATTTCCCAGTCTTTAAACCAAGCCTAAATGACCTTATTTGTTCAGAATATAAAGATGCTTCTGAGTTTGTCCTACAGCAAAAGCAGCTCCAGCGGGTGAGTGGTGGTGGGAGGTGGCTGAAGGTTATGCTCAGCTGGTGGCTGCTGGGAGGGGAGTCCCATCTGCCCCAGCCACACGCTCCAGCATCTCCTTTGCACTGCCAGCTCTGTTGTGTTGGGTATTTTTGGAAAAAAAGACCCTTTTTCACCTGGACCACGTCCTTGCTGGTCTCTCCAGAGGCTGCACAGCGCAATGGTTGCGACACTACAGCCTGACTGGGACAGGGTGGGAGTTCTGCTGTGCAGTGGAGGTGTAGGAAAAATGCAGAGCCCCAGGCAGAGAAAAAGCAAGTAACTGTAGCCAGGAGGAATTCAAGGGTCAAGGGAAACTCAGAGGGAAAACCAGCTTCCCCCGGCCACAGAGCTCACCGAAGGGGTGGAATGCATTGTGCAAAGGAGGCAGGCGAGGCATCCTCCAGCTCCGGGGAGATGCTACACTGAACTGATGTACCCAGCGAGATCACACGTGTATCAGATCAGATGTGTGAGTATGTCTCATCCCTGAGATTGTTCCTTCCAAAATAAAAGGGCTGCAGAAATCTGAGGTGCTTTGTGCACACCCAAGTCCAGCCAGCAGTCGCCAGCACGTGTGGGTGCAGGAGGCAGGGCAGCCCGCACTGCTTTGTCGCCAGGCGGGATCTGTGTGTCAGGCACGTTTCCAGACTACCAGTTTTTTTACCTCTTAGTGAAGAGTTAGAAGACGATAGTTTCATCTGTCCTTGCTTCTGCTGCAGCGCCTGATCACAAAAACCATTTCAAAACCATTCCCATTTTAAGCCTTGTGCTTCCTCTTGGCTTGATATTTGCTCAGTCTGGGATGACATCTGCCTTTAAGTGGCACCCTCTCCGAACTGGCTCCTTTCCTCCTGACAAATTTTCAGGATTTGAAAAATGAGTATGACAGGAGAAGTAGAGAGTGGAAAAAAAACCCTTTCACTTGAAATTTTAAAATAATTTTTCAAAAACCCCTTGCACAGGCAGTCAGAGAATCATCAATGTATTGCCAACATGCAGCGGCCTGACTGGATGCAGAATATACGATTATAAAGAATTTAATGACCACTAAGTCAGGAGAAACTCGCAAAGACATTTCAGTCACAGATGTTTCACGTTTACCTTGTTTATACAGATACAGGGAAGCCCAACTGCATGTGCTGAGATCTCAGCGAAGCATCGCTTTAACTGTGGAAAAATATTGTAACGTTCAGGGTGAAGTGAGGCATCATGGCAAGGAAGGATTTCCAGTCGGTGAAGCCGTTAACTCCTTCCGTGGCCGTTTGGATGGCACCTTGTTTCATTCGCTGTGCAGTGAGCTATGTCTGTTGCTAACATGGCCTGTCAGGTGTGGGGGATAAAAATCTTCCTTTTGGTCACACAGGGGTCCTGGTTGCGTTACACATCTGTGATGGAGGCGGGGGTCACCCCTTCCCAGTGAGCCCTTGCCGTGTGCGCCCTCCGCTTGCCTCGCTGGCTCCATGCAGAGACCATTCGGGGGGCAGGGGGGTCATACTAGGTAGATAAACCTAAGAGAGGACCTTGGATTCCCAATTCCTAAAGCCACAAGGAGCAATTTGCCAGGTATTCGATATCTAATAGATATGTGCAATGTGTTTCTGAGCTCTGCAAACTGCAGCTGTGTGTTTAATTTCGTTGCAAACTCCTGCTGATGCATGCGTACAGCGAGGAGCTGGGGGCTCGCCTCGGCGGTTACAAGTGCAAGCCAGTGTCTCAAATGACTGATCAGTGCTCCAGAGCCAAAAACATTTTAAAGAAAATTAATTGGAGATGGTGACTTAGATTTTAATGAACACTATGTACAAAATCTCAACGGTTTTCAGTATATCTGCATCTCTCAGACCAACCTAAGCTGGTTTCACTGGTGTACCCTGGGGAGGCATTGCTGGTTTGTCGTGAGAGCAGAGATGAGCTGCACCCTGGGACTGCTGCCCCAAGCACCTCTGTCTCGATGCCCTCCTTCAGATGTATACGTTTGCAGCTGCTTGCGAGCAGAGAGTACCCGACCCAACAGTTAGTCCTGTGCTGAAGTTTTAGGGGATCAGGGGTAGATGCTTCCATCTCTGGGAAAATAAAGGAAAGAATCATCAGGGTTGATATGTATCAGTACGTATCACTCGGATGTCTTAATACCCCATATGCCCTCCATTTAAAACCCACGCTGACAACTCTGTCTCTGTGTGCCTTCAAGGTTTGTCTTGGGGAAGTTATAGATTGGTTGTGGAAAAACAAATATATTCATGTATAAATGTAAATAATCTTATTAGTATTCTGATCAACTAATACAAAAGCATAAAAATACTTAGCCAAGAAAAGTGGCTGACGTAGCCGTGAAAAGAGATATTTCATTTTTATAGTGATTAGTTGATAATCTTATTCTTATGGTGCATAAAGATGCTTACCTGTAAGAAGATAAAATCTTTCCTTTCCATCTGGAGTCATGTGAATAATCACATTAAGCAGAAAGGCATTTGGTTCTCGACACATGTTGCAGACCAAGAGAGTTAAACACACTCCTAGTCTGCTCTTTAGAGATGTCTTTGATTAAATGTGTTTTATTTCCTCCCTTTTGTCCGGCTTTCTAGAAAAGGCAAAGGAAAGGAATAGAGAGCCATCTGTAAAAACAAAGACTGAACTCTTGCAGTTTAAAAATGAAATTATGAATAACCTGAGTAATTCTTTGCATTTCAAAGAGCTGTTTCAGCCCACTGTTGTCATCTCCTTTTTTGAAACACAAGACACGGTGACCTTGCTGTGCACGCTGGTGCCTCCCGAAGGGCTCTGCACATCCCTGGCAGAAGCAAGCTTGCAAGGCCATAACCATTGCAAGCAGCACGTAATTCTTTCAAAACTTCATTCAGCAGAAAATCTGGGGTAGGACATTGTTCAAACCAAAACAGAGCTAAAACACCACTGTAGGAAGAAGGTGTTTGCTGCCTGCAGAAACCTGCTGTTGGACACTTACCTGGCCTGGGGCTACGGTTCTCACTGGCGCGGTTCTGGAATTTTTAGGTTGGTTGTGACTGTGAAAGCAAATCCTCTGAACAGTTTGTCCCTGCTGGGGTAAAGAAATCTGCCTTTGCTCCTGCCTGGCTGCCCATGAAGCCTGTTGGCAATGCTGCTGGGCTGGATGGGCTCTGGTGTGTGAGGGTTTATAGGCTCTGGCATGTGAGTTGCTCCCTCGTCTGCTGTAAATGTATTGGGAGGGTTTTGTCAAATGCAAAGGTTCTGCAGCAGGAGTGTTAGCAGATGGAAGCGCTTGCAGAGAGGCACTGAAAGCCCTGAGTGGAAGCCAGTTATGGGGCCCGCAGCTGCGGTTCAGCGAGGGAGGAGGGAGCGCCAGCGTGGCAGGGATGCTGGGCACCCTCCAGCCTGGCCAGAGCTGAGGTTTTGCGTGTTTTCAAACACAACAGCCCAGAGCCATCATGCCAAACTTGGACCACGTTGGCCAGGAGAGAGAGCAGGGCACAGAGCGCGCTCAGGGACACATGTTACCATGTCCTGGGGGTTGCTGGAGCCAGGAGCAAAGGATACTCGTCCCCTTTGAAGCCAAAGAGCAGCTTCTGCAGGTGCTTTTGGCTGGGTGAGATCGCACTGGATGCTGATGGATCCGAAACTGTGCTCAGGAGGTTTAAGCAACTGTAAGTGACTGTCCCCTCCAGAAATGGGCATTTGGCAAAAGCCAGTAGCTTGATAGCAAGGAGAAATGTTTTAGTTGCCATGAAAAGAAAAGGCATTCACAGTTCTGTTCTAAAATGTATAATATACAAAACTGTTCCAAGTAGGCATTTTTGGCAAACTCAGTAATAGCAAGTTTCAACTTGAAAAAGGCAGCGAGATTATTTTTTTTGTTTGTTACGCATACTTCAGGCTCTAAAATCTCCCTGCTTGGATATTCAGCATATTTTAAATACTGTTTTCTGCTTTCTCCTACACATTCCTATTTTGCCTCCTTCCCAAAGGCACCTGAAGGCAGACCAAAGTATCTCAGCTGAGATCCAAGAAAGAAACTTTGCAGTATTAGGAGCACAGCATAACTGTACAACAATGTGCATGGAAGAGATCTGTAGACACCATTTCAAGAGAGCAACTACAAAAATTACTTTGTTCCAAAGGAAAAAAAGAATCACCCATGCTATGGGGATATTAAACATTCAAATGCAAGATTTGTTTTAGTATGCAGACGCTCTGGCTTTAATTACCAAGGAGAAATTCTCCAGATAGACATTAAGCCACAGAACAGCTTAGCTTGAAATTCACTTTTTAGCATGTCATTATCTTGTAGCTGCGTTCCACCCAGAGCTGTGAAAATGTTCAGCCAGAAATCCAAACCCACTTGAAAACAACAGAGGTTCGAGTTCCAGCCAAAGCTGAAGGTTAGCAAAGATTCAGAATAAATAGAAAGGTGCGAGTTTGCTCTAGTCATATATTTTGCTCCTTGCACAGCACGGAGGAGATGGAACAAATTCTCCAAGAGCCCAAGCCCCACCATCTAGACTTGGTGAAATCACCTGCTGAAAAATCCTGGTGTTTCACTTGCCTTTCTGTCCGAACTTCTTGACAAGATGTTGGCCGGCTGGTGGATGGGCTGTGTGGTTCCTTCTCCCAGTGCCACTGCAGGATCTTTCCCTCTTGGCGCAGTGTGTTTCTTGCACCCGGCCAGACTTTAACTGGTTTTGGAAGTTCTTGTATCAAAGGGTTGATCCCAGCCCACCAGGAGTGGGGAGCCTTTCCCCAAGACTCCGATCTGCTCTCATAGGGGAATTGGTGGCAGAGAGGGCAGGGTTAGGTGTGTGCGGGGACACCCTGGTGCAGGGGAGCGGAGGAGGTCAGCAGAAGGCTGGAAGATGGGGTGAGATGGAAAAGGCAAGACCTGAGAAATAACACGAAATACTTTGTCTCTCTAGGACCGGCCCCTCAACTGCACAGTGCCACTGGATGTTCCTACCAGTACTTTATAGCCCAGCCATGAGTTACGAGCAATTGAGGTGAGGGACTCCTGCAGATCACTTGTGCCACGAGTTGTACAACTGCCTCGCTGGCACGGGGTCAGGGTCTGCGAGGGGCTCCACAGCAGGTCCGAGCTGCTGCCGCCTGCTCGAAGAACTGTGCTCACTGTAAAACTTCCCTCTTTTTAGCAAGTTTAAGCTCCTACATTGTGTCAGTTTTGGTACCTTTGTCTCAGCTTCAGATTTCTCCCTGCTGTTACGCGTTTATTTTGTTGCTGCCGATGAACTGACTGTGTGATTTAGATTGCAAAGTCTAGAAGCACGGTGGCATTGAGAGAGAATGGCTTGTCATTTAAAAAAAAAATATATATTCCCCTAAACTCTGGTGTGTCCCTGTCTATTGTGTCAATCAGCACCTATATGGGGTCTTGGCATCCAGGTAGATAACGTGTCAAGCTTCATAGCAAATAAAGAGTGTATCCCATCATAATCCACAGCTCAGTGAATGTCTGGTTTTTCTACCAGCTGCAGTTTTTAGGAAATGTTTGCAATTGAATTGTTGCCTCTAGGAGTCAGTTTCTCGTGCAGTTACTGCTAGGACACATAAGATACAATAATTTCTTTTGCTGGAAATCTCCCTGAGAAGAAAAATTACTCTGGGCTATATGCCTCTGTCTACACAGAGTCTCTTTGGGTTTTAAGATAGTTTAAGAGCTTCACACTCTTCAAGAGATCCCATTTGGGCAGCATGAAGGGAGGTCAGAGGAACTCAAAGCTCTGTGGCAGACACAGACCTGCAGAAAACAAATTGTGGCACTGTTAAAAGAGAAGGATGTATTCTGTGGGAGAGCATCCAAGCACAGTTAATTTAATCCCATCTGCGTGAGTGGAGAAATCCTTTGTTCATGGCTGGCTTGTGCAGCTGGTTTATTGACTGGTGCCTCTTCCATCGTGCCGGAGGCTCGTGTCCTCCGTCCCTGCGATGCCACGGGGAGCTCCTTCCCCAAATGTCAAGCGTGCTTGTAGAAGAGGAGAATGATGTTTCTTAGGGATCACTTATTTCTTTGGATAGCAACCTGAAGTGCTGTATTCGTACTGAATGTTTTCTCTTCCTCCCATGTCCACCTTTACTGTGTAAGGAGGAAGGGGAGGCAGCCCCCATGGGAGGTGGGATATCAAGACGCAGCGATGCAGTTAGTGGTATGTTAGACTTTGGCACCTCTGCCATCTGTTGTGGGCTGACAGATGGGATGAAATATGACAGCAGAAAGGCTCTTCTGTTTTAGCAAGACACAAGAAAGCTTGAAAAATCACACCTCCTCCCTCCTTTCCCCCCAAACCCACACAACAACAGTGTCACTTGGCCACTTGTTCTGGCTAAGACAAGTAGAAGTTTACGCCTGTGCGTGCTCCTGAGAGTCTTTCAAGGGAAAAGTGAGCAGAGTGGTTCAGAACAGAGCTGCTCAGAGGCACTGGATCCAGGAGGGACCACCAACCCTTCTCCCCTCTGTCCACACGGATGGGAGTTGGGAGCAAATGCTTTACTGGGACAGAGGGGAGCCTTGGTGCTTGGCAAGCTGTGCTGTTTATTTGTTTGCTCGTGAAAATTAGCGGCTGCACGGCTCGTGCAGCAGGGACTTTTGGCCTTACCTGTAGCTGGTGAGAAAACTCCTCATCTGGTAGCTGAGGATTAGCCAGTTTCAGGTTCTCCCAGAGATGCTGCCGCAGATGGAAACGCTTCCTATTGGAAACCCACCCCAGCTGTCTGTAGGAGCAGCTGGGGCCAGAGCCAGCCTCGGGAGGGCCCAGCTCCTTTCCAGGCATCTCTGTTTTGTCGTTGATCCCAGTTCATCAGCCAGGTGCTGTAAACAGCCACATTTCCA
The DNA here is from genome assembly GCA_035590215.1 of Microhierax caerulescens. Classification (NCBI taxonomy): domain Eukaryota; kingdom Metazoa; phylum Chordata; class Aves; order Falconiformes; family Falconidae; genus Microhierax; species Microhierax caerulescens. Next base: position 16,057,024 of record JAVJGJ010000047.1, read on the forward strand.
AGTACCGGCCACACATTTGTGGGAATCTGACCTCAAGGTCGGAGATGCAGATGGCAACTGAAGGGCTCTGCCCCGTCAGGCACATCAAGCGCTTCAAAAATCAGCGCTCTGGGTGATGACAGTCATCATAACCTTCCACAAAATTGCAAGCTCTTGTTTTTTCTCTCCTCTGCTGCAAGCTTTCGGTTTTCTGGTGATTTTTAACATTTTTTTTTTCCTTCCCACTGGACACACCAGTATAATGCTTCTAACTAATTTGTCTTTTAGGATTTCATTGTGACAGTGGTCTTCTCGTTCTTGTGGCTAGTGAGCTCATCTGCTTGGGCTAAAGGACTGTCAGATGTAAAGATTGCGACCGACCCAGACGAAGTGCTGTTACTGATGTCTGCCTGCAAACAGCAGTCCAACAAATGCTTGCCTGTTCGCAGCCCTGTCATGTCAAGCCTCAACACTTCGGTTGTAAGTGACTTTGACGACTGCTTTTCACCCTTACCTTGAACACGTGTTTTCGTCTTTCTACCTGTGCATTGGCATAAATCAGCTGGTGTAAACCAGTTAGCTGAAATGATTTAATTGGAAGTTCAGTCTTGCTGCGGGGAAAGGCAGAGCATGACTCATGGCAGCTACATGCCGTCAGCAGCAGCAGGATGAGGGCGCAGGGCTGGGATGGGGAGGAAGCAAAGTGTCTGTCCAAGCGCATTGCTTGGCCTGCCTGCTTTTAACTTGCTCGCTGCGACAGGGGCTGTGTGTTCCTTTAGGAAGAAAAGGGTTTGTGCCTTAAGATTCCTTTAAGAATCCAACATAAAATTGGTCTTCAGAATGTAAAAAGAAAAAAAAAAAAACAACAAAAACATCCAGTCCAGCTGACCAATTAATATCTCACTTTTTGTTTTATACCAGTATTATCTTTCTACAGTTTCTTTAAATTAGATTATGTTTTCAAACAAAAAAACCCCTATGTTTTGGCCTAAAAGCTTAATCTTTTTTTGGAACAAAAAGGAAAACAGACACCTTGTGAGCTACAGCTAAGGGACATGAATTTGGGCATTTGCTCCAAAGCTGAGAAAATTTTCCAGCAGGATTTGGGAGGAGGATGAGCTGGGAGCAGCTTTGACTTCTCCCAGGACCGTGCAAGGACCCTAACTTTGGGCTGGACTGTGAGACCGCGGCTGACGAGCTCCTCTTCTCCCCACCCAGGTCTTTGGCTTCTTGAACTTTATCCTCTGGGCAGGCAACATTTGGTTTGTGTTTAAGGAGACGGGCTGGCACTCCTCGGGCCAGCGGCACCCTCCGGACACCATGGAGAAGCAGCCCAGTGGCTACAACCAGGGTGGCTACAACCAAGACAGCTACGGGCCGGATGGTGGCTACAACCAGCCAGGCTCCTACGGGCAGGTGGGTGAATACGGCCAGTCGCAGAGCTACGGCCAGAGCGGGCCGACCTCCTTCGCTAACCAGATCTAGGGTTCACGCAGCATGAGTTCCTGCATCCCCCACGTGTAGAGAGTTTCACAGGGCTCAAGTTTCAGTGGCGCCAAGATTTTTAAGGGGTTTCCATAAATTACAACTACAACACGGTGTTTAACGTCAGTTGAAGATCTAGGCCTACCTCCTGAGGCAGGCGGGAGGTGGCCGGCGGGCTGGAGTTGGCCTTTTTTCCCCTGGCCAGCCAGGTCCAGGGGATATGCCCGTGGCAGGTGATGCCCTGGAGTCAGTGTTGTAGTATGTACTGTAGAGATAACTTTATGGTAGTTTTCTATGTGTTAAGACGGTAGAAGCATTTTGTAGCCTCAAGTCTGTAGTATTTAATATGCATAATATAATTGAATTTCCTTCTGCATTTTGGTGAAAATCAAAAGTGTTTTACTATTATTTCTACAGAGTATTCTGTATATCCATGCATGTAACATTGCACCTAAATTTTCAAAACTGCCTGTCTGTGACTCTTCGGAGCATTTTTTTGTTACACTTTTTTGTTTCAGACAATTTTACTATCATTTCAGTTAACTGAGTCATCTGTAATTTAGTGCATGGATAAGCAGTTTCATACTACCAAATGTCTGGACCGTGTAAACGGAACTTCTCGACTTCTGCCACTACATTTTGTTAAATGTATGTTTAAAAGAAGTATGCATCTTTTATATATTTTGCAGAGTTGAATATATGGCTTACCCAAGTTCTGAATGCTTTGTAACTAAAATGTTTTTCCTTGAAATGGCATTCAGTAGTATATATGGTACCTGACCAATGTTTATTCCATTTAACTCAGCTAAGTATTCATTCTATAAATCACTATTTCTATGGATGTTTTGTGAGTCTTTTAACGTGAGCTGTGGAGAATAAGGACCAAGTAACTGTGTTATATGTTTACAAAGGTATTTATTTAACTAAGATAACAGAGGTGCAGATATCAGTATACAAACCCATGGGAAAATGCCCTGCTGCTTAATACTGCAGAACATGAAAACTGCATATCACAACCATGTTGTTGTGACCTCACAAAGCATAAACATTCCTTTATACCCTCTGATAATAAGAAAACCTTTCCATTTGTGCTGTTTCGAGATGAAGTGTCCCTCTGTTAGGCTCCTGCTCCGAGCGCTAGCTTGGTGCTACTGGAGAATGTAACCGGATTGACCAAATAACCCAGGCTCGGAGGAACTCATCCTCAAAGAGCCAGAGCCAGACTTGTAGCCCGTTTGGATTTCTCCCTGGGAAATTCAGCCCCTCCTCACTACAGCACATGGGATGCATTGACGCAAACGAAAACCTGAAGCACAATATACTAATCAAAACTGATCATCTGCATTTCTAAATCAAAGTGTTATCAGTATATAATCTTATTGTATGAGCTGTAATGTTGAAAGCATCTTAGCTTAAAACAGCTTAGTCTCTTCTATGATTGTTGTAACCAATTTATGGCTACTCGGTGGATGAATCTATATTGTGATATCTATTTGACCCTAATAAAGTTATTGCATACAATGCCTGTTTTCAGAGTATGTTAATATTAAAATGTCACTGCAAAATAACTATGATAACTATTAAAGATAAATAACTATTCCTGTGCTTTACCTTATTGATCATATTCTTACTGTTTTCCAACACTTTTTATGAGGATTGTTTTAATGTACAGTAGAGTACGACACTTCTACAGATGCTTGTCAGTAAAGGTCAGTATCACCCTTTAAAAAAACAAAAAAAAATTAAAACTGTGTGATTGAATACCTGCCTGCCTCTTTACCTCTCTTTCCATCTGTCAGTTAGGACTAGCCTAGTACTGTGCTACCTTAGTTCTGTGGATTGCTGGAAAGCCGTGTTTGAGCTGTAGAGAGGACAAAGCGGAATATCTGAATGTCCTGGTATTCCAAATGGGAGCAAAATACAGTTCTATTGGTCAATGAAAAATTTTACTTAGTTCTTTTTTTCCTTTTTTTTTTTTTTTTTTTAGACTGGAAAAGTCAAATATAGGCAAGCCAGGAGAAAGTGAAATCTGTGTGAAGCAAAGGATGGGGGGGGAGGGGATGTATGCTCTTCATGCCCCATCCCACATAGTCCTACTTCTTCTTTTTTTCTGTTTGGTTGGTTGGGTTTTTAAAATCCACTTTGTATTAGTTGATCAGGAATATCCCAAGCTGCTTTATCTGAGCCTCCCCACTAGAAATGGATAGAGTTTTTTGTGTCAACCAGCTTTTTCTCCATGAACTTTTCTACCCTGATCAGCAGGGTCCCATTTCTAAATTTTTCTATCCGATGCTGAGGGTAAGAAACCTGAGTTTTGCTTAGGTTTATTCCTGCATTTCAAACAAGCTGAAATTCTTGTGTAACCATATGAGCACAAGAACTGCCGCTTTCAAACCCTCAGGAGTTGGACACCCCCGGTGAAAGGGCAGTTTCTAACACAGGACTGAGGACAGAATGAAGGTGATGACTTATTCTGGGTATTATCTGCCTAACTCCAAATCTTAAGATTTTCTCATGAAGGACAGAACTGGTGGAAAGGAGTAGGCAAAAGCGGTGAGAGTGGCTCATGTTTTCATGAAAGACTTGCCCTTTGCCTTGCCCAGTTCACCAGATCTTCACAGGTATGTTGGCTCCTTGCTGCTGTGCAGAAGAGTTGAGCTGGCTGTTATCCTTTGGGGACTATAGTCTTCACTGTGAATTAGGAGGGATTAAATCTCTCTTCCTCTGTAGCTTCTCAGATGAATATAGTATGGCAGCAGCAAAAATGAAAACAAAAATGATGCATGCACTTCTCTGGGTTATATAAGAAAATGTATGTGAATGTTTCCTCTGTGTTCCTCTGGGTTCGACTCTTATCACATCCTTTGGCAATTGTTGAGAAATTGGAAGTTTATTTGAACTGGGGATAGTGACTGTATACCAAAGCATTGAGCAGCAAGATGGAAAAGGCTTTGTTTGATGTTTCCTAGGTGTAAGACAAATAGCTAAGTAAATTTGAGCATCCTCTGTGAAACTGCTGCTGGCAGACTGATTGCTTTCCTACTTCATCATTAGTGAGTATCTCTGCCAGTTAGTTAAATAACTAGGTCAGTCTGGGAAAAAACATGTTCCTTGATCTTCTGTGCTGTCCCTCCTGTTTCCCCATGTGTTTCTCTTTATAGCCAGTTTCTCAGCTACTCAAGATGGGAGAATATTTGCATTATCAAGTGTAGAGCTGTGGAGGAGAGGCAGGTACCTCTGCGAGTGTGGCGGGGGAGGTGGGAGCACAGGACATTCTCTCCAGGTGCTTCAGAGGCCAAGGAAGAGGCATGCTCGCACGCTGCTCTTGACTGGGGAGGGGATGCACTGTGCAAGGCTGCAGCATCCTGCCCCGCGCGGGGAGGTGCTGGAGAGGGCAGGCAGCGCGACGCTGGGTACCCGGTGCTCTGCAGCCTGCTTTGCTCCCTGCCCCATGCATCGAGGAGAAAAGGATGAAGTTAAATGCAAATACAGCCTACAGGGCTGTGCCCTTACTTGACAGGGTATTTTTTAAATTGTGCAATGCTTTCCAGATGACTCCGAAGATCTCCTTCAGTGTGGCTTTTGAGCTGCCTGTAACAGAGCCTCAGTGATGGCCAGGACTCTGAGAAGGTTTGTGCTCCTGTTGCACGAATTCGTATTGCAATTACCTGATCTGATTAAGTTAATTATTTCCAATCTGTATATGTTCTCAATTTGAATGAGCAATTCAGGCTCTAGCCCTGAATTATTCTTAGCTGAAACTCTGATGTACTGATAAAGGAGGCAGTTATATGCAAGATGCATTTCACCTGTCTATAGTCTGCTCCTGACAGTGTCTCCCGTGTTTCACAGTTAATTATTACAGACAGATAAAGAACTACAAAGTAAAAAAGGTCACATATTGTTTCATCCTTTTCTGAAAAAGTTTTTCTCATATTATGCTATGTCATGCCATAAGGATAGTCCTCTCTCTACTGGTTTTAAGTCAGATTTGAGTCAAAATTTTTATATATGTGAATGGATGGGTTACTTAGCTTGTGGTCTCCCTGACTTAACTATTCTTTTCAGGATTTCTTTTTATTCCCATCTCCTACTAAACCCAAGAGCTTTTCCTCCTGGAATTTTCTAAAAGCGGCAATAATCTGTATTTTAGTATTAATACATCTGGTGCTGATTATCCCATCATTTGTCAATGCCATACATCCTTAGTATGAAGATCTTAGCGTTTCAATATGAAATTTTAATTCATCCCATTTGTTGCTTTTAGCTACCAGTTTCTTTTCTTACATTTTTATTGTGTCCTTTGATAAGATATTAGGGTTTTATAAATACAGCTGCCTTTTTGAAGTCTAAATGTCCTATAATAAATCCCTGGAGCCACTCTGCTCCCTGACAGCCCCCATACGAGGCACGAGCCTATTTTGGCCGAAGTGCTGTACCATGTCTGAAAAATGTCTGGACATGAGATGACAAACGGTGTTCCCCTGTAGAAAGACCAGTTCTAATAGCTTTTCTTATATGACATTTTACCTGCTCTGTCTCAGCAATGGGACTCATAAATATTTTAATCATGACCCCAGAGCTAAATCTCAGGGTGAGCTATCTCCTGCGTGTGCAGTAGGGGAGATGGACTGACCCATCTGTGGCTCCCAGCTGGAGTCCCCCCCTCACCCCGACCCCTGCACAGATGCCCTGAGCCCACTGAGCAGGGCAGAATTTTGCATTACCCAGCCAGTCACAGCTTCATCATCAGGCACCGCTCAGCAAACTGTACCCAGCCCAGCTGATGCAGATAAATAGCGGTGCAGATTTCACCCTTGAGTGAAATCAAATTGACTATGAAGAGGTATTTTTTAAAAAATGGTGACAGCCAAGAGGGAAGTGTTCCTGGGACACACAGAAAGTCACTTGCACCATCCCAGCACAGATGGAAGCAGCAGCGTGCACCCCAAACGTCATGGTGATGGAGAAACAAATGAGCAGGAAATACTCACTCTGTAATTTTCTTTATCCACCACATCCCTTGCCTCCTAGAATAAATAAAGGGGTTCAGCAGTTCAGGTTTCAGGATATTTAGTGGGATGTTAGCAGGGGTAAACCAGCTACTGGTGAGCAGGAGCCTGTGTGGCTCTGTGACCAGAGGGTACAGTGGCCTTTACTAACTTACATTTGTGCAAAGCAGACTACTTGTTGCAGCAGCACAGCTATCAATCCCCTGAGCTGGTTAAATCCCTCATTGACCTGCACTGGCTTGTGTCTCCTCCTCGCGTGCCACCGTGCAGAAGAGAAGGTCCTTCCCCGGCGGGGCTGAGCCCACCTGCTCGTGCGGGCACCACAGGTCGGGGCTGGTGTGGAGAGACCAACCGCGGGGAGCACGCTAAACCTGCTGCTTCTGCTGGCTTTTCCCATGTTAAGTAATTGATTACAAGTGAAACAAGAGGAAAATAGTATTAGGCTGTGGAAGCCAGTCCTGCTTTGGGCTAAGATGGAGTGTGGGGCTTCTCTAAGATCAAAATGACCGTATTCTGGTCACAAAGAAATGAAGCTATCACCTCCTTGGGTGCAAGTTAGCAGCATTTCTTCTACAGCTGCTGAAGCGTTTGCTGAAGAAACGAAGCCTGAGTGCCCGATGGTGACTGCATCTCCTGCTCCAGGTATTCCCTTGCGCCTCTGTCCCCAGCAACGCCTGCCAGCCCCAGCATGCCCCTGCCTGCCCCTGCCCAGGGCCACCTCAGAGGGAGCCAGGGCTCCGTCACACACAAATGTTTCGCAACATAAGTCTTCTAGAATTGCAGAAAGCAAAAAGGATGGGAAAACACTGAAAGTCAAGTGGGGACGGCAGCTTTTTGCAGTGGCAATTATTTTCAGTGAACTGCCTGTAAAGATTTTGCAGTTTTAAGCGTCAGGTTGCGTATTTTGTGCAGACAATATTGTTAAGGTGTGAAACATGCTAAAACTTGACCAATAAAAGCACCTGGATGTTTCACACATAAATAGTGTGTTATCAAAATAGCTACAGAGCAGATGGCCTGGCTCCCCGCGCACCTTGCTGACCAGGATACTCGAGCAACACCTACAGCCAAAATCTTGCTGTCTTCAAAACCGAGCATCTGCAAAGGCAAGGGCTATCCTCATGCTACCCTTTATCTGTCAGGCACTAATGCTCCTGCATACGCTAATTAGTATATTTTAGAGAGATAATGTACCCCAGGCTTGCTTGAACTTGTTACTACCCCAGCAAAGCAAATTACCTGTTCTAGAGCTCAGGCTCTCCAAAGTCAGTTAGATTAAAAAAACCTGCGAGCTGAAATCTGATCTATGGTGGAAGGAGCCCAAAACGCAGAGGGCTGGGTTTGCCAGCCAGCTCACAGCACTGCCTGTAGCTGATAAACATGCAACGGAGTCTGTTTCTCACTCTCATTTTTACCTTGGACGCTAAGACCAAACATTGCCATGCTGCAGATTAACCGGGATGTAAGGCTTTTCATGCCTCCTTGTACGGTTCAACAGATGTGAAAGGGAATTATCACTTCAACATGATATCAAGACTCCTTTTTTTTTTTTTTTAGCTGATGGCAGATTACTAAGCCTGAATTCTTGTTTAATTTTAGTGTGTTAATTGATGGGATAATGAGCATTGATTATATGTGTTTTGGCTGCGTCATTGCAATTACAGGCTCTGTTTTATTCATGAGCCAGTCCTAAAGAATGCACTAGAGATCTAAGACAGCTTAAACCTCTCAGAAAAAGGCTCTGAATTGTTTGAGTAATGACACTCTTAGATGGAAAATTAAAGGTTCTCTTTTCCCATGCTTTTTAAGATAATTAAAATCCAGGAACAGTAAGGTGGTGAACATCCTTATTCATTAGCCTTCAGTAATTTAGCTTCTACCAAATGAGGAAAACATTTTAATTCTCTAGGCCATCTGTTGCAGTCTCCTTTGCGTGTCCTCTTACATAAAGTCTCATCCTGGGTAGTTTTAAGATCAGCATTGTATCCTTTCACCAGCCACGATGAGCTGGATGAGGTAGCTGAAGTCACTACCTATTAACAGACCACCCTGGGATTACAACGGCCGCTTGGTCTTTTAGGTGGAAGTTATCCTGTCTAGACACCTCTACAAGGGATCTGCAGAAAGGAGCCTGTGCACAGAGATAGGCAGCGTGACAAGCTGTGTGTTTTCTAATAGCAATATCCATGCCAATAAATAACAAAGTTCATCAGAGCCCTTCCAGTTCCTCTAATGTGCGACTGCTCTGCCATATGGCTCCGTGCTGCTTTTGGAAGCAGGCAGCATCCGTCCGGGTGGAAACCGAAGGAAAGGCTCCGTGCTGGATGCTGCTTTGCAAGCGGTTTGGAGGAAGAACAGATCTCCTCTTTGCACTGCGCTGGGGGGATAAATATTAGAGCAGGAGTGTGCTTACCGAGGATAAATGCTGGGTCAGCAATTGTGAAGCCCTTGGTTTCTGACTCTGTCTATAGGAACAATTCACTTCATAGCCCGGGGCAAGTTACATGAGCCCACTCCCATTAAAACGATAACGTGTGTAGCTGAATGGATGCAGTGTCTTAGTTATTCCTGATGCAAAGTTACGTCCCTACAGATCTAGGAAGATTCAGGCTCCATTAGTTTGGTTTGTTTCTGTCAAATTCTCACATAAAAGCCACTCTATTCGCCAGCCTGGCAGTGCTGCTCTGACGGGTGTATTTAGCTGGCTCCCCCATCACCAGGCAGCGTTTACATTATTGATAGGGCATGGCTGTGAGCAGGCTGCTTTCACAGGGCAGCGCTTGAATTCACCTGTTTGCTATTATGTGAGTTGCTTAGAGATCACAAACACCCGGGCCTCGAGATGTGTGGCTGCAGAGCCAGCGTTCCCAGCACGAAGCAGTACTCAGTCAACCAGCCAGCTCCTGCTTCCACCCAAACGAGCCCTCTGGCCGCAGCAGGCATGCCCAAGCGGTAAGCCATCGCTTTGTTCTTTGCACCTCTGGTGATCTCCAGTTTGTCTGGAAATTCGTTATCTGGATGTAATTGTGTCTCTGTCACAAACCAGCTCTCGTTTTGCGTGTTGGCTGCTCTGTAGCAGTTTCCAGCACATCAGCAAAAGTAAGCAGGCTTTAAGTTTTAACAGGGAGCGGGGAGGTGCTTCTCGTAGGTGTGAATACTGCTGGAAATAAAAGCCATGTGTCTGCTTCAGACTGGGAGCATGGGTGAGTGGGGGATGACAGACCCCTCTGGGGATGGGCTTACCCCTGAGACACTGCCTGGGGCTCTTTCAGGTTCTGAAGAAATTACTTGGATGCTGTTGCAATGCCCCCCTTTTAAAATTATTTAATAATCATCTTTAATAACAATGCCAGGCTACTCAAGTGAAGAATTGGGAGCTGCGTGCTGCTTGTAAAGGCCGTTTTCCTTTCCACTGTGAAGGAAATTCAGTCTCCCTTGGGAAGCCCTGTGTTCCTGGGGGATTGAATGAAACAGAAAATGAGCAAGCTCGCTCATGGAGAAACTATATACGCACACACAAATCAGCAGGTGATAACTGTGCCTCTCGTCTCTCTCACTACCAGCATACCTATAGCCAAGCAGCTGGCATCGATAAAAGGTAAGGGGACCCATTCATGTCCCTTGGGGGTTCAGGTCTTCTGAGGCCACAGCCCGAGTGCAGTAAATCCGGGTGATTTAGTGGAGCTGGGAGGCCGTGCAGACCCTCAGCTGGTGCTGGATGGGAGGGTCTCGCGGAGCCCTGTGCGATGTGCTCCTGCGTCGATGCGCGTCTCCTCTTCTCCTTACCTTGTCACCTGTGGTGCCTGATGCTAGCGGAAGGCTGCAAGCATGCAGTCGTTAGGATGCAGCTCAGGAGCAGGGGGGAAGGAATCCAGCCGAAATCCCAAGTATACTGTGCGTCTGAGCATCAGCGCCGCACTTCAGCGCGGGGATTTCTGTTCAGCCAGGTTTCCCAAATGGGCCATGTTTTCCCTGATATGGGATCCCGGGAGTCCAAACGCACCCAGGAGATGGCCAGCTTGGCCTCTCCCCATGGTGTGGCAGGTCCTTGCTGGATGCCCAGGGTGGGGGCAGAGAGCAGGTGGGTGTTGCACATCACTCGATGTTAGTGCCCAGGCTCTGACTGAAGGCTTCTTTACGTGTGTTTCCATGGGACGTGAGGCATGTTGCTGGCCCACTCCAAATAAAATCTGGGCCAGGTCCTCTGTGGGCATAAACAGTTTCAGTCTCATTAACTTTAATGAAACTACACAGATTTCCACCCACTCAGGCTGGTTCTGACATTTTTTTTCAATTATATCTCAAATGCCACTTTTTCCGATAGGCTGGTAACTTTTCCCCTCTCAGCTCTAGGAAAAGGCTCAGACCTCGAAAAGGCTTTTGCCACCGCGGCTTTGGTGTATAACAATTCTGCTGATCCTGAGGGCAAGCTCAGCAAAGCTGAAACCAAATGCTTGCTGCAAACCCAGTTTGGGCGTTTCATACAGGTGAGGGGGTTTGGGTGGGTGGGTGGCACTGGGCCAGCACTGGCCGGGCGTTTTGGGTGCAGGGATGGCACCCTGGGCTCTGTCCTGAAGCTGGGCAAGCATCGGTCCATACGGTAATCCCAAGTGAGGCTTTAGTGAT
>JAVJGJ010000047.1:16068225-16091002 GCA_035590215.1 Microhierax caerulescens
TACGGTAATCCCAAGTGAGGCTTTAGTGATTTGGCACAAACACCCTTGGTGAATTAGTTGCTTTATGTTGAGCCTACATCTAACACAGAGCTAAAGGAGGGGGGGGCAGCAATAAGCCACAGCTGATGTGCCTGCTTGCATTTTTTTTTTTTTTTTAAGAAAATAGGGCAATTGCAAAAAAAAACCCTCAGATGACAAGAGACTGTATTTATGAAAAGAAACCCATTCAATTAATGAGGCATTTTGTAGTTTGCCAGAGCACCAACCAAGTGCCAGGAGAGCCAGCCCCGTGCTGCAGCACTGCTGCATGCACTGTGGTCCCTGCTGGGGGAAGGGAGCGGGCAGCACCTCTCCATCCTCCATTGGGCACCCACCGGGAGTGTCGGTGGCTGCTGGGGACGCTGAAAATCAGCTACAGCTGCATTTGTGGCTGTAAACTTCTTGCAGATATTTTTCCCCCCTCCCTAGATAATAAAAACCAAATTAACACCAAGCAGTTTTATCAAGTGGTAGAAAAAACCTGTATAAGACTAGTAAAAAGAGCTCAACTAAGTAAATGAGAGAGGTGTTTAGGAGTAAATACATTCTTGGTGATACCTTTGCTTCCAAGAATAACAAAATTGCATGACTGGTTGAAGAATTGGAATTGGTACCAAATTAGAAACTAGGCACCTTATGGAAAAGGACTTGAAAATATCAACAGCCAATCAAATTCGGCATCATGAGATGTTTGGAAGATTATGAAGTTAAAAAAAAAAAAAAATCCTGGAACTTTTTTTTAAATGAAAAAATACGAATAACAGACATGACATGTAATTTTAATAAACTTCCATTCCAGCAGTAATGTCCAACAGGACAGAGAGTAACAACTAGTGAAGTTAAGTCTGTAAAATCAGCAGTTTCTGAGACCTCCACGGTATATATTTGAGGACCTGCCCTGAATATTATAGTAGGGCTGGTTCGTTGTTCACGCTCCCTGGTTTTATCAAGGCACAGACACCTTTTTCTTTTTTCCCAGCAGTTACCAGCTGCATCATCATCACTTCCAGATTTTCAGTCATGACTAGGTGTCGTTCAAAAGATGTATTCTGGGTTCAGGTGGAAGCTTTGGGGACTGGTGGTTCTCCTGTCTTATTGCAGTAATGTTTCTGACTTTCTTGGGATACCTTTAGAAAAAAACTAATATGAATGTGGACATAAAGACCTGAATGGGAAGATAAAGACTTGAATTTTTACATGTGTCATTCATTCTACCTTTTTTAATAATGCAACAAAAAAGGAACTTCATGCTTAATTTTTTATTTTTTTTTTTTTTAATTCTCCATAGGGCCAAGAAAACAAACCGAAATACCAGGAAATAATTTCTGCCCTGGATGAGGAGTCAGAGAACAAAATTGATTTTGAAGATTTCATGATTTTGTTAGTCAGTCTCACTCTAATGTCTGACCTGCTGCAGGAAATCAAAAATGTGAAAACCACAAAATGATCAGTGCTTTAAAAGAAGAAATGGCTTGGCACTTTATGAGGAAAGCAGGAGCAAACCACACACGGAGATCACACGGAGTGCCTGGATACCCTGTGCGAGTCCCTCCTAAATGGAATAAAGTCTTGTCCAAACCTGGCTGAACTCACTCCTCTGTAGAAACGGTCTGTGGAGTGAAATGTTGGTGCTCAGGCCTTTGTGCCTACTACGTATGTGCTTTGGGGGGGATGTGCTGACGGGCTCTCTGGGGGTCCTGAGGCCCCAGCACTAGTCAGCAGCTGGGTGCAGCCCCCAGCCCAGCTCAGTGCCAGGGGAAGGCAGGCCACGCTCTCCCAGACCTCTCCATCGTCTCCCACACCGTTGTGGGAAGGTGATGGGGAGGCTGCCGCAGAAATGTGCAGCCCCTTCTCCCTTGGGGGCAGGGTGATACCAGTGGCAGGTTTTGCAATTGGCAGCGATCACAAAATCTGTTGCAATCTTTGGTAAACATTGACTTTAGTCCTCGTGGTTTCCAACCCACCATTAATCCTTCTGAAAGGAGCGTTTATTTATTTGCATTTCCTCCTCCAGCTGACCTCCCTCTTCACTGAGGGATCGCTATGGAAAGAATTTCAAGCCCAGTATTTGCAATGCACCTTTGGCAACGCTGTGCTTGTGTGACTGAAGGGATGACTGAGCTCAGCGTATCACTCAGACTTTCTCTTGTTTCATGGAGCTGTGCAGAGGAGAAACCAGATAAGCTAAGAGGCGGTCCAGACTAGGGGTGGTGGGGAAAAAGGGTGGCCAGTAAAGTGCTTTTGCTGGAGCTGAATGATATTGGGTACCCAATAGGTAGCCAATACTGAGGGCCAGAGCCTCAGTATTAAATGCTCATCATCCTAATCTTTGTTTTGATTCCTACCTATAAGGTCCTGGCTCAGAGCCAAGATTTAGCCCACTGTGACATCCCTTTAGGGCACCAATAAGCAGCCTCACCCCCCAGGAGCAGAATATCCTCTGCAAGAATTGAATAAGCCTCGACTACTACAAATAAGATGAGCAAGCCAGCAAAACGTTGCAACCCTTTTCATTTTTTCTCCCTCCTTGTCTGGAGAGGACAAGAATGATTTAGCTTTGGTGCATATTTTTTTTTTAAACAGGAAGGGATTAAAACCTTTGGTACTGAAAGAGGGAAATTAATGTCAGCTGAGTAACAAGATTTAACTCCTTGACATAAAAAGGCTCTTAGGGTTTCCAGAAGCTAAGAGGATGTTTTGTAATGGATTTTGGTGCAAAGGAAAGACACGCTGCCGTAGGAAGCCGGCAACCAGTTGTTTCAAGAGGTGAGGTTTGTGTCTCTGTGTGGTATGGGACGGAGCTGAAAGAAGAAATGCAGATGGATGCGGTGGGTTTTGAAATGAAGCTCAGCAGGTAAGGTGCTGCTCCGTGGGCTTTGAACCTCAGCCGAGACATGGCCTGGGCTGGAGACTAAATGTGCAGAAGTGGGCTTCCTACAAATAAAAACTTGCACTAGCCAAGTCCCTTGCTCTGATGGTGATTTGCAAGACTAGGCAGTGTCAAACCTGTGGCCAGAAGTGACAAAACCAGTGAGCAGCTGTTTCTGTCCATTTGCTTGCTCATGGAGGTGTCTGTCCCATACACATCCCACTGAGGGACCAGTGGCCCTGTGCCGGTGAGGATGACTGCCCCCCATGGGCACATCAGATCTCCCAGAGGTGGGATATGGGAGCACGGGGATGGGTGAGGCGGGCAAACCACTCTTGGAGACCACCTCTTCTAAGCTTGTGTCCTCTGAGGAAACAGACCTTGACCAAGCACTCTGGATCAAAATAAGGACTTAATCTGTAGCCTCATCCATATGAGTATCACAGCTTCATATCGATAATGTGTCCCTAGCGTTGCTCAGTCTCTTCCCTTGTGCCCTTGGGTTTTGGCCAGGTAGAAGATCTATGAAAGTTTAAAAAATTGGCTGGTGCTCCTTTTCTGGGGTAGAAAGATGGATCAAATGTGAGGCTCCCTAGAAGGCTTTCCCATTACTAAAGTAAAGAAAACACGGCACAGCCCTGAAAAACTTGTTTGGGAGCCACTGGTGACTCTGAAAGCATGAATTTCCTAATATACCTCTGTTACAACAAAAATCCAAAAGGAACAATATTGTGAAGCCAATTAAGAAAGAATTCTTTGAAATTTCCAAGGCCTTAACACAGTTGCTGTTATTGCTGAAATGTTTCTTAATCTTGCATGACTTGAATTAATGACTTAAGAGCCTTTTATCAGATCGATTCATTCTGTCATCTCATTGTATGCAAACCCTTTTTATTCTAGCATGGTGTGTTGTGAGCGAGCATCCTCAGTCCCTGGTTTTGATCAAAAGCCCCTTGTACTACACACAGCAAACATCCAAAGAAAGAAGCAATTCCTGAACGACTCAATAGCAAAGATATTCAAATGATAGGGAAGGAATCAGAGGCACAGAATAACCAAGTGCCTTGCTCAGCACATGTAGCAGAGCTGGAGCTGGATGCCAGTCTACACAGAGCTTCTTGCACAGAAGACCACGGCTTTCCAAGAGGCACTACGATGGTTTCTGAGTAAATCGAATGGGATATGCAAGGTTTGATTTGCATCAGTCCTTGAAAGTCCTGCCTGATGCTCAAAAGCAGACGGACACACTTGGAAGAGCCCCAGCATCTTCTTATAGTTAGGAGTAGGCAGAAGTTTGCAGCTCGGCTGTGGAAGATGCTCTTTTATTAGCTCAGACTATTTGTGGCTGCCCTGAGCACTCTCAGCTAACGGCTTTGAAGCTGATCTGGCGTAGACAGCGTGTCTGGCTGCATCCTCGGGGAGCTGGCTAAAAGCTTGCTTAAAAGGCTACTGTTGTGCTTTATTTTGTCCCTAGCTTGCTCCTATTGGAAGTGATGGGAGTTCATCATTGATTTCTCATAACAGAGCCCACGCAAGTGCTAAGGAGTTGAGGAGGCAGCTAAATTGATGAAATCTGCAGGCTCCTCTGCCTCAGCAAGTGTGAACATCTTATCAATATCGGATACCTCTTAGAACTGATGGCAGCACGGAGAGCAGCTAGTCAAAACCTGGCCTCTGTGGCCTTGGGGTTGGGTTGGGATTTGTCCAGCTACACTGTCCAGGTGGTGAATAGCCACCCTGGGAGGCTCTGCAGAATTTGGATCAAAGTTTAAAGTTTTGCCCTGAAAAGTCTGAGTCATCCCTGCAGTTACATGAGCTCTCAAATGACTGCCAGAGGAGAAATTGGGGTCAGGGAGAGCCTCAGATCTTCAGTTTCCATTTCCAAATATCAGCTCAGGAAGGCAGGTTCATTCTCATACTTTAATTAGCACACCTTCAGCTTCTCCCTGTGACTTCTTCCTTCATATCTGGTGTTAACTCTATGGCCCGCTGGACTTGGAAGGTTTTGAAAATCTGGCTTCAGTCTAATCCCTAAGGCACCCTCCCAGATCGGGGGGGGCTCTTGCATCCAGCCCACTGACTTGCAGGGGGTGAGTCACGGCAGTTTTGCACGTTGAACTTTCTGCCAGGAGCCTTGGGCCACACGCACGGTGTCTGCAGCTTTGCATAGATCTTTCAGGAACGAGAAGTACGCTCCCCAGCTGCCTCACTGATATCACACTTTCAGTAAGCCCTCCTGTCTGCGGCCCTGGAGCCTGGATGCTGAGGAACCTCGCGGTCTGAGAGATGCTTTGCCTGTCTCCTCCCTCATAGTAGGTGTTGCATTACTTTTTCACGTAAAATAAAACTTGCCATGGCTGCACGCACTTTGGAAGTGTGTGATGCACGCTCCCACTCCGTATTTCCACGTGTCATGGCCCATGAAAGCTTCTCGGCAGCTGCGTGCTGCCTCCCCTTGCACAGTTATTGCAGCAGGTCACTTTGCAGAGAGAAGTAGAGGTTTGCATCACAGCCCACCAAGGTAGCAGCTAAACTGTGGCTGCATGGGAGGAAAACCTTCCTCCGGAGTGCTGGAATGACTCAGAAAGATGCTGTGTGGTGCATCCCCTTAGGAGCTCACAACAGAGCAGATGAAAAGCTTTGTCCCAGAATTATGCTCTCTCCGAAGTGTGATAGTTTGTGAGCCACAAAAGAGCACTCTGAAATGCCTCCTGGAAAAAGAAAATCTCTTTGTTTCAAGCTCATTCAGGGAAACTAGATAAAGAAGAGACGGTGTTTTTATGGCTTTCTGAACTGACAGCTTTTGATTCCTGCGTTGACTTTTACTGCAGTCAGTGGTTTACAAGGTTTCAGCGAAGCTGTGTCTTCTCACCTTGCTCTATTCTTTGCTGTTTCCTCACCCCACAAGTGTTTATAGCCCTACTTCTGAGTCCTCCTCCAGCAAAGGTAAACAGCAAATGATGTTCGGCAGCCAGATATATCAGGCTGTCTCTCTAATCCCCAGCTGCACAGAACAGCCATTAGACTCAGATAGATTCAGAGCCATGGGACTTATCTTTTATTCATTGTTATCGCAGGAGTGAGTTTACGCTATGCACAGCCATAACGGGAGCGGCCCCAGCACCCAGCGCGTGCAGAGGAGCTGACACTGTGATCCCCCAAACTGAAGGTAAAGAAACTCACGGGATGGGCCCAAGCCCAGCACTGGGTGTCTGTAGCAGAGGCTGGTTGTGCCTATCTGGTGTGGTGCCTCAGCCGTCATTCCTCCCATGCAAAGGTCCCCAAAAGGCCGACTTAGAAAGGATCTCCTGTGCTCACCGTCACACCTGGTGCTTGGTTTCTCTGGGCCAAAATGCAAACTGGGTTTTATTGCACGAATGAGTGTGTAATGGCTTGTCAAAGAGCCACTGAGTCTCAAACAGGACCTGGAGTACCAAGGGTCTCTGGGCAGGCAGGGACCCCCGCTGTCGCCCAGGTGGTGGCTCCTCGTGCAACGGCAGCACGAGCTGCAGCCCCTTGCAGGGATGGGTGGCACCTTCACATTTCTGACCCACTGCAACCCCTGGAGCCAAGGGACAAGTTTCCATTTGTGATTTTCTCTTCATTTTATTCCCCTTGCCATGATCCAGGTTTCTCGGTTGCTGTCTGCTGGATCTTGACATCCAGAGAAACACAAACCACAGCACATGTTCCTGTGAAGCTGCTGCTGAGATCAATGAGAGGCCAGGACCTCTCAGGTGGGCATGTTTCTAACCTCCAGGAAAAACAGCAGTCCAAACAGATGCAGGAGTTCATCACTGGGAAAAAATCAAGACCCTGCTTAGTACTGAGATGATCCATAAACGATATACAGGATACCAGGACCTCTTCCATTCTTGCAACCTCCTGCACGCAGAAGCTCGCTGGCCTCCAGGCACCCTAGCATCACCGGAGCAAAGGAGAACAAGCATCACGGTAAACAACCTTTGGTGAAAGTCTTGCCTTGCTGCCTCTGATTACTGGTGGCTTGTTAAGTATCGGTCAGTGTTACAAGATGAAACACGAGCTCTCTGGAAGGGCAGCTGAAGCTAGGACAACTCTTTGCCTGGATAAATCAATGTATGCTAGGTCTCTGCTTGCGTTTGAAAACCAAAGCTGGCTAGTACCAGGAACGGGCCAAGTATTCTTACAGTGGGAACAAGTAGAAATATCTACAGCCCAACCCTGAGACCTTTTCTTCTCCTCCAGTGGTAGCCCAGAGAACCCCCCCACTAGTTCCTTGATTCTTTTTCCCAGGAATATGAGATCGGTTTAGTTTGACACCTCAGGCTGTTGGCAGAAACCTGTGTGCAGATGTTGACATATTTCCCACATCTGCTGGTGCATTTCTCTTGATCTAGCTGTTCTGCCTCCATCACCACACGATGGTCTTTTGGGCTTTGTTTAGAGACAACAATGCACTAGTAGAGACATGCTGGTTAAGCATTATATAGCAGAGTTTGCTTCTTTAAAGCTGGCAGGGGCAAACCCCACATCTGGAACAGAACATCAACGGGTAAACATCCCTCTTTCCTTGGACACCTTAGCTGGTGTCACAGCTTCCCTGGGTTTATACGCCGCTACGTGGATTTTATAGGGTTTTACCTAACTAATTAATGAAAACAAATTGCAAAATTACCTTCTTATTAGACTGATCTCACTACGGAAATAAGGCTGATTACTTCCCTGACAAACTTTCATTAGGCAGCTACAACAAACTGCAATAAAGAGTGCAAATTAAAACCAGATCATATGACATGGCTTTGTCAAATGCTATGTTAATACCAGGCAACATACACAATGATTAAATTATAAAAAAGCTTTTTTTTTCTCCTCTGGTAAAGATCCATCATACTCCTAGAGAAAGAAGAGTTTATATAAAAGCCATCACATTAATAACCAAAACATCAGTGAGCATTTATCAGTAGTTTCTTTCCAACAGCAGCTCTTAACTTGCCTGTTCTGCAAGTCTCAGCCATTACACTGCTCTTTCTCTCTCTTCTAAATTTATGCTTGTAGTATACATGACCCAAGGTTATTGCAAAGCCTCTGAGGAAGAGAAAAGCTTTATTACCTGCACATACACTCCTCAATTTGTCTTTCCTCTTCTGGCTTTTTAGTGCTTGGATTCAGCTCAGCTGAAAACAGAACACAATTTGAGAGGAATTTGCATAAGAATTACAAGCACAGGCCCACACAAATTAGGCATTAATTAATGAGCACCTAAAGCTTTCTGCTGAATGCATCCTGGGGCAAAACAATGCTGGGAGTGCTCAAGTGTATGTGAGGGAAAGAGTGGGTAAGCATATTAAATAAAAGAGCAACGCTTAATTCTTTTCTGGTATTTATTCTATCCCTTGAGACCACAGGAGAATGCAGACTGGGTTTTTTTTTACCCCTGTTAGAGGATGCCAAGAGCTGCCCCTGCAGCAGAGCTGGGTTAAAAGGCAGGCTCTTCCACCTGCACCCAGATTCATCCACCAAAGCCCGAGCCAGGCTGAGGTCAGGGTGCTGGGCTCTGGCTGAGGAGTGATGGTGCTGCAGAGCCGTGGCCTGGCTGCCCTCCCAAGGAGGGAGATGCTGCCTGGGGTGCGTTGGTGCAAAGTGGGGCTGGGGATGCTGGGGTGGGTGTTTGAGGTCTGGGATGCGGGTGACATGCTGATGCCCCAGGACAGGCAGGCAGCACCTCAGAGGTGTAGTGGAGGAGGCAGGTCTCTGCTGCCTGAGGTGGGTTCTGGGGGGATTTACCTCTCTGTGGGAGAAAAGAGACTACTGGTGTAGCAGGAGAGTGGGCTTTGGGCTTGAAGGAAACTCAAGGCTGAGTCTGGAGACTTTTGGAATCTGAAGTGACTGCTTTTCTTATAATGTTGGATGCATACATCTAACATGGTAGAAGGTTTCCCAAGGAAGGTGGCTTATCAGCTTCACTGGACAGCAGCCATGCTCTGGACATGCTAGCTCAGAAAAACGTTTAGCATCTCTTCCTTAGGCATTTAACTGGGAGCTCTCAGCTGCTGAGCATTTCAAATCAGCTCAGAAATTCTGATAAAGGGAAAACATTCTTCTTCTGCAGAGACCCTGGGAGAGAGGTCAGGGTGCTGGATTGCCCAGGCTGAGCAGACAGGACAGCTATTTCGTGTTGCTTTACAGGTATGTAAAATGTTTCCTTGCATCAGGGTTTCATTAAGATACAAGAAAACAAATACTGGTATTAATCAGAGTTGTGGGGGTTGTTGGTGTCATTGACCTAACTCAGTTGTGAAGCTTTCCTGAGCATAGAGCTTGCATCGCAGTAGCTGTAGGTAGGTCCAATCTGGCCTTGCTTCTTTTTGCAAGCACCAAGAGTTTAGGAAAGGCAGGATTGTCCCCCTGAGCTGGAAGCCATGTGAGCCATCTGCATGCTTTCCTGCAACCTGGGAGCATTTTGCTATCAACAACTATTTTGTAACAAGATTCCTGGCTAGGTGTATTCATTCTAATTAGTACTATGGGCTAACAGGGGTCAATTGGTACTTGAAGATCAATTGAAGTATCCAATCAGTCTGTTAAAGTAATAGACTAGAGCTGGAGTTGTTAGTTAATACACAAATGAATTGAAATTGTTATGTTTTTAAACTGCATGGTACCGATTGCTACAACATCCCAGGTTTCTGTAATGGCTCATAAAAACACACAGTGCCCTTATGGGCCCTTCTGGAAGCTGTTGGCATGGGTCTCGGTAATGAGCGGCTGTCCAGGTTCGCTGCCCGCCTGCCTCACCACATGGCCGGGGTGGAAACGGGCTGATGCAGCCCGGCTGCACGTGCTGCCCCGGGGAAAACCAGGGGGGTCGGCTTCTGGGTCTGTCGTGGAGCCCAGGCTCGGGGTCTGGTGCTTAGTTTGCTTTGGAGGAGTGCATTTAGCCTGCTGCAGCTCACATACTGCTGCTGTTGTTGCTCCTCAGAGCCCTGCACGGTGCTGTGCTGTGCGCGGTATTGCTGGCTGCCTCTTCCACATCTGCCTTGTGAGAGTGGCTGGTGCCTGGTACCCTGGCCAAGACTGTAGCAAAGGGGGTGGCTGTTAGCTTATATGCACTTGTGTGAGTAGATACAGATATGTAATTTTTAACATTTAATATTTTATATAATATATATACACAGGCTATAATATATATTTAATACCTTTAATAGATAGCTATTAATGTATGTTATATAAAGTGTTTCTCTCTGTATGTATGTATACACATACAAAAACTCCACTTTTCACTAGCTTAGCACATCTCTCTTACAAACCTTCTCTTGATTCCAAATGACTTTCTAGGCCACTTATGACTACCATGAGTGGTACGGATCCCTGGGTACATCCCTCATCTGTGGAAAAACTAGAGCTTATTCCTATCCCTGTGGGTTCTGCTTTTCTTGTCCCTCTAGTTATTAACGCATTAAAGTATCCTCCCTCTCATCCTGTGACATCCTAGCAGCTTTAAGTGCCTGGGAGAAGGGCTTTGTCGAAAGCCCTTTGGTGTTAAAATGCTGTTAAATGGAGCAGGCAATAGCTCTGCTGGTCACAGCTCCTCCTGAGTGCTGGTGACGGTGCCTTTCTCTGCCAGGAGCCACCCTGGACCCTCGCTGCTGCTGCTCCTGACAGAGCTTTTCCCAGCTCGCCAGGCCCTGCAGCTGGCAGGGCTCTGCACCCCCACCCCTATCCCAGGGCTCTCTCCCAAATCCCAGTATCATGTTTGTCTTTTCTGATGTCTCTGGTATTGATGTTAATGAGAGAAGGGTTGTCACTCCACCGCAGGCAGCTGTGACTATAGCATCTGTGGTGGAAGCTCTTTGAAAAATACTTTTTTTTTTTTTAATTAATCTGTGAGCTGAGTAATAGCTTACGGCAGTAAAGTGTACAAAGTGTAAGGAGTGCAAAGCCAGTCTGTTTTGCAGCTTAATATTTCTCTACTGTCCTTTTCTGCTAGTTAGAACCCAAAAGGTGCCAAGTATTTCATGAAGGTTTGGATTTTTCCAGGCACAGACCTTTTTTTATTATTTTTTAAAAACTGATTGTTCGGAAACTCCTCCACTTTAATATATCCCATTAGTTAATAGGGAGGTGGCGGAGGGTGGGGGCCATGCCAACAGCAGAGTTGCTGGTTTGCCTTTTTGCCTGTAACATGCTGCTGTGCTTTAACTGCATGTCGCTGAAGGTAATTACTGCAGAAAAGCCATCGGCTCTTTCTCGGGAGACCCCCTTTCACAGGTGCAGGCAGTGGGAGCCAAATGCCGAGTCCCATGTGATGTGCGCTCAAGTGAGCTCTGAGACACTGCTCCAGAATCAGGTCTCTCAATTATTTATTAGGTACTGGCTCCTTGGGGATAGAAGGAAGGCTGGGGCTTGGAAGCCTGTCTAGAAATACAAGACCAAAACTATGAAAGGTTTATATTATTTACAGTAACAGAAGTCCTGGAGGTGCTCTGTGTGGACGTGGTTTCAAGGGGGGGCAAAACCTTAAATCCTTCCCTGTGGTGTGTGGACTGACTCAAGGAGCAACCAGCAAACCCCAGCCCTGTGCTATGGGGCGAGGAAGGGTGAGCAGGGGGTCCCGGGGAAGTGACCCTCCCGGGGCTGCCATGCTGCTGGTGGAGCCCTAGGAGACAGACTGGTGACGAATGGTGCCTGTGCTGGGGTAACTGGAGTTACTCACACACTGAGATGCATAGCACACTCCCGTGTGCTTTCTTAAGCGTGTGTTAGTCCCACCACATCCCAGCTCCCAGCATTCTACTCGTAGGCACTTGCCTGCGTTAATAGTGTGAGCCACAAAACTGCCCCGACACCAGTCCTTGGGAACAAATATCCCACACTCAGTGTATCATTGCATCCCCCGAGGCCACGGTACTGAGCCCTCTCCTTCCATACGCTTTGGGACGTACATACAAGCCCAGCTCCTGGGTGTTTGTGCCCATTGTGCTAAGGGAACCTTCCCGACCCCCCCAGCCAGGGTTTGTCTCAGGGACTTGTTGTGTAATGACTGTGCCTCAGGGTAGGGATGCTCTTGGTTGAAGTATCCAAACCAAAATTTCATGGAACATTTAGCCAGCTTTTTTCCAGCAAGTTTTCTCTGCTTTACTGCAGCGTTCTTAATTTGATGAATTAATGTAAGACGTGCTAATGTACCAGCAAAGACAGCAGGCAAAGATCTGTCTGCTGATCCCAGACACAACAGATTTCAACTGTGCTGCTGAGCGTGGTGTGTGCTGATGCCACTAAAAATTGTCATAAAGATAACAGCAGTATCTACGCCTTCCTCAGAGGAAGATACTTGTGGCTTTTCACTTCTCTTCCCCCTCAGTGATAGGATTGTGAGCAATCCTCTGTGAGACGGGAGCAGGCTGGTGAAAATCTGCTCGCAAGTGCCCAGGACAGAGATATGTCCCAGCAGCCTGTCCAGCCTGAGAGCCCAGCGTGTGTCCCTGCCTTGCCTCAGGGACCTTTCATTCCTAAAGAGATCATGGGGGGTTCTATGTGCCTAGCTTAGTGCAATACAGGCTTTGCAGTGCGTTTTATTAAAAGTGTAGCAAAAAAAACCCAGGCTCAGACCATCTCTGACTCCACCACAAAGCTAATGTTGGGCCAGAGGTGACAGGCACGGAGCTATTTTGCTCGAACTATTTTTTTTTTTTTTTTTTTTTTCCCGTAGTCTGTCTGTTTTCTACCAGTATGTTATCAGTCCTTGAGCAGTGACACTATTCCCCTCCACCCTGGAGCCTGCTGCATGCCATGATCCTCCTGCACTGGTTGCCCAAGAAGTACATCCCCCCATCCCCACAGCAAGCCACTGTGACTGCCTGGTGCTGGAGCCTGGGGAATGAAGCTCCCAGCTCCTACATCTGCAAGTCAACCCTAGGGAAGGATCTAGATTTGAAGACAAGTCAGGAAGCCCCATGCTCCAGTTACTGGGCTTGGAAGAGGCCAGATTAAAGTGCCTGGGGGGAGATGCTACCCTGGTCCTGATGTATTTGAATAGGTAGCTCCTTGGCTCAGGCTTCCCACACGTACCTCTGTAAATAAAGGTCTGTTGCTGGGATAAAGGAAATTTACTGTGTTTCTAAAAGCAGCTGTCCTGCGGTCACTGGACAGGGTGACATGTTGGTACTTTTCACAGCACACAATAGCAATCATGGTTTGCATATTGAGAAGCAACTTCACAACTTCGCTGTCTGCTTGAGCTTGCCCACAGCGGGCTCTCAAATGATGTGTATTGAAATGCAGCCACCTTGAGACGCCTGTGCCTAGAGAGAGACCTCCAACCAGAGAGGACAAGATTGCTCTGTTGCTATTTTGAAAGATAAATGACCTGACTGTGAGTGGCTGTCTGCTCACACAAGGAGCGTTTAGTCATTTGGCATAAAGCAGAATATCTAAACCATTAAGGTGTGTGGGCTTTGCCGTGCATAAGTAAGTTATAAATTAGGGATTCTGAGTGGCTGCTCGCCCCTTGTGTCTAGTGCTCCAAGTGATTACTGTTCTCCTCTTTGTCTAATCAAAGATCCTCAGCTCAGAGCAGGTTTCTAATTTAAACACTTGAGTACAACATATCTCACTAAATTAAATAACCTTTACCCAGGCAAATCATTGCAGAAATCCATGTCTCACGCACAACAGATTCTACCCCCACCTTATATATGACTTTTTTTCCTTGTCTCTAATGCAGCTTCTGAAGGGTAAATGATGCCTAATATAAACGTGAATAACCTAGGCTTTGCAGTATTGTATCTTCAAACAATTCCTTTCAAGACATCTACTAGAAAATGCAGAAAGCACCCTGTAATTTTAAAGCATGGTGTCTTGATTTATAGGGTCTCAGGCTCCCCAGGCTAAAACTGGAGTTACTTTGGGACAGGATTTTGCCATAGGACACCTTTACTTGGGTGCCTCAAACACCTGGCACCCCTGGTGCGTCTCACAGCTTCTGTCTGTATTGCAACACCGGAGTAACTGCCTAAATACAGCACGTGTTCAGATAGAGCCACGCTGCTCATAAGGGAGCCCTCCCTGCATTAACACACCTTTATGGTAACAGTTGGTGAGGAAGGTCAGTAGGTGGTCATCAGCACAGGGAGTTCCCGGGGGACTTCGCAGCATGTGCCATCTTGCCCACGCTGCCGCTGGGTCTCGGCGTCTGGCAGCGCTGCACGCAGCTCTCAGCCTGTCTGAGGGAGAAGCCGTGCTGCAGCTGGCTCCGCTCCAAACTGGAAATGGCTCTGGTTCTCTAGATAGTAACAGGAAGATATTTAAGGTATCCAAGGCCCATGGAAAGCCTATAAATCCTAGCTCCTGTGCCTGGCCCAGGGAAAGGAGGAGTCTGCCAGGCTTGGTAAATGGTGTCACCTGGGAAAAGGTGCATCCTGGGGGTGAGGGATGCAAACGGAGCATCCTTGTAAGTAGAGGGAGGTGGTTAATATGGCTACGTGTGTGCAGGGGGAAAAGATCGCTTTTGCCTACGCAGTGGATGAAGCGAATCAACTTAGAGTCTGATGCAAATAGGTGCTTGGGCTCTAACTGGCAAAAAGGGAGGCTTTGCAGGGTTTCTTTTTCCCTCTGCCATAGGCAGAGACATCTCAATCAGCTGTAAAGCAGGTGCTGAGCCTCTGCAGCGCACAGATGGGCACATTAGAGCACAGCCGATCCAAGTTGGCTCAGTTTGCTGAGCTGGGAGCTGTGGCCACTCGGTAGATCCTGAGATGTGCTGCAGCAGCCTTGGGGACGGGTGTGGGGAGCAGCCCAAGAAGCTGTTTCCACGGGTAAATCGGAGCTGGGGGCAGGGGGTGTACAAGCATTTAAAGTTACAAACCCAGGCTTTTGGCGCAAGCTTGCAGACATACCCTCATGCTGCCTTGATTCTGTTCGTGTCTTGATGCCTGCCGTGGGCAGAAGATGGGGTTTGCAGGTGGAGGTTATCAGTCAACTGGCTTATCCTTAAGGATAGCAAAGCAGACCTTTAAATGCATGAAAATATTAAAATACAAGGATTTAAAAGGCCTGTGAAATTGTGGCTTAAAAGGGATTCTTGGGATGGGGTTATGGCAGATGGGACCTTCTGGGACCCTGTGTGGAAGGGATCAGCCCTGTGCTTTGCTTGTGGAGGGTCTCTCCTTGCCTTTTCTGAATCAGTTCTGGCTTTCAGGGACTCAGCTGCTTATCACCTTGGGAAGAGTTACATCTCCCACTCTGCTGGTTTTTTGGCCAGGTTTCCCTATGGCGAGTGGTGCTGCCCTGCCAGTTCTGGCAGGCATGGGGATGATGGTTGGACCAAACCTCCCTGTGCCTGCCCAGCTCTTCTGTGGGTAAAAACCACAGAGGAGCTGGGCTTTCCTTTGGGTACGGTGGAAGAGTTTTGAGAGCACTTGTGTTAATAAGCACCCATCTTTCATGTACATCACAGACCAGGGCCAGTCTAATCTATGATTTGACAGTGTTTCCACCTGTGATCTTACCCCTGCGTGCACAAAGCTGAGGGGAGCACCTCCAGCCTCTGTGTGCCTTGTGCCATCCATCAGCAACCTGGGAGCAGCAATCGATGTGGAGCTGCCACAGTCAGGTGACGAGCTGCAAATTAGATCTCTTTCCTAATAAGCACTTCATTTACAAAGCACTTTCAGGGATTCTTTTTTTTTTTTTTTTTTTTTTTTGTAATTGATAAACAAATAGTAACTTGTTGATTTGTATCCTTCAGACAAGGGACTGCTCACAGATCGCTGACTGGAATTGTTCCTGCCTTCTGGTTTTGATCTAAACCATGCGCTGATGAATGAGAGAAATATTTTTAAGGACAAGAGGATGGTGGATGCCATATTTCTGGTGTAAACTTTGAATAAGGAGGCATGTGCTAAAACTCATGGACATTTTGTGAGCATCTCTCAGAAATGCCAATCTTTCCTTGGCATGTGAATATTCCTTAATAATGAATAAAGCTGTTGATGTCCCAAAACAAATGTGAGGCAATAGTTTGCCAAAGGAGCAGATGCTGTGTCGCATCCCATTGTATGGTTAAAACTCCCAGAAATGGCTTCTCAGCAAAAATCTTGCTTTTCTACTCGGTGATATTTCCCAGAGTTGTTTCATTCTCCAAACTTCTAGCTCCTCACAAAAAGCAGAGAGCGCTAGAAGTAAGACGATACTTTCTGGCTGTGAAATGAAAATGTTCTGACATCTTTTTTTTACAGGGGAAAACATTTTTTTTTTCTTTAGCTTCCTTTAATCATTAAAGGGATCTAAACTGAAAATTAGCATTTTTTCTTTTAATTTTTCCTTTGCTTTTTCCATTCCTACCACGCCACTAAACCCCCCACCAGCGTTATTGTAGGAGATATCCGCATTTTAGTGCCAAAATGCCTGGGAGAGGCTCCACACAACCATTCCTGTCCTTGTTGCCTGGGTTCGGAAGGCAAAACCCCTCAAGGCGTGTTGTGTAGTCACAGATTAACCTTTGCAGCCTGCTGGCCATGCCAAACTGTCCCCTCTGAGCCCTGTCATGGTTTAACCTTCAAACCTGCCACTTTCCCTGGGGAAGCCCAGCACCACCACTGCTGTTGTAAACTTCTTGAGCAGAGGTGCAATGTAATTTTTTTGCAGGAGCTAAGGGCAGCTCTTCTAGTGTGCCAACATTTTAGTTTCACTTTGCAGTGGCATAAACGAAATAAAAAAGCTCCCATGGCAGCTGATCATGTGTGTGAATAGCATCAAAAGGCAATAACTAGTCATATTTGCACCAGCTAATATTATTTTCACGGCTGCTTTGCAGGCTTGTGTGGGTCAGCCTGCATCTCCACTTCATGTGCAAACCCCACACACTTGACATCCAACCAGGCTGTTCGGAGTCTGAGTTTGCAGCTTTTCATGGCGCATTGTGAGTCACAGAAGGATGGGGGTTCATTCTTCTAGAAGATGTGGGGAGCACCTGGGTCTGGCTGGGCTGCCCTGACCAGCGCAGCCACTGCTCCCTGCTGGGGTCTGATTCTCATGCATCGTTTTGGACACTGAGTTGCACTGCTGGGCTTAGCAATAGGTGTGTGGGGTTTAACCCTGATAATGTAAGTGAAATTAGCACTGTTAATAGGCTGGTTATCTGGTCCTTTGAATGCATTTTGCTTTCTAAATGGCAAGTAGGACTCCACTGTGTCACACAGGTGTGGGACAAGTTTATCCAAAAGAAATGACCGATAACTCATCTGTAATTGCAGCCAGCTCAGGAGAGCCCAAAGCACAGTACGAGATACGATCTGAAACTGCATTGCAGAGCTGCTGAGTCCCCATCATGACAGGTCAGCTGAAAACGGTGGAGGCTTGTCCCACCGGTTCTGCTGTCTGATCCAATTGCCTTTTACAGAGAGGGCTTGTGAAGTGGCTGCTCGTCGCTGTTCTCTTCAGTGTCAGTTGTAACCTGTCAGGTATTGAGATAAAACAAACTGTTGGCGCTGTAATATATATTTATGCCACCTTTTGTGTTCTGTAGACCACACGAATCTACATAATAAATTTATACACTGCAAAAATCTGTAACTCAGGGGCCTGACATGGCTAAAATAGCAATGCTCGCTGGAGAGGCACACCCTACCATCTAGCCAGCCAGATCCATGCAGATTTGACCTGCTATTTGTCAAGATGATGGGTTCCTTTGATGTTGCAGGTATAGCCCAGGCCTGTGGCATTCAAACAGTTTACATCTCTTTTTGCAATATGAAATCTAGCATGTTAGATGATTTTCTCAGGAATTAAAGCAGGTGGGAAAATGGTATAAAACCTTGGCCAAAGATGCTGTAGGGGAACTTGACCCTCCACCCCCCACCCCCGTTAGACAATCGAGAGTCTGTTCTCCATTGTTTTAAATACAAAACTCCCCCATGGAGGCAGTCAGAGATGCCTGTGGGGCTCCAGCTGGCAATGGTGTTTTACGGTGGGGGAGGTGAGGTGGGATGGTGGGAAGCAGGGGCAGATGTCCCAGTTAGGACTGGGCAGGGGAGGCTGAAGTTACTTACAGCTGCAGGCTGGGTGTGTTGCTGGTGGAGGAAGAGATGGAGGAGGCTTGTTGGTGATGACCATAGCTCGAGGCATGTCTGGTCAGGTGTGCTGGCCACCATCTCTCTGGGGATGTCCCAACAAAGCAGGTGCCAGAGTCTCTGCTAATTGATGGAACTTCTGAAATTTGAATGGATGTGTTGGTTGGTTTGTTTTCTCAATCTGCTAAACGGGATGCAGAGCTTCACTCTATCATGATGCTAAAATGCAGTTTAATTCCCCCAATCTTGGAAACCCTGATGCCTTGACTTCTGGGGCTCTGGCAAGCTCTCCCTTGTGACCCCCACAAGGCGGGCTGCCCAGACCATACTTTCCCTGCATGCCCCACTGAGCTGCAGCTGAAACACTGAGGTGACAAAACTTGACGAGTTTGTGTGTATTTGGGGAAGCTTTTCAATCGCACTGCTCTGTTAGGTTTTTTTAAAGGACTGGTGTAGTTCAGAGTCTCCTGAAAGATGAAATACTGCTTGTAGTCCATCCTAATACTCAATCCTTCCAAACAGGAATCTCTTATTCAGGAAAATGGGATAGTAAAATGACAGTGACTGTATGCTTGAGAGTGAGTGATTGGAAGAGCGTAACTGAGCTGTGTCAGAAAAGCTGAACAAGGATCCCAGAGACTGATGGCAAACGAATTGCTGGTTTTTCATAGGAACATCTTTATCTAAGATTAATGACAGGAGGTTAGTGGCATCTTGCTCCAGACCCTTTTTTGGCTCTGGGACCCTTGCCAAAGTTTAGACTCCCATTCTGAGTGTTGACAGGCGGAGAGAGCACTTCAAAATGTGTTATGGACATAATTAGTTACTGTTATCACAGTTTTCTTAATTAGAATATCATAAAAAGGGGAAGTGTGATGATTTACATGGGGAAGATCGGAAGAGCAGCGATTCTAAAGGCCAGAGACTGAATGCCAGAGAGCAGTAGAAATGTTACCTGCCTTTTGGATAAGGGATGATGCTCACCTGGGACATTCAGAAGGATGCCTGGGGCTGTTCTCATTGATGACTGAACTTTTTTTTCAACTTTCCACTAAGTCAGACAAATTGCTCAAGCCTTTGTTCAGCAATTGCCCATCCATCTCCTGCAGGATGGCTCACCCACTGCCAGGATCCTTGCAATACTGATAACTTGCAAATGTTAAAAGGAAGCTTATTTTTAAAAAGACAGCTACATTTTTTCATAAGCTACGTTTTTCCTGCTGTTTCTAGACAAGAGAACCCGAGACATCCAAGTTATTTATCCTCATAATTGTGGGGAGAAACTAGAAAACCGTTTTAAAGAGAAAGCAAGCAGCTAATGAAAACCCAGTTATCTTATTGATACCTTCTCTGGCAGTTCCTTATCTGGGCTGTGTCTCACTTCTCAGACACACCAACCTTAAAAAGGCAAGGTACCACCTTGCCCAGAGCACGGCTTGGGAAGCCCCGCTTCAGCACTGCCTGCTCCCAGCATCCAGGCTGGTTGAAGGCTGCTTCTCTAAGCTGTTTTCCAAACCTCTCTGCCCAATGAGGAGTCCAGACCAAGCTATTTGCAGGCCTGGCTGTCTGTGCCATGTACGAGGTCTGCTTTGCTATTGCAGGGAGGAGCGTGTGACCGGCTTTAAGGCCAGAGCTCTGGAGCATGAGATGCCCTCGGTTATTTCTTGGGTGCTGTGGATCTAAAGCTTGCAACAAAAATTGGCACTGATAACGAAAACTGCCACAAATCCAGGAGCTCTTCCTGAACGAGGTGGAAAGTGTGTGCTTTGGAGGAGAAGGTGCTTTGGGGCTGGCATCTGGGCTCTGCTGCACTGCCCCCCCGCACATCCCTGCACTGGCATAGGGAAGCACGCAGCAGGGGATGTAAATTGCAATCAATAAACCTGTTTCTTCTGTGGCATTAATCCTTTGTCTGCAATTAGTGATTAAATTGTTCCTGGGGAACCTGGGACGCAGCAGCCCACGCATGTGCTGTAATCCCAGCTGAGCTGTAGCTCAGCACCCTGGCGTGCTGGTGGCCACGTGCTGCGTTTTGCTTGTTCAGATGGGGGGAGATGGCAGCTGGCAGCTTTGCAAGTCCCCTGAGCCCCGGAGATGTTCCCTCTGCCCCAAGCAGCACCTTCCTCAGGCAGGAGCCCCTGGCAATGTCAAGGGAGCACCCTGCAATGTTAAATGTGCCTTGCACAGAGCCATGGTGCCAGGATTCATTGGGATTAATTAACCCCCTCCCTTTCCCTCTTCTCTCAACAAATAGTTCCTGGTGAGATCGAACTTAAAATACCTAAATGAAATTCAGTGTGACTTTTCCCCCCGCCTCATAAAGTAGTGACTGAATCATAGTTTTCTTGAGGGCAAAAGCTACGTTTTTTCCTAGTGGTACTCCTCATGCATATGGCTGCACGAACTTGCCCCTCTGTATCTGCCTCTCCTCCTCGCCCTCCGGCAGTGTGCACGCTCGCTCGCACTCACACACACACTTGTTGCTTGGAGGGATGATGTTTTCGGGAGCCACGAAGTGTCCGTATCCACCGGGGGTAACTGAAACTACTGCTGTAAGTGCTATTGGCCTTTCACTGATGGAAGCGCCGAGCTGAGAAGCGGGAGGGAAGTGCTGGTTTGCGGGAAGTGGAGGTTGCAAAACACAGACTGCGAAAGCGTTGGGTTTGCAGGGACTTTCTCAAACCCTTGCCTAGGGTGTGGGAAGCTGAAGTTCAGGCTGTGTCACAAAACAATTACAGCACGATATTTAGCCCTAGATGCTTAGAAGTGCCCTCCTGGGGCTCCTCTGGCTATTCAGGAGTGGCTGCATGGGGACATTCCCCCACCCTGAATGACTGATGGACTCAGTGCACCTTGGTGGGGTGGGATGTTGCACCAAGTGCACAGCTCACCAGAAATATTTTATCATTTTTTCCTAATTCTGTGCCCTAATTTGACTCCTCCAGTGGCAGAGGAACTGTGCTTGCCTGTTCACGGGAGAGGGGACACAGGAACAGGCTGGCCCCCAAGGGCACACTTCGCCCAAATAGAAAATTCAGCTTATGGGATGGAGAAGGAGACAGGCAAATTCTTTGTTTGCCTACCCCTTGTTTTGCACCATTCTAATGCTAAGGTGAGCCGAGAGATGCGACGGTGATTTCTGAGATACCTTGGCATAAAT
Source organism: Microhierax caerulescens (assembly GCA_035590215.1). Taxonomy (NCBI): domain Eukaryota; kingdom Metazoa; phylum Chordata; class Aves; order Falconiformes; family Falconidae; genus Microhierax; species Microhierax caerulescens. The sequence continues at coordinate 16,089,344 of JAVJGJ010000047.1, forward strand.
CTGTGAATTAGTATTTTTGTTCAACACTAATCTCTGGGATGTGTCCCCGTTTGCCCTTCATGCTGGGTGCTCTTCAGGCATGGGCTGCTAAGGACCACCACCCCCGTAGCTAGCACCGGAATGACTGCGGCTGGCGTCGTCTTGCGGCTCTCACCCAGGAGTAACGTGCGAGTAGGTGCAGTGGGTGCCGGTGGTGCCGGCAGGCGCCATGCCCAGCGTGCCCGCGGAGGCAGCGCGGCCGCCTGTTGTGCCTCCGCTCTGCTGGGAAAGAATGGGAAAGCAAGATGGGTTAAAAATGCAACTAACTTTGCACATTTATATGAAGGGACTGTAATTTTTGCATTTAACACTCCGTTAGATCTAATGGAAAGCTGATATTTTTCTGTAGGTGTGAAATTAACCTTTCAATAAAACCAAAAGCTATCTTGAGCATTTCCAAGCTGAAGTTTAAAATAGAGCAATTATGAAACTTGCTGAAAGACTGCCAAGTTTTCGTGTTGAAAACTGCTGCAATTGAATTATGTTTCCCTTGTGATTTACAGCACGGTGCGAGGGAACTTTAGTTTGTATTTAAATTTGCTTCCCTTAAAGACTATTTTCTGCTTAAAGAAATATTATTTTTTTTTATACAAAGTTGTCAAACTCAGAGAAAATGCCTTCCAAGGTTAATGCTACAAATTGCTAAACATGGCATTGTTTTTATGAATGCCATGTGTAGTAATTGTATGTCTTGATGAAAGAAAATTTTCTTTCTGAGCAAGAATGGCTGATGCTAAACAAAGTAGTTCCCCTTCTTATGGAGGCTGCTGAAGGCAGGCAGGGGGATGACGGGAGGTTTGTCTTTCCTTAAATCCCAGTGAAGCCAGGATCTTCCGCACCATGCTCCATTGAGGTTAAAAAAGAAAAGCTGAAACATGTATAGGTTTGGTACTCGCACGTGTACGCGCACTCATGGTGTCTGTGCAGAGGGTGGTGTATGCCAACGGGATTGCTATGGGACACTGGAAAAACTATTGAGCCAGCATCCATCCTGGAAATCCAGCCAACTATGCAGCCTACTCCTAGAAACATGGGCTTAAATACCCATCCAGAGCTCGCTGCTTTTTTTGCACAGTGGCATTCACTGCAGGCTGTGAGGAAGAAATTCCTGGGGAAATGGAGTGTGGGGAAGAGATGGTCGCTTCCAGTATCACAGCTGTAGAGAAGTGGAAGCTGCTTTGCTGGCCACTAGGTTTTTGCTGGTTTTCTAGGAAAGGGATTGAACTTTCTGTGAAATATGGCATATGGATATGAAGGATAGCAAAATAAGATGGGTTTGCAGAGAGGATTTTTAAATAAGGAGTTAATGTTCCTGTATGGAAAGGCCTTGTGTCACCCTGTACAGATACCATCTTTCCACATATGTTGACACCTGGAACTTCACAGCTGGATTCTCATAAACTAACTTGGTGACCCTGAAAGCTTGGCAGAGCAAGCCATACCGCTAGTGCTAGGTGGTTATTAAAAGTATACATGGTTGTAATCATATATTCCACATAATGACAAGGTAATTCTTTGAGGTATTCATACCTGAGGTCAAAAGCAAAAGAGCGTTTATTCATTTATTTTTCAAATTGCATCCTGAAAACTGTATGGCTCTCCTGCTCAAAGCCACCTCCA
>JAVJGJ010000047.1:16105184-16118048 GCA_035590215.1 Microhierax caerulescens
CCTGCCGGCGCCCCTGGCTCTGCGCCCCGCGGGCCGGCCCGGGGCTGCGCGCCTGCGCTGCGGGGGGAGCCCTGCGGAGCGGGAGCGCGGAGGCTCCGCGGGCGGATGGAGCGCAGGGAATTAAGAACTAGTTTTGGGCCCGGGGGTGGAAGATAAATGCTACCTAACTCATCCTGCCCCTGCCACGCTTCTGTGGCTGGCTGGCAGCCGTGAGTCATCCCGGGTGCCAGTTTCAGGGCTGTCAACAAGCTCACGGGGCCAAAACCTTGGGTGGTGTAAGCGAGCGCTGCACCCCACCGGCAGCTCCGGCCTGCCCGGGTCCCCCGGAGCTGCGGCAGTTTGTGTCACCCAAACGTGCGGCCCCACACAAAATCTGCACAAAATGCAAACATAAATGTAGAAAAACGAGTTTGCTTCAGAGTTCGTCCTCGCGGGTCCCTGGAGTAACACCAGCTCCTGCTGTTCAGCCGGCAACACCGGCAGCAGCTGCCCAACACACCCAGTTCTGCTCGCAGCCCTCCATCATCTCACCCTGCACAGCGGCGTAAGGCCCCTCATCCGTCCCTCCACGACTCTGCCAGCCTGGACAAAGCCCATGGCATACTTCATCCCTGGCTTTAGAATTCCTCCAGGATCCCTGGGAAGCTCCTCAACATGAGGATGCTGAATCCCACCAGTGGGGATGCAACCAGGTCTTCAGCCCTGGCATCCTACTCCCCAAGCTCCTTTCACGCGTGTCGGAGCAGCACCCTGCAGCGATGCCGTGCCAGCTCCCATGGCTTCGTGCCCGCGGCCAGCAGGCAGGCGAGTCATGCCAGTTGAGTTGTGCCAGCCGGGATGCCCCTCGGGGTGCTCCGATCCCGCGCTCCGCTCCGGACACGCTGCTCCAGGCTTGGCTTTGCCTCTCGGCTGCAGCGGTGCTGCCCGGTGCGTGGGGCAGAGGAACAGGCTTTTTGTTCTGCCCTTTGTACAGCGCCTAGCGACAGGCAGGCCCTGGGCTAGGAGTGGTGCTTCTAGGGACTTCTGCAACACGGATAACAACGTTTATGAAAGTAGACTTAGGAAATGAGGGCTGAGGTAACCCAGGAACATGTCTGACAACTAGGATAAAGACAGAGAGCTATTGACTCTATTGCGAACTTGCTTTCCCTGGGGTCTGTTGCAAATATATATATATATCTATAGACACACACACATATAAAGTGTTTCATACACTAGTAAGTTATGTCCCTAACACATATATTCTAGAAAATAAAAAGCACACAAGTTCCCAGAGAAAAGCTAACAGTACTTACCTGTATTTATGAATTTACTTTTTTTAAACTCACAAAAAAAAGGACAACTGCTTGAGATTTGAGTAAAGGAATGGCGGGGGGGGCGGGGGGGAATGATGGTTACAAGTCAGCTGTGACAGCTGGAGAACTTATGACAAGTATCTAAAATAATTAATAATTCCTATCTCATAAATCTTCAGGATATACTTTTTGTAATTTTCTTTCCTGGCAGCAGCTGCCTTCAAATTACCATGGTTTCAGAGATATCCCATCACTTGGCAGTGTGTCACTGTGACTGTCTTTCTCCTCCTCCTCCCATCCCTCCACAGAGCTCACTAAACCTCTCTTAAAATATTCTGCCCAAGTTACCGATTCTGTCCAATGTTCCACTCTCCCTCTACTGCTCTCACTTGGAGAGGACAGAAAAACAAGTCCTGGCATAGAAAATGTCAGCTTATCACTTCAGCATCTCTTTTTCTGCTTGTATTTTTGCATCCACATGGCAATGGCATTAAGATGGAATATTTAAGCATGTAGTATCATTCAGCTCAGATAGGGACAAGGCAATCATAGAACCAGGAAAGATCTCTTATTTAAATAGTGTAATTGCTGAGATCCTGAGTTTACGTATGTATAGGGGTTTTATACGTGTGTATTTAAAGTCAATGAAGGTAAGTAGCATCATAGAGGACAGCTTTGCAGGCAGGGATGAACAGTGACTATCATCTATGCTTTGGAAATATGACATAAAGAAAACTTCCAAGAGAAGACTAAAGGGGATGCAGATAAACATTTTTAATATACACAGAGCAGATCTGAACTGGAACTTGGGGCTTGGGAACAGAGCAGGTTAAGTGTTACCTGGTATTTGAGTTTCATTCAGTTTTGTTTCTCTTTTGGTACAAATCTAATGTTCAAGAGGTTAGAGGTATAAATACTAAAAAAAAAAAAAAGGAGCAAAAATTTTTGGATGTCCCACTGAGGCTGAATTTGCAATGAACTAATGTAGCTTTTTTTTTGGGGGAGGTTGCTCTCCAAGGTGGTATCATGACATCACCCTTTTGCTGCCATATCGTGCTAGGATGACTTGATTTGCTAGGGCATAACTTCTTTTCAAGATTGCATCACTGTAATTCAAACTAGAACATACTCCTTACTTTGCCGTGCTTTTGTATTGCTTCCTTTCCATACAACTTTTGTGCCTGCATATGTCTTCCTTACCAGAGGGACAGACTCGTGCATTGGCATGTTTCTGGTCAGGTCAGCAGTGCAAGTTCTGAGATAAGATACTTGAGTAATCCAAGTAATTTCCAAAGAACTGTGTAAAACAACGAATGGAAAAAATTGAGGTTTTCATGACAATGAGGTTACAGAGATCATTTTTAGCTGCGAAATGTCATCCACCTCTGCACCAGAATACAATTCAGGTAGCTCATGGAGGGCCTTTCAACCACAACAAATGTTAATATGCTTAAGTGTCTTTGAGACTTTATGATTTATGACCTTCATAATTCATACATTCATGAAAGTGACTACTCCCTGATTTGGCAATAATTTCGTACTGCTGCTTTACAAAACATTTTACTATTCACTGTTGTTAGGAGGGGAAAAAACACAGAACACTAAATACCTTCTGACAGTGTATTTTTCATATTAAATCCCTTTTGTTTGCTTACCCACCTCCCTAGTCTGAAAAATTTGTAGTGCACAAGAAGCACTGCACGTCTACACAGGCTTTATCAGGCAACCTGTGCTTCCCCTGTGTTCCGAGTTGACCAGCTGTGAACTAGGAGACTTGACAGCTTATTAGTCCAGGACTGCACTGCGCTACTGAAGCTTCTCGTTCAGCTGGCTTGCCTTTAGCAAACTTGGAATGCGAGCAAAACAAGCTCAGATATGTCTGTTCAGCCCAACACACATCGATGTGCTGCTACTGAGAGTGGGAATTATATGGCATCTGGACTACAGAAGTCCAAAATCACAATCCTGGAAATCCCCCTCAGCTGTCACCTAGTTTGAGGAGACTCTATTCTGTACATCATTATTTTATTTCAACCACATATGCTTATGACTCTGTCTCAGCAAGATCCAAAATGCATTCCTTTACCCAAACCACTGACAGGCTTGATGTAACAGGTGTTCTTAGAACATAGCTAACAGGTAGAGACATGACCTGCTACTACCCCTTGTTTCTTCCTCCCTGCCTTATAAAACCTTAGAGCATACTCAGTTCTCTTCTCTCGTTGGGAATGTTGAAATTTTTACTTCCTACCTCCCTGCTCAAACTGCAGGACGATCCAGGTGGATAGATCCACCCTCCCTCTTAACAATAAAAGTTCTGAGATTCTTTATCACCATGATTGCTGCTCTACTGCTTTGGTTTGTCACCATGAGAAATAAGGGTTCCACTGTCTGTTTCAGGAACTATGATGTATTTCCTAACAGTCAATTGACAGATAAAATCCAGAATCAGATTATAAATGATATCAGGATTAGATTCCTGGTTCTACAAGAACAAAGCTTTTAATTGCAGTTTTAAAGATGTCATTTCAAAATGTGACTTTTGATATGGTTGCACAGAATACATGGCATAGCAAGGCTCGGGGGACTGGAGTTCTTTGCATCACCTTAAGGAAACAAATAAAGCTAGAACAGGATGATTTTTTGTTGTTGTTTTATATCCCTTGAAAAACATTAGAAGTAATTTTTTTTATATAAAACTATCACATTCTAGTCTTGTCAAAGTTCTAAAATGGCAGCTACTTTGAAAAATTAAGACCCTACTTAGTTCAGTTTTAGGTCCCATCTGGACTAGGGTATGGAACCTGGGACCTACGCAAAGATGCACTGCCCCCAGTTCAATGTCAGGTAAGGAAAGAGGCCCTTACTATTAGGCTCAATGCCTACTAAAAATAGGACACTCTTTGTAAAGACCGTTTATTGACGTTTTGCAGACACCTTAGTTCACAAGTACTGTGCAGAAGCTTCAACCTTTGTAAAACAAAATACATTTCCTGTCACAAATTACAAAGTTTGTGGATTAACACAAAGTGCCTGTCTGCACAGACCTGTAACCGATTTCTCCTGAAACATTAAGCAAAACAAGTGTCTTTGTATAAAAATTTGTGGAAGCAGATTACTACATTTTCGCTCCATCTCTCTTACTGTTGGTTTCAACATGAAGTGAAGACACTTGGACATTCTTCAAGAGTATAGTCAGTCTTCATATTACATCTACTGTTTGGTCTCCGTTTCCATCTGAGTTTCTTGAGATTCTTCAGCTTCTGAAAGTTTTTCGTCATCTAAAATTAAATATTACTATTAATCAAACATGCTTGGTTATATTTACAGAGCATATTGCAGAACTGTGTCCCATTTAAGTATTTTATGTTGATTGCCTTAAATGTTTAATTGACTATCTCGTCACACAAAATGCTATGTTTTAACCAAAAATAATCCTTCACTTTTTAAGGTTTTTATCTGTAACTGCTATTACAGGAAACATGGGGTAAAGCCTGTAATATCAATTCAAGCAAATAGTAACCAGATTGCTTCAAAGTACACGCCTTCTCTTTGTCTATTAATAGTTTATTTATTTCAAACCAAAGCCCTGCCTTCCACTAAACTGTTAACTCCTTCACAAAGTCCTAGAAGCTCAAAGGTAATCTATACATTCATATGAAAATGTATTTTAGAGACTCATACTTAATCAAGTGTTAGTAACACAAGAATAACCTTCTGCTAAAGTGCACCTAGGATTAACAGTTCATTCTGCTTAAGAAGATCTAGATGGCCTTAGAGAATGAAAATCTCCTCTTATAGCCATCTATGTATCTAATCAGGTCATGCTCAAAGGCTATATGATTATTCAGTCTTCAAAAGACATGGCAAATATCCAGCAAATAATATTATCCATATTAGAGCACAAAAAGCACTAATTTGAAAATACTATTTGTATGACAAAAGATGAGTATGTCTAAATTCTTGAATTTAGCTCTTGCATATGACAATTTTAGTCCCTGCTCTATTACAGACTCACTTTCTGAGTAGGCAAGTCATTTATCTTTCCTGTATTTCAATTTCTTTGTACAAAAGCCTCAGATGATACCATGATGGCAATGACGTGTTCAAAACTATCAAAACAGGAATTACATAAGTAAGTTTGGAAATATTCACAATACTTTTCTGTAAGAAATACTTCTACTGTTAAAAAAACCCAACAAGTACAAAACAACCTAAAATTGCTATTTGCCATCCTCATATTTTAGATAAGTCTGTCGCCTACAGATTAATCTGACACTAGTCAGGAAATGACATAGAGGCTAGCTTGTAGAAGAAAAAATTCTGAGCAATCTCAGGCTCTGGACTAACAATGGGGAAAAAAAAGATGCTGACAATGCAAAAGGGCACCAACCTCAACTGCCCATAGCTAGCCCACTGCTGGAAGCTGTACTTCCTTTTGATCCACCGAAACCCAGCCCAGTTATATATTACCTAATAACACTTACTCTCCAAGGTTTGCTGAAGTTCATGGATGGTGCTCAGGAGAACATGAAATTGCTTTCTTCTCAGCTCCAACTGGAATGATAAAATACATATTTTAGGAAACTGAGAGCACATAATTATGTTCCTAACAAATTATTGTATGAAAAACCTACCTTATCTTCAACATTTTCTTTAATGTGAGAAAGATGTTGCAGTTCTTTTCCCAAAGCTTCTAGTTGCCTAAAAAGAAATTGTCATAGTGTTTTAAAAAAGGTCTGCAAAATTCTTGCAAAATAGATTTGAACTAAGTAGAGGAAAAAGAACCATTAACTAAAGAGCAAATGAAATGACCAAGCTAAAGCCACTTCACACAGATGTTAAACTATCACGTCATAAACTTGTACTTCCAGGACTTTTACAGAAAAAAAGGCCTCCAAGCTGGAATACAGCTGTGCATCGGATGTCTGGACTGTAACAATTCAGTCCTGCCACAGATGTACTATTTATTTGAGCATACAATGACAGTTAAAGAAGTAGGTTACGTTAAACACCCATGGCATTTTCATAGGCTTCACTACTTCACAGATTTCTTTAAAATGTTTTTATTTATTCTACTCATGTCAACATAGCATCAACATGGGGAATATACTTGATAGATCTACACACCCAACACACAAACAATTACCAGACACAACAGTTGGCCAAACACAACCAAGTACCTTATCTCTGGCAATGGCCTGACCAGACAGAGTACTAGATACAGGTAGACTTTACAGTAGACATATGTAGAACAATCCACATTTTTTATGAAACTACATGATATAGTTTACACCTCAGCACACATCATTAACTCAGCAATCCATACACCTACTCATTTCCTTCTCAAATGCCAGTTTTTATTTTGACTGATTGCCTCTGGCATTAAGAGAGAAAGGAAACATTCAACACCTGTCATCTTCATTATTATTAATATCCTTTTGAAATACATAATCTTTCAACACCTCTCTGGGATCTTTCTGCAAACACTTGTTCTCTAGTGTCATTGGGACCCACCATAGACCACCACAACCCTTTTTGAGGTAGGGCAAAGAGTAACAGGTACCATATTGTACGGTAGCTTTCCAGTGAGGATGGAGCATCAACTCTTACACCCAAACCTCCAGTTTGGCCCTTCTACTTTTTCTCTAATGCCTACTGTAATTTATGCTCCATGCAATGAGAGTAAATGTTTCTTTAAACACGGATTGAGCTGATGATCCCTGATTAAATAGCTGGCAGAGCCATATAATGGTCAGCAAGGAAATAAAAATTTTGGTTTTTTTCCTGAAGCACTTACAGCTGCTGCAACTAGTCTGGGCAGGGAACCCCAAGAAGACCTCCAGTCCTAAGTAACTCACAATGGCTGAGAAAAGGGTCTGTTTTAGTGCTACCTGAGGGTGTTGTCTTTTTTTCAGCCAATATGCTTGCTACCTTGAAGAGAATGCCTGAAAAAGGGTTGGGTATGACATTATCCCTCCCTTTAAGGAACAGGTTAACAGCTTATAGGCTCATACAGTGACTTTGCTAGCATTTGGTTTCTAGTTTCTTAAACACTTCCATTTGACCAAACCTTGGTTTACACTGTGCTGTCAGGTATAAGCATGAAGAAGACATGCAATTTTTTGCTAGTAACATCTAAGCTACATCTGGAATTTTACTTCTTTTACTTTTCGCTCCAAAGAATCTTTGCCTAGCCTTCTCATTTTTGTATCTCCTTTTCTAAGACCCAGTGTCATTTCTCGGTCCTCTTAACAGCTCTTCTGATACTGCATCTAATTATGCTGCAGACACTGCCATTTAGTAGTTCAGCTCCTGTGACTTCCTGCATTGGCTCCTGTGCATTACTTGTGATTAAGCCGGTAACAGCTGCTGCTTCTTTTGTGCTGTATGACTGTTGTTCCAAGAAACAGTCCCCTAAAAGCTGAGAGAAAGTATTTTTCTGAACTTTGTCCTATTGTGCCTTATAACCTCCAAAAGCTATAAATGTAACTCTCACAATAAGCCATGGCATTTCTCCTCACAAGAAGTTTTCTCAAGTGTTTTTAGTGATTAAGAGTTCCACAAAAAGCGTGACATTGTTAGTGAGGCTCACTTCCTCCATTCTGATTAAAGGGTGTTCCTTCTTGGTTCATAGTATGATTTTCTGTATACTTTCCTCAAACTGGAGTGAAAAGAAGCCTCATAATTAAAATCCTGGATGAAAACTTAATCTAGTACCTATATTTAAAGTCTATTCACTTGTAGAGGTCACTTAAAGCTAAAACACCTATCTATGTACCAAACTCCCTTTAAAAATGTTCCATTCTGCTATTATGTCGTATTTCCCCATCTGTAAAATGGGGGATTGTACTTGCTATAGTTCAAGTCTGTGTCTTTGACTACAGATATGGAGGACTAAGGACAAAAAGGGCATACAATGTAGCCATTCTCCCAGTGGATGAACATACTGGTATTTCAAACTGTAATATATCCTCCCAAACAGATGATAAAATTAAGTTTAAGAGAAGTCAAAATGCCAAATTTACTAGCTGTAACTTTCCAAATTTCTAGCTTTGCTTGAGAAACTTATGCTTGGATGTGTTAAGCAAAATCAGAACAAGCCCCCCAAACCTAAACAACCTGGCATCCTCTAAGAAAAAAAAAGTACTATCGTTTAGCTGTTTCCATTCTTAATCAATTGACTTATCTGAAAAACTTCACTTTTGATAATTCTTTATTATGACGCTTGGCTTGATAAGCAGCATATGCTGACTAATGAAGTAAGAAGCAGTCAAGCCTCATGAGAATTGCCTGTAATAAAGTTGTGGTAATAAAATCCAGGCACAGAAAAACAACATACAAGAAAGAAACGTGTGAAATATTCTCAGTGGCTTATAGCTATAAAGTTGCTATTATTAGGATAATAATACAATAAAAAAATCTTCCTTTTGTTATGAAAGACTGCGGAATGTGAAAAGACAGCCTCCCTCTACAATTTCAAGTGGGAACAGGATAGGTACAAACTGTGCTTAGATGAGACCAGTAACCCCATGCTACATTTTTAATCATGTTACAAACAAAAAACTCATAGATGCAGTAAGTCCTGGAAAGTTTCTGTGGCTTGATAAAGTTAAAAAGATTACCTTCCCACCACTTCCCAAAATGACCCAAAAGCACAGCCAGTGATCCAAATCCAACACTGACACAAGCAATACCGTAAGTTACACACAAGGTGAGTTGGACAACAGGTAGGTCTAACCTGCGTGCCAGGGCAGGTTGTATTGTAGTACACAACATGGTAATTTATAACCGGGCATGCAGGAACAACTACTACAAGGAAACCAAAGAAAACCTAACAGCTTTCTCCTGCTTTGTCTCATCCCACCTTGCTTGTGTGCTATGTATTTTGCATGACTACTGAACCCCTTGCTGGCACACTTTACAGCACTTCCCCACTATCTCTCTTTTTCTGAGCAACTCATCCCTGGTAAACTGACATTAGATATGCATTTACAAGTTCACTTAACAATGGAAAAATGTCAAACACAAAATGATTAGGAATGCTTCTGAAGCCATACAGATGGAGATTAAGTAAAGAAATCTGATAAGCACACAATTTTGAAATGAAACCAAAGACTGTCTTGTGTCAAAAGAAATTGTAGAAAACTGAGTAAGGTCAAACTGAAACCAAGGGAATGTTAAATTTTGTGACTTCTAGCTTACTGGATTATTATAATTTAATGCAGTCTCACACTTACTTCAGTGTTTCATGTCTGTCTGGATGATGCTGTATGACTTTGGCCAATGCATCATATTCTGAAAGGAATTTAAATAGTTAGTCTAAATAGTTCTGAAAGTATTGATTCAAGAACCAAAAATCAAGTACCATAGAATGGTACAGATTCTTTCTCCTTCTTGAAAAACTATTTTAACATTATTCAAAGTTCATATTCAAAGTTCAAAAACACCTTACTTACATAAAAATGTACCTCCAAATAGACACATATAAAAATGTAAATATACCATACTATAACATTTCAAAGTAGATGATTACATCAAAAGAGATTTTGAATGAACTACAGATATGATTGTAGACCATTACCTGATCACTCTGACTTACCCAGTGCTCGTGATTCGTAAAGGATAAGGCCAGAAAACATGACCTTTAGAAAGTTCTGCATGGCTGCACACAGTCTTTTGTGTGTGATTCATAAGCATTGGTTTTAGATACAATCTAATGTATATGTACAGATAATGGTGCTGTAAAATGTTACACATAAGATTTTTAGAGAAAAACGCTGCATGAGAAAAAACAGGAATTTTTTTTAAACTGTATTACACATTAAGAACAGCATTATGGTTATATAGGTAACTAACATAGCCATTGCCTGATACTAAGATTGTACGTATGCCAACTACCTCATTCACATGGAAAAATCTGTGCTGCAGGCCAGACAGAACATACCAAAAAGCAAACACTTCAGACCTCTCTTTGTGGAGATGCAAGAACTGCACATTCCTACTGGTCAAGATTCCTTCCATTTCCAGCTGAGTTTAAAATCACAAATTTGCTCAAACAGTTATATTTTAAACCTTTCACCTGTTATACTTTAAAAATTTTCTTTTTGCATTTTATTTACCAAGAAAAAACGAATTCTTGCTTCTCAATTGCTAATCTTTTGATAAACCAGTATTACAGGGAAATACTTTAAGTTTCAATTGAAATTATCAGCACATACTTTTAAGAGCAGGGAAAAAATACACCTCTTATAACAGGTATTCAGAAAGGACACGTACAGAGTTGTTGGATGTGTAACTGGCACCACTGTCTCTGTGTATGCCAAGGCATTACCTTCCCTTAAAAGCTGAAGGCATATAGTTCCACGATCTTCAGTGCTGGGTGTACGTCTTGCTGTTCATAATGTGCTTTAGCTCTTCTCAAGGCACCTTGTGACAGAATGCTTTTGGGGTTTTTCTTTGGCCTGAAAATGCCTCTCTGAACTACTGTTTTAGGTTTTCCCAATGTTGCATGTCATTGAGATCTACTGGTTCAATCTTGCCTGCCACATCCATCAAAATCTTTTAGTAGTGGGTGTGGAGGCCACCAGACTAAACACCGTATTCATGATGCCAGTATATTCCATTGCACTTTCAAAAAACTGGCATCTATTTTCCAATACAATGTATTTTAAAAGATAACAAAAAAATGAAATTGACCAGTGTAAATACACATGTTGCTCCTTACCCTGGCGATTTTTTCGAATCCTTTTTGCTTGCAAGATTTGTTTTTTGCATTCAGAAATCTTCTCGTGTGCTGCAGCTATACTATTTTCTTAAAAAAAAAAAAAAGTATAGTTATATTGAAATCAAACAATACATGTAAAGAAGCCAATCTGTCAAATTATAAAAAGATAAAGAGCTGTTTGCGACACGGTGGCCTGCTAGCTCTGTCAGCTTCAAAACTACATACACTTCAATACGTTTAAAAAACTTTTATTTGTATGTATTTTATATATTGGTAAGATGCTTACAGAATTTTTATGAGTGCTATCTATTAAGAAAAAAAAAACCCAAATCATTCATCATAAATACATATTATGTTCCCTAGAGCTAGCTCGAGCTTGTTCATAAAAAAAGAAATTGCCAAACAGAAAACCGTAATATATCTCATCTTTACCTATATCCTTATAGATTTTTTCATAATTTTCCATTTCTCTCAGGTTCATATCATACACCAGAAGAGTTTTTCCCATTGAAAATTCACACTGTGATAAAGTACTCAGCATCCGTTGGTACTGGCTGTAACTGAAAACAGACAAGATATTTATTCCTAAGCATCTTAAAAATAAATAAATAAATAAATAAATAGAAAATAAATAAAAGATACCCTCTACCTTTACAAAGCAAGAAAACAAAGCCTCATGTAGCACACGGAACAGTTAAGTAACAATTATGAAATAAAGTGTTTCAAAGATTCAATGTGTAATTTTTTGAAAGTTGCAGTTAGAAACGTGGCATATATTAATTCCACCATCACGTCCCTATAGGTGTGAGGACTAGAGCGAAGGGCAAATTGATCCAGGGCTTATGAATCTCTCAGTCAGGGCTGGCTCTCTGACTTCTGAGATTACTGTTTTAATACTGCAGTGTTACACTGTACACACCGTCGTTATATTATGTCCTCCGGGAATTTAGATCTGGTACTAGTACAGACCCCACAGCACACCACCATGTTGTCCTTCACCCCTTACTACTTTAGCCTGATGTTTTAAAAAAAAAGAAAGAAACACAGCAGCAGAAATACCAGCAGTATTACCCTTCCCTAACACAATAAATGCAGAACTGCCAACTAAAATATTCAAGTCATGATCCTGTTATAATAGCGGGACTCCCAGATGGATCACGCAGCGGCACAATGATCCTGAGGGCATTAGAGCGGCGCTGGCACGTTTCATGATACAGCCTGCAGTCTTCAGTGATTTCTGACCCGTCTCTCGTCCTCATCTCCTACCATGGTGCTCAGCATTTGTACTGGGAACACCACAGAACCACACTGAAAAGCTGATGTGTGTATATATATATATATATATATATACACACACACACACATTTTACAATGGATCTCTTCCAAACGGATCAAGCCCAGTTTTCCACTGAAATGCAAGCTAAACAGCTCCAAGACTTAAAAAAAACCCAAACAACCCAAAAAACAAACAACAACCAAACAAAACCCAGAAAATAAATACCCTTCCTCTTGAGATCCGGAATTACACCACTTAATGAAACTCTTCACCAACAAATTGATCCGCCTGTCGTCACCAGCACCATCGCCATCGATCAGGAGTCGCTTGCGGATAACTTCATCTGAGGAAAAACTCCTGTGTAATGCCTCCCGCTACGGCAGCCGCATGCCGCGGCCAAGCGCGGGGCTCCCGCAGGCCGCCAGGGCCCGGTTCCCCAGGCTGAGGCGGGAGGCCCCGCCACAGCGCAGGCGGACCGCGGGCTGAGGGACCCTGGGCCCGGGGTGGGGGTTGCCCCAGGCCCGGCCGTGCCCCGCCATGAAGGGCCCGGCAGCGGGGCTGTGGGG
>JAVJGJ010000047.1:16118573-16144525 GCA_035590215.1 Microhierax caerulescens
CCCGGCCCCGCCGCCCCCCGCCCGGGCCGCTCCGCCATGCCCCCGGCACATGCTCCCTCGCCCTCGACGCCCCGCGGTGGGGACACCGACAGGCCGGGGTGCGCCTGGGCCGCCCTCCCACCACGCTCCTGCCTCAGGGCGTCCTCCCCGGGCTGCCGCTGCCATCGCCCTCGGCAGCCCCGGCCTCTCCTGACAGGGCAGCCGCAGGGCTTCGGCCCTGTGGTGATGGCGGCGTGCGTGGGGGAGCAGGTGGTCAGCCCACCACAGTGGCCGGTGCTGAGGCGATGGCACCATGAGGGTGGTGGGACCCGTGGCGGTGGCTGGCTGGGCCCTGTGGCAGGGAAGCACAGCAGTGCCGAGCGCTGGGTGCTGGTACCTGGCGCGGGTGCAGGGGACGTGCCTGTGGCACAGCGTGAGGGGACCGGGCTGGCCTCTCCGAGGCCACCCGTGGGTGCATCCCTGCTCAATGCTGGGAAGGCAAGCAGCAGGGCCCGGGGTGTGCAAAAAGTCATTATTTTGATGTGTTTCTTGGCCAGTCTGGCTGTCGCCAGCAGGTAGGAACAGAAGTTGTTTCCTCCTACCCTGAAGAACTAAGCTGGCACTGGAGAAGGAGGCTAGAGGTGGCTGGAGAAAGGAGATGTTAAGGTGTTACCCAGTGTTGACTTTTAGGCTTTTGGCCACTGGCTTTGGCACTCGGGCAGTGCCAAAACTGGCCCTGTTATTGTGGTATGTATCATGCTATGTGAGACACATGTCCAGAGCCTGACACCCACCTATTCCCTCTTCGTTTTGGTTTGGACATTGAAGTAGCAGTGGACTTGTTCTGCTCAGCACTTGGCGTTGACAATTTTAGAGTCGTGGGGAAAACCAGGGTATGAAAAAAACCATGAAGGTGTGGTATAACCTGTGGTTTCCTGGTTTTAAAGCTGTGAGTGATTGGGAGGCACTTTTTTGTTCTGGATAGTGGCATTTAACAGCTATTACGGATTTGTGGAGTGTTTCAAGACAGTACTTTGTTTTCAGTAGGCAACTGGTCAGATTCTTTGGAAGGTGCTGTTGGGAAAGCGTTACGGGGAGCGGTTGTTAAAACCCTGCCTGGACTTTTGGAATAAAGACTTGCTAACATAGAAAACCGGGATAAGTGATTTCTGTTCTTGAAAGTTTTTGTATTATGTGATTTGTGAGTGACATAATTTTATGTGAAAACCTAACTCTCTATTCAGTTATACAAAGTTTAAGCCAAAGAACAGGCCATGAATTCATGAGGTATATAAGCATTATTAAAAAAGCTCGCTTTTATGAACTCTGAATTTGTTGCTGTAGTTGATTTGACAAAAACCTTTGTTTTTCCTAAGGCTTTGGTCACTGTGATACAGCCCTAGTATTTTGCCAAAAGGTGAGGAAAAGACCTAACTGAACTTCCCTACACAAATTTTGTACAGTGATGTTTGTTGCTGCCTTTCCCTGTTTACCTACTGATTACGTCTTGGAAGTCTTAAGCATCTTGAAGCATCCAGTCTTATCAAGACAATATTTTTCTTGCCCTTCTCTGACTGCTTTCCATTTTGTGAGTCTTTTCCATTTCTACCAGAGAGAGAAGTTGATCTGAAGACTATTGTAGCTGAAAAACCAGTTATTTATTTACATAAATATTTATTTAATTATGTTAGAATACTTTTGTTGTTTAATCCAATGTAATCTTTTCTCAAATTTTGTTCATCATTCTGGTGTTGGTCAGATAGTCTTACTAAACTATACTCAATAACAAATAGATAGTACTTGAGTAATTAATTTAGAATACAGCAGTCCACATGATTAATAAGATTTAATGACTTTTGTGCTGTTCTTGTCTTCATGTGTGTTACTAATTACAAGATTCTTATAAATTCTCTGTTCTGAGTCTTTGGCTCATAAGAACAGTTTTGAGAACAAAGCTATTATTTTTCTTTTTAAGACAGGGCATCATCAATGTTCATTAACTTTTCTCTTTTAGAATGGGAAGTAGAACTTGGTAAATAGATCATAAAGAATCTCACTAAGGCTATGTATTGATGTAATAGCCTGTTCTCTTTCCTGCTCTATTTTGCCATTTTAAATATCCACAAGATGGTTTTGCCCAGGAAGCCATTTCCAGCTTACTGGATTTCTGTATGCACGAGAATTTGCTGTCTTTGGAGTCTTCTTTCAATTTGCTCCAAGTAGAGCTCCTCATCTTGTAAGTACGAAACAACCCTTGTTTCGCATGTATGGAGCATGTGTTGCACTGAGCTGTATACAAGCATGTTTTTTCCATTAATTTGGTGTCATGCGTGATGTAGATCTCTGGAGCAGGGTTGACCTACTCTTATTTGTTTGTCCTTCATCAGTTCATGTATTGTGTGCAGATTCTGTCAAGCCATAGTCTTTTATATAATCTCTCAAATGACTGGCAGAAATACTGAGCAGCATTGGACCTCCCTTAAGGTATCAGTATTGGAGATTCATGCAATAGGAAAAAATGTCTTGCACAGGCTATAGCACCTTACTTTGTGTCTTTTGGAATAAGTACCTGTGTGTGCAAGCTTTCAACCAAGCTAAATGTGATGTCGTTTTCCCTCTTTCCTTGAATTCCTTTATGTGTGCCATATGGTAAGACCCTGAAGCAGCTTATACATAATAATTTATTGCACACCTGTCCTTGTCAGAAGTGTTAAATGATCCTCTGTAATGTTTCCAGGTGACTCTGGATACAAGAAGTATAAGCTTGGTAAGTTTAGTACTGCAAGATGTTACACGTGTGTGGAACTGGTTCAGATTTTTCATTACTATCCTCTTTTTGTGGAAGAAATGGCTTTTAAGTACACCTCTTTTTTTTTTTTTTTTTTTTTAATTGAGGAAATATGTTAATGCTGAAGTTTTCTTTCCTGAAAAAAAAATAAATGTATGAGAGTCAAACTTTAAAGTGACTTTATACCTTCTCCCCTTTTCTTTAACTTTATATATATATTCTTTTTTCCAACTACAGAAAAAGTTGATGGGGAAGAAGCTTTTTTAGTATTCCAAGCTATAATGAGCTATGATTTTTAGAGCCAAGAAAACAGCTTTAACTATTGATGAGGTGGATTTAAAATATTTTCCCTAAGCCTCCCTAATAATTTATGAGGTGGTTTTAGATTCCAGGTTTTCTTAGTGTTGAATAACTTCTAAATCAAACTGTTGTGTGTCACTAAATCTTACAGAGATCTAAGTATAGTAGGTCAGAAACTACAAGGTATTTTTATCCAGTCCAACCTATATTCTTGTCAGAAAGCCATACCAAATTTATTTAGTGAGACCTATTTTATGAAAGCCTATGTTTAGCATTACTTTTTACTACCATCCTTTATTTCTTTGTTGATTGTATACTGTGATTTTCTGTAAGACTAATACCAAGCTAACCTATTGGTGTCACCCTGTTTTCTTGTTTTAAATTATGTTAGTGGTATAGTTTCTTTGCAGTGTTCTGTAGCCTCAGCATTTACTGAAAACCAGCATCAGTCTTTCAAGAGCTTGTTACCTTGTTCTGTAAAAATCTTTAGATACTAGCTGTCTAGTTCTGCAGATGTTAAAATATTCACTTTCGTCAGATAAAACTGAAATTTTTCAATCCATTGATTGTGGTAAACAAGTAGTAGTGTTTTGTTTTTGGGTTTGCTTTTTTGGTTTTTTTATTAGATACTAAGCAATGTGGTTCTTAGCCTTGCAAAAAGCTTTCCTAACATGGACCCTTGTGTTTCTGCAGAGCTAGCACATTTTCATAGAATTACAACATAACGAGAAAAAGCAGAGTGAAAATACTTGTTGCAACTATAGTGACAATAACAATAATTTAAAAATGCAACATTTTGTTATCCAAATAGTAATCAATTTTGTTGTTTACTGCCTGTGTTACCAAGATTGATTAAATGTACTGTTAATACCATACTTTAGAAACCAGGCTTCTATCAGATAATAATATAACCATAAGCTGTGGGCTACAGGATTGTTTTTATTTCTTTTTCACTTTATAACTGAAAGAAGTATGTAAAATTCCAGAATTTTTTGTCAGAAGCACTTTGCAAAATACAAGTCCTGGAAATATTTTGTTCATTAGAAAGATTAGAAAGATGTTACGTGACCACTACTTTCCTCATGAAAGGAGACAAAAGCTTATCTTAGTAATTTCAAAAAAACCAACAGTGCTGCATAGTCTTTTTTGAATAACTTTTTCCTAAAGGCTCTGTCACTTGGTTCATCTAGATTATACAGGTGGCATTCTGATACTGCTCTTTTTCAGATATCTTCACAGGAATTATATAACAGCTTTCTACATTTCATATCTGGATTCTACTGAGTATTTCTGAAGCTTGAAGATCAATTATTGTACATTTTAAGGCAAACTGTCACTATTTCATTAAAGCTTATTGAACAAGCTAAAACTGCGTGATACTGGAAATTTAGGTACTCAGTGTAGAAAACATCTTATAGGGGCAGGGATGTGCCCAGCAAATGAAAATGTCTTGCATGTGTGCCAAAGGTGCTTTAATTGAGGCAGTGGAATAACCAAGTTAGAAGTGGTACACTGGATCCACAATTCCTATTTCCAGTGGCTTGGCAGGTTCCTACTTTGCAAGGAAATCTAGGTATTTTTACAGGTATGTTGTGAAACTCAGTGTCATGAAACTGCTGCAAGATGGATTAGATGGTTAGATTTTTCTTTTAATCAAAAAACTATTAACACTGTAGACTTCAGCTGCCTGTGCAATGCCTTGGAGATCATGCACGGTGCATTCTGTGATTTAAAATGGCTGTCAGGTAATTCTAGGGTGGCATTTCATGTATTTTGTAAGGAAGCAGCCATTTATTCTCTTGGAATTATTTTTGGCAGGTTAGTTATCTAGTAGCTTCTTAGTTTATTTGCAGGATGTTTTCAGTGTGGCTTGCTATATTATTATTTTTTTTTTAATAAAAAAGATCATATTTATATTTTTCCTTTCCTAATCCTTCAATTCATGGGTATGGTAACATTTACATTGTGCCCTGAAGATCGTAAGTGGTGTGCCAAGAGTTTTCAGGGGAAGAGGTGGATGTTGAATGAGGTTTTAGCACCGACTAAGATGAGACTTTGTCTTTGTTGGCATTGGGCCAAATGGTAAATGTTTGTATTTAACTGTGGCTTGAAACATTGGATGAACAATAGGTGAGTTGTGAATATGGTATTTACTTATATCACGTTTAAATAAATGTTAGTGCTACTGAGGAAATTTTGCACAAAGATTACAAGGGAAAACAGGCATTTCCTCCTTTGGAAAGCAGCCCTTGCCCGACTTCAGAGCAGCGTTTTCTGAATCACGTGGCCAGATGCTTTGACTTGGCTAAGAAAGCTGAATCAGAACTATTGCGCAGCTTCTGAGTCAGCTTTTCGAAGTTTAATAAAAGTTGGTTGGTTAGTTTTGTTTTGTTTTATTATTTTCTTTTTGTAAAGCAGTCCAGATCTGGAAAAGACCTGTAAATTTTACAAGGCTTTGAGTTTGAGCATATCATGGAGACATACTGAAAGAAATGCTTCTGTCTCAGAAAATGAAGAAAGAGAGTATCAGGTCGATATTGATAAACTTGTTTCTCACTTTAAATTGGGTTTATATGCTGCTTTGGATCATTTTATGGTATATTTTCTTTTAATAGAGTAAAAAAAATCTGGGTAGTATTTAGGCACAACTACCATTTACAGTTCCCATAAAACATGATACACTGAAGCATGTTCTCACCTCCTGATTTCTGAGTGAGGCACAAGCCTGAGCAGTGAAATAGAAATAATAGGAGGCACGGTCGTATGTTTTGGTAATGCCTGCTCAGTTTTAGGCTTTAGTATGTCATATGTGGAATGAAAATACTGAACTTTGTTTCTGACCATCATTATCCTACTGATAATGGAAGCAGAGTAAAACCCCAAAGAGAAGTTGTGGCCTCCTTAGGAAGAAGGCATGCCCTCCTCAGTTTCTTTTTCTTTTTTAAGTGGGCCAAATGTATTTTCAGTTGCTGTCAGAGCAGAGGGTTTGAATTTATACTTCAAACTATGTTTAATGAGAAGATACCTGGTCTTTTCCAGCAGAGACTCTCAGATCCAGGAGGGGCAGATCCAGGCTACGGCACTTCCTTGCTGTTCTCAAGCTGGCTGTACCAAAGGGAAGGTTGATCTAACAGAGTCCAGCTGGGTCACGTTTCTGTGAAGGTGGAGGGGGCCAAATGCTTTAGTATTTGCTGGTGTTTCATTAAAATTATACCAGCCAGAGCAGCTTGAAGATGATGAATCTGCACATTTTCTACGCAGTAGCCAAAGTAGGAATGCTTAAATCCTGCCTATATCCAGGGCTAAGCACCTTTCCCTAGGGAGCATTTTGGATTCATGCTCTCTTGAAATTAGGATCATAAGCCTTTTCTTTCAAAAAGGGAGCAAAGGTCAATCTTTGCTTTCAAAACCCAGGAGGTGGCAATGGTTCTGGTTCCCTTTTCGTCATTAGCAGAGCTGTTATCCGCTACACTGCTCACCACATGTGTGGGAGACTTCAACCCAGCTATCCTCCTTCCTGAGGGGATTAATGCCCATAATTCCTTCCATCAGAGTGAATTTTCTAATCACTAGGCTGTTGACTAGTATGAGGTAGTGTTGCTGTCAGAAAAATAGAACACAATGGTGTAGCCCAACACAGAAGATTTTAAATGACTGAGGACTAAGGAAATAATCCATAAAAACAAACTAGTAGTTTCATAAGTGCAAGAGAAGAACATGAAAGATAATTTTTGCATTGCAGATCAGATTATGTTCAAAGATGTATGAGTGTCTTTCTGGTGATTTCCAAATTTTATTTGCAAGCAGGGATAGAATTTGGACTTGAAAAGCATAGGCAAATAGAAAAAATCAAATTGTGGAATAAAATAATTTGCTTCATAAACTCTTTTGGTGAGTTGCAAAAGGTAAATAGAAAAATTAATGTCAAACATTGCGAAAAAGAGAAATTGTACACTAAATACATTATCTATAAAGTGTGTGTATACATGTATGTATATATATTCATGTAGATTTTCAGTTGAGATACAAAAGTGCTTCTATGTGTGCTCAAAACAATAAGCACAAAATGTTACTTCTTTTAATAGTATTTAGAAAACTCCCAAGGTAACTTTTTTTATAATAATGTTTTAGTAGAGGCTTGGTATAAACTAGCATTCGGGTTTGCTTGTTGTTTTTTCTTTTGCAAAACCTTAGTACAGAATGTTTGAAAACCACAAGGAGTTCTTTTTTGGTCCTCTGCCTTTTGTCTTTGTTTTAATAAAAACTCAAATGTTGATTATACATAGAGAGAATTGAACTAATGAAAGAGGCAAGGCAGATAAATTGGATTTTATAACTTTAATGAAGATTGACTTGTAAGAGAGGGGAGTAAACCAAGGCCATGCTAATGATGACTGCAAGCATGCACCTGTGATTGTGTGGTTCATTGTAAATATTTTCACTTCAGTTTCATTCCAGCCTTGCTTTGGCAGTTACGGTTTGGTGTTTTTTTTTCATTTTTGAGACCTGCTTGTGGTTTGTGGTGTGTGTATATATATATGTGTGTAAAGTTAGGATGGTGTTGAACAATAAGATATTCTGAAATATAATTGTGTGCATGTATATTAACGTAAATCACATGGTATTTTTTTTTTTTAAGTCATGAATTTGAAATTTAATTTTAAAAGTACCTAAATTGCACTTGAGCTGCAACCACTTTGTCCAGATTGGAATAGGAGGATATTTACAGTCAGGTTTTCTGGTAGAGCTTTTCTTTCCTGTTAAGTTATGTTATGTGAAAGACTAGCACAAACAGGAGCAACTGACTGTAACTGTAGTTTGTCATCAAACAAATTGAAGGAAATAGCTCAAGAGCTGCTGTTTTCAAATGTTTATGTTAATGAAGTCTGTCCAGGTCATGCAAGCTCTTGAAGGGATTTTGAACTTTACTAGTCCTGTCAAATGTTGGTGTAGACTGGTAATATGACGATAACGCAGGTAACAAGTGTCCTAATTATTAGGTTATTCTTATTGAACCTTTATTTGTAATTGCTTCTTTATAGAGTCTGTTCCCCATTGTGTCTTTCTAGGACTGGCTTTACTAAATTTGGCACAGAGTTACAACTCTAAGACAGACATTTTGCAACCTACATTTTCTTTCTGCTAGTAGCAGCGAGTATAATTGCTATTCTGTGTCTTTTTTTCTGGTGGTGATTTTTCTCATTGCTCTTCTGTGGAGGTGGGTGCTAAGAGAATGTGTTGCTCCCCTGAAGAGGCCTCTTAAACTTATTCGGCAAATGTAGTTGTCTTTAAATAAGCAGTTGTTCTGTTAGCTTCTGTGCAGGTGGTGTCTTTTCAGCAGCTGCAATACTGCTGTTGCTTGGGGAAAAAAAGGAAATGGGTAGCTCTAGCACAAGACAGCTTCTAGTAGGTATGGGTAGGGTACAGGACTGTTTGTTGTGGTTGAGAGATGTATTACAGTAATTCACATCAAAATGTGAATTATGAAATGGGAAAATCTTATCTTAACTATGTGTCACTGTAGTTAAAGAAGAATAATTTCTGCTAAGCCAATTGTCAGCAGGGCCTAGGCTTCCCTAGGCTCCATTACACCTTTTGGTAGGAAAGGAGGAAAGAGTCACTTAAGTTTTGTGATCTCTTTTGCCAAAAATCAATAGCCATCAAGTCAGAAATCTTCCCAGGCAAGTGTCTTCCTCAAGAAAAATACTGAGACTGTGATACTGTTGTCTGTTGTTATCAGAGAGTTTAAGAGTAAAATTTGCTTTAGAAATACAAATACTTCAAAAATAGAAAATGTAACTGTTGAGAGTTTATGCACATGAATATAATATTGGAGGATATATAAAAGAAAAACCTCACTTTTATGTGGTCATATTTTGCAAAGATTTACTTTGGTACTTTCAGATTAATTTTTGACTGTTTTTCTTGCCATTTCCTGAGTATTTTTCTGTTCCTAGTTCTTCACTAGCTCTTCTTTGTGCACCATCTCTGATATGAACAGGAAAGTGCAGAGTTTTATTGCAGGGTATTGGGGCCAACCTCCTTTTTATATTTGTACTCACACCATAATAGTGACATTTTATTATCTCAGGAACATGACTTGAATTTTTAATGTGACAGCAATATCTCTTATACTTTTTTTTGGTTTATTTATAATTATAAAACACTATGTAGTGAAGGAGTGCCTACTGTGTCCATGCTGAACTTCTTAAACTTTCTTAAACAAAAAAAATATGTACAATATTAAGGATCTCAAGTTTGTGAAAATCAGACTGCTTGGTCTACTTGAGTTTTGAAATAAAGTATTAACTGCATGCATGCAGGACAACAGGGTCTGTATTGAATGAAATTAGGAAAGAGGAAGTGTGTAGATGTCCGTGCAATTGTTGAAAGATCTGAAAACGGTGACGTATAACCAAGTGCCAAAATAATGCTATTCCTTAGCTTAGTAGGAGGGGACTGAGAGAGTGAGAAGGCACATCTATTGAAGAGTGTTGCAAAGCTGGGTCGGGGCGGCGGGGGAGACTTGTGGCAAGTAGGGGGAAAAAACAGATCAGATTGCAGCAATGAAGATTCAGCATGGACAAACACAGTTTTCTAGTGGAAGTATTGAAAGGTTAGAATAATCACCACCTGTGGGGACTATGGTGCTTCCATTACCCAAGGTCTTTTAAGAACAGGTTGGATTACCTGTATTGTTCCCACCAGATAGTTCAGTTATCATGCCCTGGGGACGAGTGATGGACTGTCTGACCTTCGGAGGTTCCTTCCATCTCTACTTTGGTTAACAGATCTCTAATTACACATTGCACAGATTTTAATAGGATCAGAGTACATAAGTGATACATGCTGAAACCTATTTTCTGTGTCTCTAACCTGTTTAGCAGTTCTATTTTGACTGGAATTTGTTATATCTGTAAGAAAAACTATGGTAGTTGTCAACAAAAGCTTATGTTTTTCAGTGGGTTTGATTTTTGGCAGTGTGTTTCTTGCATGTTATCCTCCAAGACAATGCTATAGCGAGTACCTGTCATCCTCCTGTTTAAACACACTCCTTTGCTGTGATGTTGCATCCAGGCCAGTTACAGAATTGTTAATCTACTTGGAAAGACTTAAGAGGATTCATGGAGTGCCTTGTGGGAAAGTGTGGCCCAAGTATGGATGAGAATGAGCAATTGCTCCAGCTGGCTGCATGCATGCATTAGGCAGGAACTGCTGATTTCAATAGACTACAACTTGACATTTGGTTCATCTGCAGGTAGCCACGTTCAACAGCAAGTTTTGTAATCCCATTTGATATCATTTTACCTATGAATATGTATCCCCTTAGGAAAAATTAATTTCTTAGTGGGACAAGCAGTAAAAGGATGTATACTGTGTGACCTGGAGGTTGTGTGTCTGTTGCAATGATAAACATGAGAAGAAATCTTGTGTTTTGATAATGCTTCATTACCAGTCGTCTTGACCGTGAGCAGAAGAGTGAGGAAACTGGAGAACTGATTCCTTCACAAGACATTATTAGCCATAGCTAATAAATTATCTTAATAGCTAAAGAGTATGCTAGTATTTACACAGCTGTGGCTTCATATCTGTATATGGTTTGCAGAGAAGGTAACCGCTACTGGGAACATGTTAAAATGCAAATTATCATATTCTCCGGGTAAATAATAACAACAAAAAAATCCTTTTATTCAGTTAAGGAGTATCGGGTGGTTGATTAATGCTTGGGTATTGTGTACCCTGTTAATAGCTACATAAGCAGTAGTAAGAGAAAGATTTTATTTTTACATAGTATAATAAACAGCTGTGAATTAATATAGTATATAAAGATGTGTCAAATTTACAGTGTGTAAGAAGTGGTGTTGGCTTGGGTGGGCTTTCATAGACATTTAATCCACTAGTATGTTTGGGTCAGTATGAATGTGTTTCTTAAAATGAAGATGTTAAGGTTTTAAATTAAGTTTCATGCCACAAGAAAAACGTCTTTCATCTCATTACTATCACTAATGCCATGAATGTTAAAGCTTTGTCAGCATTTTTACACAGGTAATCTTTGAAAGGTGACCGTTGCATCTTCAGCTAATGAAGAAATTTTGTATTTGATTTCTTAGCATAGCCTAGCATATTTCTTACAAAACAATATGAAATATAGGATTTACTTGAAAAGCAGTATAGTGATATTTTATATATATTTTCTCCACATGTACAACTTAAGTGTTTGTTGCAGAATGCAGTTGCAGGTTTTGGAGAAAAGCAGGGAGGGATCGGCCAAATGCTCATTAGTCAGAAGGCATGCTAAGAAGAGAAACCGAAATAATTTCATTTTTTAAGCTAGTTGTAACTTTCTGGAGTGTGAGTTCTTGGTTTTTTTGAATGGTATTAACATTTCTCTCATTGCTCCGACATTTTTCTCCTTGTTCCCAGTACTGTGTTTCATGTGAGGCAGTGTGCTCTGACTCTAGGTGGCAGTCACTGGTAGGCAAAGGAAAGAATCGTTCTGGGTTGTTTGGCTTGGACTCTGCAAGTCTCTGCACTTCTTCTAGTTGGCTTCTCTAGCTGGAATTTTTATGGTGTTGGACAGTAATAAAAGTGTCACCTCAGCCTTTCTCCCTTCTGAACTGCGACAGAGATATATTGAAGAAAGGGGAAAAAAAAGGCAAAAAATAAGAGAATCTGAGAAAATGTTGCAGCAAAACATTCACAAAAAAGTTTAGTAATGCTGATGGTAGTGAAGAGGGTTTTTATATCAGCAAGACTCTTGTCCTAAATTAACAGAAATAAATTTGTTTATAATGGAAGAAATACCAGTTTCCCTCTAGATTCAGTGTCAAAGAGTAAAACAGATTGACCAAGGTGCAACCAGCGATAATAGGAGTGGAGAAATGTGTGATTGTAATCTCGTTTAATTGAATGAGGATTTCCTCACAGTCTCATGGTCATGTATTGTTGGAGAAATAGTTTTCTTTTTGCTTAAGACCTTGTGTTTTCTGCCACCCCTGTGTCTGCCCCCACCTCCCACCCCCCATCCTTCCTTTGCAGTGTCCATCCTCTCTTTAATTTCCAAACTACTTCCCATGATTTTACAGGTCATTACTTTCCTTCATATCTGTTAGCAGTCTGTCTTTTGACTCTCCACTCTGTCCCTTCTCTTTCAAGTAGGATGGGCTTTTAAGCTTTTTCTCTCCCTTTCTTTATATAGGTGCTGTTTGCCTTCCTAACTAGTCACTACTGCACAGTTTGATGTAACGTTTCAGTTAGAAAAAGCAGCAGTACTCAAGCAAATGAACAACAGTTTCTCAGCACTTGCTGTGTAACGATGATTGCACTTCATAAGATGAGTACTGCTTAATAAGAAAGCTATTGTTATAATAAATACAGTTCAAAACCAGGAATTAATCTATATATTTTATTGATCTCTGGTTTCAACACAGTGCCAAGTTACAGTCTTGTTTATGTATGTGCAAGTCCCAAGAAACTCTTTGGAAATCACTGGAGCCATTCTGGATTTGCAGAGGTACACTTAAGATCAAGTTTTGGCCTTCAGTTTCAATAATAAGAAAATTATTTACTGTTACACTGCGTATGGTATTAACTAGGAGCATTAGTAAAGGGACTGTGATCCTGTAAGCCCTTTGCAAATATTCTGCAGGACATCTTTTGCACTAGGAAATAGTAACTGAAAATCAGATCTTGATTTTTGCTTCATACAATCCTAGCAACAAGCTTTTAATTTCTTAGTGTACTAGTTTAAGTGTGGAAAACTAACAGTTTTTGAAAGGGAGGCAGTTTTAGTTGCAGAAGAATGAAAAAAGTAACCAAAGCTTTAATTAGGTCTTTATTTTTACACATTTATAATGAAAAATACCATTGCCATTTTATGCCAAGTTTTACAATTCATAGTCAAGTACATTTCCAGAGCCAGCTTGAGAAATGTGGACTATCGTTTGTGAGGGAAAGCTTTCCCTCGAGTTAGCAGTAATTTAGTACAGTTTTCTGTGTGAAGTTCATGTGCAAGAAAGACAAGGTAGAGATAATTCTGGTATTATGTCAAGATTATATATTAGGATGACAGGTATCACAGGCCCTAATAGAGTGCACGGTACAGAGGTGATGAAGAGTGATGCTTTCTGTTCCCAACCCTGTCTTGAGCCTGGTAGGTAACGGTGGGCAAATCACTCCTCCTTCCTCAATTTCTCTGTCTGTAAAAATGATGATAATGATGTGAATTATTTTGTATTTAGTTTTGAAATCTAAAGGGAATACATAGAAATGGAGTGGTAGTAACATGATGGGAAATACAAGGTGGTAAAATAAGCATCTGTATTACAGACAGCTTTGTACTGGCAACTGATAATAAAATTATTGATTCTACTGTTCTTCCCTGTTGAGGATATTACTATGTACTTGTTCACAGGGTTTTAGAAAAAAATTTTGCTATTTCTTATGCCAGCCTATCTTTCAGCTTCTCATTCAGAATTTATGATAAGGTTATTCTGCTTTTATTCTTGCTGATTACCATCCCCATGAGGGACGGTTAAAGCTGTAGTTAATGGAGGATAAGGGCAGCAAAGGTCTGTCTGTCTTTCTTTTCTCTATCTCCTCCCTTTCTATCTCTCTGTCTCTCTTTGGCCGTTGAAAATGTAGGTCATATTGCATCATCATAAAATGGAACAGTCAGAAAGGTGTTTGAAAAATGCTGACATCCTTAGCCTGGGGTGCATGCCGGTGTCCTTTGTTTACATTGAGAATAGTGTTGTACCTGTGTAGGAACCAGCATCTCTGTTAAGGTTAGTGGTATGGTACCTGAATTATGAGTCAGATTTTAAGATGACTTTCATCTGCCTGCAGTAATTTAAAATTAGATGGATAAAATGCAACCACTCACAATAATGATATACATGAGGAGCTAATTTGAAATCTAATCTGCAATAACTGTGATGGTGTAGTTTGAATAATATTTCCTTTTAACAGAGAAGCTCAGTAATAAATTTTGTAAATCATGTTAATCATGCACTCTGCATTGTTTTGATTAGCTGTGCCTTTCTGTCTTGAAAAGTATGTTTATATTATACATTTGTATATTCTTTTTAGCATTACTGGTTTACTTCATGCACCCTTTTAAATACGCCAATCAGGATGTTATTTATTTAAAAAAACCCAGAAAAACCTGATGTCCAATGGCTTATTTCTTGCCACCAGTCTTTTATTGTTTGTGTTTCTGATGTAATACAAGTTGTAATTGGTATGAAATATTCCTTGGCATAAAATGCAGATCATACCTTTTCTTCTCAACAGATGTATATAAATACAATTTTTAGAGAAATGTATAAATATAATTTCAACTGTCCTTATTTATCTTAGTTCGCTGCAGTAAGGTAATGTGTTTTATGGATTGGACTTTCAAATGGTGGCATAAATCACACTGCAAGTTGCAGGTGTTTTGAAATATAAGACAAGATACTTATAGAATACCCATCATTATTTCTGCAAGCAATTTTTTTTAAATGTTTCTGTTCTATGCTTTGTGTGGTTGTACTTAAACAGTTGAAATGCAGTATGCAAAGGCTTCCTATGACTTCGTTAATCTTACTGTTAAAGAAGGCTTCAAGGTTAAAAGACAAATTGTTAGAAAACTAACATTAGTGATTACATGGTTTGTTGAGCAAAATGATGAATACAAATTTTTTCCTGTTGCCATTAGATGAAGGAAAATTACTAGTCAAAGTTAAGACCCCTCAAGTGCACTTTGCTGTGTGTATTTACTTTGCAATTTTTATCAGTTTATTTGGAATTATCTGAAAGGTGGTTTTGCTTCTCCATTGACTAAGAGATTAGTTATGTAGTAACTAACATATTAGTTATTTATGTTTGACCCTTCTCATTATCTATGAAGATACCTATGCATGTTTGAAATAATTTCAGGCTAACTTGTATCATTGTTATATTTTGCACCCAATAGTCTGTTGCATTTGTGTTTGCATGAATAATAGTAAATATTTAGGTAATGCAGAGAAATATTTTATGTTGGTATGCTTAGGAACTATATGAAATCTTGAGATGCTGCAGTTTTGTAGTTGGTATTTACAGAGGTTCGGTATCTAACCTCTATGTGAAGCTTGTAGCTGGTACTTACTTTTTAATCTGTGAAGATGCAAAGAATTGTGTCTCCTGAAGGGAATAAGAGGGCCAGTTTATCTAATTCTAGAGCATACAGTTCTTATACCATCTTTGACCCCCTGAGATCCTCTAGTTGGGGGGTCCCGAGTCAGTCAGTCTCCAGCACAAATGAGATTAACCTGAGAACGGCTCTGATTTACCCTTGAGCTACTACCTAGCCATTATAGCAGCACCCAGCCTTTGGCTGGTCAGCTTGTGTTCTTTCAACACACACCTCCTGTGACCATTTTTCCAAGGAGCAGAATAAGACCTCATTAGGTTATCCCCATAATTACAAGATGTCTAAGTGAAGCCCAGTATTGGGGTGATTATACCTGGCATGTCCAAGTCTTTGTTTATATAAATGTAGACATTGTATTTTGTCTTAAATCTGGGTATTTAGTAGCTAATAAAGGAGAAAGAATGTTCCAAGATTTAGGCATGTTTTTTGGTGTGTTCTTCTGATAGCTGAAAAGAAAAGGAGTTAAATGAGTTTGGATAGCTCAGACGTTAGTTTCAATACTTTCAAAAGTTAGGGATGCTTTATCACATACATGTACATTTTTAGTACGTTGATTTGCAATTAGAATTTTCATGTGAATGTGCTTCCCCTTAAAGATAATACACATTAGTCATTGTAACTATGGCTTTATTAGGTATGTCTATGTAGAAGCAATTTTGACTGTGATACAGCTTTTGCTCTGCCAGGCTGTGGTTTCCTGTCTTGTGTATGAGTAACTTCTCAAAGTATTAAATAGCATTTGCAACCGTTTCTTTGCCAGTTATGCATTAAGAATGACATAAAGCTAAGTGTGCTTCGCTGGTTTGAAAATGCAGACCTTTTTCAATTTTCTTGGATTGCTGTTTTGGCTATTTTTGTCATCTTTCCATCTTTGAACTAGCTCTGCCTTTTCCAAGGTACCAAAGTGCTTGCCTTCTGGAGAGAGAGCTCCTCCCGGCTTACTCTCAATCATCCCATCTCTTCCTTGCATGACAGGGTTCCTTCCTTCTGGTTGTAATAGACCTGCTGTAAATTCTCAGCAAGAATCATTCCTGTTCTTTGCCACCCATTATCCAGAGAAAGAGTTCTCTTTAAAGGGTCGTTAAGCTGTCATTTTACTCTTTTGAAACTTACTTTCTTCACTTCCTTCAAACTCAACTCCAAATGTAATCCCTACAGCAAAATTCACGGGTGGTGACATAGTATGCTCTGTTCTCTCATACATATGAGTAAAATTTTTGCTGATCCTTCCTTCACCTTCATTTGGTGCATTTTCTTGAACTTACCACTTACTTATTGCTCTTTTTTCTAGATTTTTAAGTCTTTGCAGAAATCTTCTGGTTTATGGGTAGTTTTTGTTTTCATTTTTGTATGAAACAATGTAACTTGCCTTTTGTGTAACAGATAATATTTACATCAGGATAAAAGAAAGAGCATTTTGCATGCAGAGCTCTCATATCCCCTAAAGAAATTGAGATAGATGTGAAGGACTGAGTTACTTCCACAGCAGGGAGGTCATATGCTTGAAGGGATTGGGACTTTGAGGCTAAACATTGAATGATCTTCCATGAAGGGGATGGTCCATATGAATTCAGAGTCTCCTGTCCCAAATGAATGAAGGAGAAAAAGAATTTTTGACACACACTGCATTGCTTTTCCCAGTGAGCAGCAGCAGGAGTCAAAGAAGTTTTATACTGTAGTATTCAATGAGATTTGTATGTGTAACAAGGAAATACGATGTTTTCTGAGATGTCTACTAGTGCAGAAATTTGTTAATGATAATTTTTATTAACTGTAAAGCAGAAAAATGACTGCAGAAGAGAGAGAAAATAATACTGGACTTGCTCTCAAATATTGCCCACTGAAGACAAGAAAATTTTGTATTTGATGGAGTAACTAGAATATAATTAATTTCGGATGTGCTTCTTAGGATCAGGTATGTCACTGAGCAGATTAAAGCTTAGAAATAGTAAATATATCTGTAGGTGATCTCAGTCAAGATAGTGTCAGCTGCTAAGCTGCAGTTTAAAAGAAAAGAAAAAAAAGGGGGTTATCTTCAGTGTGAAAAACTACCTTAAAGACATGAACTCAGTTTGCTGACAGCTTCCCAGAAGGAGCAGCAGAAGTCAGGGAAAGCTTCGTTCTGCACCTTCCACTGGGGCAGAGCCCTGCAGTCTGAGGGATGACTTGGGTGCCCTCTTGGACTGCATTCCTCTTGTCTGGACTTTAATCCTTGGAGGGGAAAAAAATAGTTTTCTCTGAAGTGTCATCCGGTCCCAATGCTAGATTGGCTTATTTATATTTATGTACATGACTTTTAAGTAGATCAAAAAACCCACCGGTTTTAATTTCAATGCATTTGTAAAAAGCAATTATTTGATCTTTAATATAACGTGTGCAGAAGGATGTTGAAATTTTTTTTAAGTTTTAACAGGGCTTTGGTTTTCCTTTATCCAATTAGACATTGATTTATGCTAAACCAAAGCAAACTAGGCTTAAATTTGGTTTCTATGAACAGTAAGTTTTTAAGCATTGTATGAAAGGATTTTAAAAACCTGAGATTGAGATGATAAAAGTTCCTTTTGTGGGAAAGGCCTCAATCTGTACATCTCTCTGATGTTTGTTAAATTGTTCATCAGTGATACAGTAATAGTCACTAACGACTATTACGTGAGGGATCATTTTTAGCTATCTGCGTTCTATGACATGGTGGTAAAAATGTCAATGACTGCTTACCGAGAGCCCCTGTTGTTGGAGTCGTGCTATATTCTAGAAAAATCCTGTGTAGAAAATCCAGCGCTGTTGTGTTACCAGACACAACTGTCTGCTTGGAAATCTGGTCAGTAATAGTCAATGTAAGTGCAGTAACTGGGCTGAAGATTGAGATTTCATCCAATGCATACCTTTCTGGTAATGTCAGGCTGCCATTTAAAGAGCTGCTCTGTACATAAGAGTGCATAACAGCTCCCAGCTTACCTTTCAATTTTAAATCCGTTGCAGAAACTGTATTTGTAAAATTGATAAAATGCTTCATATTAGTTTTTAAATAGGTACCTCTATAGTTGTGAAATGGAGATAAGGTTTCAAATGTCTTATTGCTATACTCTTTTTGTTTTCTTTCAGAATTAATCAGGTACAAGTTAGACAAAGCTTCCAAAATCTGAACAGATGAAGATCAATTGATAAATCAACCCAGCGATTCACCATACTTTCAAGGTACTGTGACATGCTTACCCAAATATTTTCCTTAAGCATAATATTCACATACTTTACATGTGACAAGTATGGAGAACAGGATATTAGCAGGGTTGCAAAGCCAGTCTGAAGTGTTACCAGATGCAGTGGGGAGAGCTGTTTTTTTTTTTTTTTCTCTTAAATGCAGGTGTTTAATATATGTTTCAGTAGGAAATAAAGCAACTTTAAAATCAACCTAAAGGGAGTTCAATGCATGGAATAGTCAAACTTAAAGTAAGCTGGATTGTATCTCTTAATCACGTAGATGAAGTGATTTGGACAAGTAAGATGTGGCAGACAGGCAATATTTTTAATTTATTCATTATATTTTAGAAGAAGTAAAATCCTTTTTCTGAATAATTATTTTTTTCTATTTCCATGTTTCCATGATACTTTAAAGCATCTGAAGGTTGTTAGGTTCTGGTATGTACTGTAGCGTATCACTGCATCAGTTTTGTTATCTTACAAGTTCAGAAAGTAGAATTGTAAACTAGGGCAAGGACTGTACAGTTGCCTAACACAGTGGGGTTATTCTCCATGACTAGTGTTCCTGGCAGAATGTTAGCAAAAAGAGAAAATTATGATGATAAATTGAAATTTTGGCTAAAAAGCTGCTAGCGCAGATTATTTTATCAGGTACTGCTAATTCATTGAAACAGATGCTGTTTCTTTCTCTGTTTCTCTCACATTTGTCTCTACTCTTTATCATGACATGCATTTCACTATTTTGTATATTTCTGCTTGGCATCACGACAGACTTCACTCTTTACGTTTTTCTTATGCACAGACTTGAAGAATGCAGTCTGTCATAGCCTTGCTAGTGTTAGCTGTGCAAATGATCTTTTAATATATTTACAAATAGATTGCAGCAGAAAGTCCCATCACAATTAGCATGGAGCTGGTCTGCAGAACTTACTTAAGTGGCAGAGTTAACCTGGGCTCGAGAAGAGTGACAAATGTTTGTCATGGTATGGCTCCTGCAATATGTAACATTTGAAGCTGTAATATCTGAAGTTTCTGTAACAAAATGCTTCCTTAGATTTTCCAGCAGCCTGAGAGGTGGCTATCTTAGTGAACCAGAGTGCCTGGAGTTGCAAAAACTGGCATTGTTCTCATCTGTCTCCTTGCTCCTCATCACTAAATAGGGCCACAACATCTATCAGATTTTCATATAATCATAGGAAGGTCTAGATTGGAAGAATCCTCTGGACATCACCTGGTCCAACCTTCTGTTGAAAGCAGGGTATTCAAGGCCTGGTCAAGCCAAGTGTTAAATATTTCCAGCAAGGGCAAGTCTATCACTTCTCTGGACAAGCTGTTCCAATATTTAATTGTTCATACAGTGAATATTTTTTTCTTGTATCCAGACAGAACTTCTGAAGCAACTTGTGCCTGTTGCCTCGTGCCTTGGCACTGTGTTTCTTGTGAAGGGAGTACCTCCATCTTCTCTCTAATTATCTTTTACTTACTGGAAAACAGTGACTACATCCCACCTGACCCTTCTTTTCTTTAGGCCAAACAAACCCAGTTCCTTCCTATTTCTTCAATAAGTTTTCCAGCCTTTTAATAATTCTGTTGGTGGTCTGCTGGACCCTGTCCAGTTTTTTAATGTGTCTCTTGAACTGGCCCAGTCTTCCAGACTGTCACAGTCTCTGTACATAGTGATGCTTCCTTTGGGTGTATCTACCTGTCTTCCAAGTTTTGTGTCATCTGCAGACTTGGAGAGGATGCATTTACTCCCATTATCTGGATCATTTCTAGGGATACTGAATAGGACTGAGCCCAGTATTGGCCCCCAAGGAACTCCATTTGTGACTGATAGCCAGTTTGGTTTTGAACCTTTACCACCCTTTCAGCACAGCAGTTTAGCCAGTTTGCCAGAAATCTCATGGTGTGCATTCATAACCTTTCAAACTAACGCTCTTAGCACGCTTGCATGCATCCTGTCAAGTCCCATAGACCTATCCATGTCCAATTTACATGGTATTTTGTTGCTAACTTGCTAAGCGTGTGGTCAGTACAGGTAGCATCAGCAAGCAGCTATCAAATGTGAGAAGAATGGTGTAAATTTAAATTTCCTTATGCCAGAGTTCTCAGGATCCCTGATCTGACGTTAATCAGCACGTCAAACTTCTGAGAGTATGAGGACTCAGGCAGCTTCACATCATAGGTAGGAATCATTGTGGTCTCAAGTAACTCTTGAGTCCCGCCTCAATGAATTGCCAAGGAGCTGTGGAGACAAGCTGGCAAGAAACCAGGCAGGGTTATGAAACCTTGCGTGGTAGTTCAATTCCATCAGAAGAGTGTTGATAGCAAACTGTTCCCATTAAGTGCTTTGATTTCAATAAATAGAAATTCAGCACTGATGTTTTTGCAATTGCCCTGAATAGCTGTGTATTTTAATTATTCTAATATTGTATTCTTTGTGTATAAATGAGAATTTAAAAGGTCATGCCGATTTCTGATTCCTCTGATTAAAATGATTCATCTGCTTGCTTAGGTTGCTGAAACTGTTTAATAATTTTCCAAATTCTAGGGGTGATTTCAATACCTTATGTAAATAATAAACATTAGTTTGATTTCCAGATAATTAACTGCATGGGTTTTGTGTAGTTTTACCTACTTATTTTTAACCCTTGAAAACTTTTTGTCACTATTCAGTGTTTTCTTTGTGACACTCTCTTCAAGAATTGGCATATTTAGTGACATCTAAGCAGGGCAAAGATCTGTGTTACTGTATTCCTTATGCTCCTTATTCAGATTTACATCGCTTTTTCATCAATTCTAAACAGAATTTTGATTTGCATTTAAGACACATTTTATAGTTAAGTAAAGAAGGAAGTGGTTGCAGTGTTTTGCAGTGTTTTGCTAGATACTCTATGTTTTATTAGCACATGACAATTGGCTTATAATTTGGGTGTAAAAATGTTATATTATCTTCAGTAATAGTCATGGTGATGTTTGGATAAATGTATGGAATACCTATTGCATTCTCATCTGAATGCAGAATTCTTTGCAGATTTACCTACATTTATTAGCCTCTTTCTCCTCAGAAAAGGATACTTTTAAGTTAGTCTTCTAATCTTAACAATATTGTTCTTTCCCTTGGTACAGTTGGTTTATAGTAGGTCTCCACAATAATTTCATATTCCAGTGTTTAAAGTAGCTGTATTCCAGTACTTCTGAGCATCTTCATCTCTCCCTTTGAAGCGTTGCTCATAAATAAAATTATACACATCAACCTGTTCCCAGGATCTGTGGGAAAAAGGATAATAGACTGCCATGGTTTGTTGTATAATTTTTTATTGTGTGCTGGTCACGATCATTACTCTGCATGATCACAGTCCTGTGTATAGTTGCAAAGGGAGAAGTTGCTTGATTTCACTGGAGGTGAGAGTGAACTACAGACAATGTGTTTTTCTTAATACATTATTATTTTTCTATAGTGAGGCTTAAAATGAAATGGTCTGGTTTGTTATGGCTGGATAGTTCTTTCATCATGTGGACATCCTGTTTTATATGAACTTTTTCTCTCTTGCTTCCCTACTTACCCAATTATATTCTTACACTTGTCGTATGGGAGATGTTTTAAAATGCACAAAATGTACTCCCAGTTCCACTGCTGTCAGCAGGAGCTGACGGGAGGGTCAGGACTTCACTTCAGCTTATCAGCTACTTGAGTTGTCATTTCATCCTGAATCTCATCTACCGAGTCTTCACTAATAATACTTGTTCTTAGTTTTTAAGCCGTTCTTGGTACTTTCATACCTTTTGAGCTAGAATTAACTAATTAATTATTAATTATTTGATTCCTTTTAATACAATAATGCCCATTAAATCTTTTCTTTGACAGACTTTTTGGTGAATTCACTATTATTCTTTCTTCTGAGTACTGATAAAGTGATACCCTTATAGGTTCTCCCCCTCTTTCCCTTCGCTCTTCAATTCTTGCATCCTTTCACTTCCATTGTGGAAAATCATTGGTGAATCATTTCATTGTTCTTCTGTTCTTAAAAGAGCTTAAAGCCCTTAAAAGGGCTGCAGATTCATCCTTCCTTTTTCATTCCAGTTAAGAGTTATCATATCTCAGGTCCTATATGGAGGCTGTCTTACAGATTCTTAACTGAACAGCTGACGTAGGTGTTCCCTGTTTGAATGGCTTTCCCGGACCACCTGGCAAAAGAATGAAACTTGCTGGTACAAGTGAAAAAATGCCTGCAGTGTCATGCCACAAAATAACCATCCTCTTTAAGCAGTTGCATGCTGTTTGTAGGCACACATTTAAACATAGTATCGCCAACCGTGTTTAATATGTTGTTGAATCTATTTAGTGACTTTTAAACGGCGAGTTTTCCTTTCTTGTATGTGTTGTTTCTTCTTGACTCCTTTCTTTCTTTGCTTTTGCGGGCTGTGTTGTATTTTTTGTTTGTTTATGCTTTCTTCACCCCTGGCTGTTTTTTATATGTTATCCACTGTTTTCTGCTGTTTTCCTGCCTCACATTTTTCCTTCCCTTCTCCACTTTCTATCTGAGCTTAACTCCTCCATTGTTTTTTCTCTCTGTTCTCTGAATACCTGTTTCATTCACGTGTATGAGCAGTCTATGATTATTCAGACACTCTCTGCGTCCCAGTACTATTTCTTGGGCTATTTTGCTTCCTCAGACCTTTGAACTGGTTTCTGGGCACCTTTTTCTTCTCTTAAAGGAGCATTGGCAGTCCTTTCCACACTTGAGCGTTCTGCCCGCTCCTGACCTGATTCATCCCACTTAATTCTGGGTGCCTAGTGCAGGTGCCTAATTTACGTGCATAGTCATCCTTGACTACTTTGGCAGTCAAGGGGAAGAGAAGGGCTTCTTCAAAAAGAGGAGGACCAGGAGGGACCAAACTGATCCCAGAAGAATCCTTGGCTCTCTGCTGATTGCCAGGGGACCTTTGGAGGACCATACTCCTAACCTGGATGGCTCAGATTTGTAACAGTTGCCCCTGCTCAAAAGTCTACAGCTTGTACACATATTCTCAATTCTGATCTCCTTCAAACATGATGGATTTTCAGGATTTTCCCTAAAATCATCAATGCATCCATGTATAGCACTATGGAAACCATTTAAGATAATTGAACTTGTGTGCTTAAAAAACCCCAAACACATATTCAGCCTGGTGAGTTTGTAGGAAAGGAAAATTCTCTGCACTTCCAGTCCTTGTAAAAATAGTTTTTCATCTGCCCCTATTCCTGCTCTCTGACTAATCGGTCTTGTGCATTGAACTGATCAACCGACCTTTCTGCTGCCGCTTTTCTCCCTCTACTGGAATACTGATGTATTCACGACGAGGTGGGAAAATGCTTTACTAGCGGGAGAAGGTTTACTAAAGGACAGCCTGAGGCCCAGGCTGCAGAATTCGATCTTGAGTAGGAATATATAGGGGGGGAAAGAAAAGCTGTGAAAGAGGAAGGGGGGGAAAAAATGCAACAACCAATTTGAGATAGCAAGAAAGGGGATAATGAAGTTGTATAAAATAACCATGGTGAGTGCTTTAGCTGTTTGGCTGGCGCTTTTAAGGCAAGAGGTGCTTTGAGTAACTTGATGACTGTCAATCTTAGAAACTGAAAAAAATATAATATATTGGCTTGTTAAAGTAGTTAGCTAATCAATGTCATTTTGCCAAATTAAGCCATTTTACTTTAGTGTAATTTACATACCTATATCAGTAATGTTTAAAGAAAAGAATCATGTGATGTGTGAACATTAAATTGGTACACTGTAGTAAAATCGCTATTAAAAGGTAGACGATGGTGGTCTATGGCTCTGTTTGGTCACCCATCACTGTATTTGGTTTATGATCTATGTAAAATAAGTAATAGAAAAAGCCTTTATGAATTTGATGGGCACTCAGATATATCAAGGATTCATTTTCAAAGTGCAGCCAAGGCAGCTTTCTGACAGCTTTGTCCAGAACAGAGGAGAGCTGTATGAATTAAGTTTGTGATAGAAACTGGAATATTTGACACAGAGAATGTAGTTTTGTCTGTAACTTGCCTTACCCTATGGCTGGAATCTGAATTCAGCTATGGATGTTATGTTAGATACTGTTTGTGGAGCACTTGAAGAACTAAGCTTGAAAGAAATCAGTTGTAGGTTTATTTTTTTTTCCCCATCTGGTTTCTACTCTACAAAGGTTTAGCACCTGCCATTTGTCTTCCAGTGATGTTCTTAGTTTTAATTATATGTAGTTTTCTGTATTATAAAGTGTACTATTTGATAATTAATCAAACTATAATGCCCTCTATTCATCATTTATCTTTAGACTCTGGTTCCATAAAGACCTTTAGTCATGTTCAGACTAAGGTGAAGAGTTACTCCACTGTTTTGGGAAGCTACAGTACAGTTAAGAGCAAGTCTGAAAGAACTGCCTGAAAGATCAGGGCCCAGCTCAAGAAGTTGATAGCCTTTGTTAATTAATCCTGCTACAGATGGCTGCAGTAGGAGTCGTTGTCACTCTCTTTACCTAAATCTCATGGTGTTTGCCTTTTATTAAGGAGTTAAGTTAGACTTGCAGTGATCAAGAGGAGAGAAAAATCTCACTAGCTATTCTGTATTAGATCCGCAGTTTTACAAGGTACATTCTGAGTGTGACATAAATTATCAGTTGGGTGGAACACTGAAACTATTCTTATAATTACAACCTATCCCATCACATATGACAGTTGTCTGATGAGCCTGTATTTATACATCTTTTATATGCATAAATTTGGAAAGAAACACCTGTGCCTGTTGTAGTTCCACACTTCAAATGAAAATACCGAAGCCCTAGCTAAGCCTGCATGCATATGCACCTGGGCAGGACTGGGACCATGTATCCCAAACAAATTTATTTGTAGGTTGGATTTCTGCTGTCTGGTTTTGCAAATACACGTATGGGATCTGTGAGCAGTTCCACTGACGGCAGTGTCCCCTGCTCTCGAGCTTACACATGGGCTCGGTACCTATGGAGGAGGCAGCAGGGCAGATGTATGTATGTTTTTAGCTGTTCACCCAGGATGTTGTTACTGACAGTGGCATCAAGCATGGCCAGAAATCTTTGCAGATTACAGTCTGAGAGTTTAACTTGCCTTGGCACTTGGGCATTTTAGATTGGATTGGAGAGAAGCCCCTGTAATAAATGGCTTATAAACCCAGAATTTTTTAATGAAGTAACTCGATTTTGCAAAGCTTAAGGTTTGTTACTAGGAGTTTGCAGGCACGAAATCATCCTTGAATCCTGGCTTTTAACACTGCTCAACGTCATCCCAAAGTTTAGGGGAAAAAAAAAAAGCTGCTGTTTAAGAAGAAGTGCGGAATAACAGTGCCAAGCCCCCCCGGCCCCAGGAGACAGGGTACCAGTGTAACAAGGGCAGCGGCGAGCAGGAAACTCCGGGCGGGCGACGGCGTCCAGCCCCCCGCCCCCCCCCCCCCCCCCGCGGCCCCCCCCCGGCGGGGGGGGGGGGGGGGGGGGGGG
>JAVJGJ010000047.1:16145553-16158231 GCA_035590215.1 Microhierax caerulescens
CGCCGCGGGTCCCGGGCCCTGGGTGGCGGTTGGGTCCGGTGCCCCCGCCCCCTCCCGGCGCCGCGGCCGAGTCCGATGTCCGGTACGCGGCTCGGCGGCGGCCCGCGGCCGGGGGCTGGGGAGCGGAGCGGGCAGCGCCTGCCCCAGTTCCTGTAATCCGGGACACGGTGCGGGCAGGTCGGAGGCCGTCCCCGGAGGCCGGCACCTCCTGCCCTCGATTCAGCCGGGGCCGGGGCGGGGGAGCCGCCGCCGCAGGTGAGGCACATGCCCCGGGGCTGACAGCGGCGCCGGGGCCGGCCCGGCAGGTCCCGGGCTCCTGCCTTGGCTGCCCGTGCCCGGTGTCCCGGCGTGTTCCCGGGCTGGCGGTGGGCTACGGGTCAGCGGCGGGGAGCCCGCCCAGCGCCCCGAGTTCGGCACGCCCTGAGATCTTGTGGCTTTTTGGTTTTAGGAACAGCATTAGAAGAAAGTTTCAAAGAATACGGAAGAAACCGAGAAGCGATGCGACTTTGCCGAGAAGGTGAGTGCGATTCGTTCCTGGAGAAAAGTGTACTGGGAAGTTTTCCTGCTCGGAACTAGTTACGAAAGGACCTGCCCGGGAAAGAGAAAGGCAACGTGCAGTCCTGTCGCTTTGCATTTGGGACTTGCGGCCTGTCAGTGAGTGGTGGTGTTAGCGTTATTATTAATATGTAATCTCAAAACTACAAGGTAGGGGCATAGGTTACTGTCTTTCTAGTTCAATTTTCTCTGGGTTTCTTTAGCCTGTAAATAGTCCTAAGGAAGCTGTGTGACCAGCGCTGATAACATCTTCTCTTGAGCTAAAGTATTTTGATTCTTAATATAATCCATGTCGGTATTTGACACTGATCCTTTTTTCTGTCATGTCAATGTGTTATGTTTATTTCTTGGTGTACTGCTAAATGAGAGTGATCTTTGACCTGTGATTAGCAAAAGCCCATTAACAGCCCAGTTCATTTCAAGAGTAGTTGTAAGCAGGTGATGAATGAA
The DNA here is from genome assembly GCA_035590215.1 of Microhierax caerulescens. Classification (NCBI taxonomy): domain Eukaryota; kingdom Metazoa; phylum Chordata; class Aves; order Falconiformes; family Falconidae; genus Microhierax; species Microhierax caerulescens. The sequence goes on from JAVJGJ010000047.1 coordinate 16,146,559, forward strand.
AGCTATAGTGTATTGGTAACATTGTAACAGGGAGTGGACAACAAACAGCCATGAGTTGTGATGTTCAATTTCTTTTTTGTTTGCTTTTCCAGTTTAACAGCTGACTTATAGCAGCGAAACATTCTAAAACTTTCTTAATATTGATGGCACTAGCCTGGTTCCATCGGACTTTCTGAAAAGTATGCCATAGAATAGATCTTGTTTTAAATACTAGATCAGTTAGACCCAAGCCATTCATTTGATGGTGTTAGAAATGGAAGTCTGAGTTTGTAAACTTGGTTTATGATCACAGAAAGCAGGACTTGCTAGGAACTTTAAGAGATGATCTGATTCAGCACTTCTCTACTTGTGAGCTACAAACAGCATATGGAATCTAAAGCAAGGTGCATGGGCTCATAAGATTGGGAGGCAGTGATCCTTATAGAGGCCAAATCAAAATGTAGATTTACTGTAGAATTCCTAGTGTTGCTAAAATTTGAAAAAAATCAATTTCTAGGACCAGTCAGTGATTACTGACCTGTAAGACTGATGTAGTAGACAGCTATCCTGCAGCATTCATAATCACTTGTGCAATTTTGCCATCTTCTAAGTGTACGTATAAGTTCTTGGGCATTTGAAAAAATCACTTTATTACTTCATTGCTGAGTTCCAATCTAATAGTTGTGATGGCTATATAATGTATTTCTCTGAATAGGCAAATCATTCAAGTGCTAAAACATAATTTGTAACAGTAAGCATACATGTTATCCTAGTAAAGATTTCACTAATAAGGATTTTCAAACATTCTTTCTTGTTTCTACCTCTTAAAATACAAGCATCTAGGGTTTCCAGAGTTTAAAGATTAGCTGGCAGGGTGAAGAATAATGTTTCTTTTTTGTTTGTTTGTTTTGTTCTGGAGAATAATAATAAAATTGTTTTTGCATAGGCTGACCGCTGAGATGCAGCTTCTCTGCGCTGACTCCAACCATGTGATTGATTTGTAGGGTTATGAGTTGAAGGAAATTCATAAAACACTTTGAGAATTAAAAGTGAAACTTACTAGCTCTTTCAGGCTTCCAGAAGTGTGTCTATTTTGGTTGCTTTATGGCATATGAATGAGACACTGACTTGTGTATACCTGTATCTCGTGTGTAGGGAGCTTGGCCTACTGCAAAAGAAAGAAAAAGAAAAAAAATAGTATTAACTAAGTTTGCACTTAAAGAACTAGTGGAGCAGCAAAACATGCCAGCATAGGTATGTGTTGTGTTATCAAATAAAATTTTGAGAATACTGTAACTGATTTCTTTTCCCAGGAAATTTTGCATTCAGAATTGGGGAGCAAACATTTATTAAATAAATGGACTGTCTAAACCATGGATCTCAATACAGAAAAGGGAAACAAAGTTAAAAATTTTCTCAAATCAACTCTAACTTCAAGATTTTTGTCATGGTACCACACAGTATTTTAAATATGGTTAACGACAGAACTCGTATAAGAAAGTTATTTCTCTGCAGATTGGGAGTTGACTCAGAGGCCCAACTTCACAAAAGGATTTCAAGGTTATTTAGGCTAATTTAACCTTGCATTGCAACTCTTCCAGTTTGCATAAAAGAATTAAATATTCATGGCCTGGAGAGGGAGGGAAGGAGAGAACATGACTTTACAGCCCACTTCTTAGAGTTGGGTTCAAAACCAAGGACTATTTTCTCTATTTAACAATTGTCAGCTTTCAGGTCAGGCTCCTGCTGGCCTGTGTACCCACTGGGTTATGGGTTGTAGCCATTTCCTTTCCCACATGCTGTTTCTCTGCACCTTCTAATAGGAATAGTTTCATTGTCAGCCTGCCTGGTGGCAAGAGGTGGTTTTCAGCCTTGCAAGCAGTAGAGTCAGGGTCTCCTGAATGAAGAGTGAGTGTTCCTGTCGTTATAATGCAGTGTAATGAAGGGGCTTGAGATTACCAGCTTCTTCTGTTATGCTTTAAAGGAAGAGAATGTTGCCAGTTATTCTTTTAAAGGAAATAACTGTGTAATTCCAGGACAACATTTGCAAGCTGTGGAGAGAGGCAGGATTTCAGACACACCTTTGTCACTGGCATTTCCTATTTGCTGATGAGGCAGCTCCTCTCTCAGCGTGCTAGCGGTTATGAAGCCTGATGAGTCCTTAATACCTGTCAGTGATGCTAGTTCTACGTAGGGATCAGGAAACTAAAATTAGTTCATAGTCTCAAACACTTTTTTTCTGTACCTAACTCTCCTTGATGTAACCAAGCTCACATCGAAGTAAGAACTGGAAATTGAAATTGGGCTTCCCAAACTCCCAATTTTTGTGTCTCATACATCCCTGTTTCCTTTTCACTGCTCTTACGTGCTTTCTATTCTGCTAATCCATAATACACAATCTCGTTCCTGCTGGGATCCTCGCAGACCTTCAGCGAAGTGAGAAGCTTGCTGGATGCTTTCCTGCATGTTGCTTTTTGAGGCAGTAACAGTCCATGCTGAGCTTTGATGTAGGAGTTAGAGTTGCAGAAATAAGGTATGGGCCCAATGGACTTGGCTGGCTTTTGGTACAGAAAATTGCCAGCAGACAGAAATGAGAGAGACATCCATCATCATGGGAAAATTTTACTTTAAAGTACCCTTTAAAATTTACTTTGACTTTATACACTGAAATCTTCTTGTGTTGAGCAATACTGTCAATGTAAGAGCACGTTAAGTGCAATTGTAGTTTGGTTATTTTTATGTGTAGTTCACATGACAGAATCTTTTAGCACATATAGTCACTTAATTACTTGCAGCTTGTGAACCAGCTAAAGGTGTGATTCCCCTGCCACACAGCTTTTGCTGTGATGAGGCAAGTATAACATGTTTCATTATAATCTGTGAATGCATTCTAGAACAGCGAGGCAGAAAATCTAGTCCTCTTCTTGCATTTTTCTTATATTTTAAAATGAATTTTTGCCGAAGTGTATCTTTTAAACTTGTTCATGTGATACTGGGAGCGTGTGCCACCAGATGCATCCAGCGTGATCGCATACACTCAGCTCATCTTGGAGACGCAGCAAGTCTCAAAAGGAGGTTGATGTGTCTGTAGAATCTGATACTTTTTCATCTGAAGAAAATTATTCTTAGCATCAAACTTTGTGATCAGTGCTTGAAACATCTTGGCAAACAAGTTCATTTTTCAGGAGATTCTTGCATACCTGTGTTGAATATCGTTTGCTGTTAAAACATTTTCTAGCCCGTCACTGTTGTGAAGATGATCTTTAAATAGAGCTGTGTTTTTAAGGGTAGAGTTCATTTGTGGTAACTTTGACAGGCTTCAACAGAGTGAACTTTTGCTTCTTGCAGTGTTTGGTTTTGTTTGTTTGGTTTTGTGTGTGTCAGATCCTTTTTTGTTTGTTTTTGTATGTGTTACATCCTTTGAGAGGAGAATCCCTTGGTACTGCCTCTTACCCATATTTCCCTAGTACTGCCACCATAGTTTATGGCTAACTGGCAACAGAGTATAGGAGAAGGACAGACCATTTGCAGTTTGGGTCTTGAGCTTGATTTGATCAATTGTCATTGATCAAGATGGTTGAATCTTGGCTAAAAAGAGGTCTTTGCCAGCTGTAACAGCATCCGTATGGTCTGCCAGTGATTTGTTCTGATAGTTTGTACTTGGTGCTTTTTGAAATCCTGAGGAAGTTTCTTTATGTAACTGAGCTGTTTCAGATGAGGTGGTCTTCTTGATGGTCATGCAGGGAGATGCAGAGGAGGCACTTAGTTTATTGTAGGTTGAGGTTAGTTGAGCAGACATTAGATGGTGCTTGGAGGTATCACAGGTCAGAATTGATGCTGGCTGTGTGGTCATGTAGTGTGTTACCAGTCGTACAGTTTTTAGACTATACTGGTCTTAATGAAGTGTTGAATTTTATGTGGGAATGCAGGTGGTCATTTCTTGGTAGCCACCTTCAGAAGACACTCCAGAAGCCTTTGACTGTAGGAATCTATTAGGAGAACAGGTGGGAGCAATTTCTGTTCAGCATTGTGCACCTGATAACAGTTTAACTTCTGATCTTGGACAGTTAATGTGTCTGGGGAGGGCTGGGGGGGTGGGAAGGAGACTGCATGAACCTCTAGAGCCTTCAGCAGAAGCTTTGAGATTTCATTGTATTAATTGTTATTAATGGAAGTTACCAGAGCTGTGAGGGTACTGAGAGCTATGCAGTGAACCCTTGTTCTTCTTGAGCCCATGCCGGGTAGGGTTGAACAGCAAAATCCAGGCCTGGTCCAGGAGGGCTCACTAGAAGCATCTTTATCATGTAGACCCAAAGTCTAGAATTTTCACAGCAGCAGATTCAATAAATAATTAAAGCATTGGTGAAACTTTTGTTCCAATATTAAGTTGTAAATACAAGTAAGAGACAGCATCTTATTTCAAATTTAAATTTGTTTTTATTCAGCCTTGGGAGGTGCTCAGTTGAGTTGATTTTTGTTGTGTTAAATCATGTCAAAGATGCTTAGAGGGCTCTATAGTCCTTGACTGCCTGCAAATACACTGTGAGAATTTTTAATAGACTGAAATAAATATTTTAAGGTAGCAGTACAAAGTGCCATGCTTCTTTTTTTGACGTTCTGCATAGCTATTCACAGTCTGTAATCAGATAAATCTCCTCTTCATTTCATTGCATTTTAATTGACTATTTACACAAAGCATTTTAAGGATTTGTGGACTGGTTATCATAAAACAATTACAAGGAGACTTTAAAAGTGCATTGAACTGTTTAAGAAAATTGTAGAGATTTTATGAGATAGCATCCTTTCAAATTCCATGCTTTTCAAGCTACTTTTGAGATTATCTGCAGTGACTGGCCCTCATTTTCTTCTTGTTATTTTTCCCCTTAAATCCAAGTTCTGTTTACAATATTTAATTATTTCTGGTGAGATGAGTCATATGTTATAAATAGAACATTGTGATGTTAGAGTGCAAGTTAGAACTGTGTCATCTTTTATGCTTTAAAGATACTTCGCGTGTTTTAGATATTATCATAGTATTAGCATGATATTGCAAGGCCTTGGGGACTTTTACTGGAACTGCAGCCACAAAACTGCCTCAGTCTTTCTGTAACGTGAGGATTTTGTTTTAATTTTTTTATAAGAACCTTTGAAATTGTTGTCTGTACATGTACGTAACAGTCAGGAATTCACTGCTATCTAATGCTTCTTAAGTGGTATGTATGATTAGCTAGGTTATCCCTATGCAGAAAAGGTGAAGTCTCGATAATACTTGATTAAATATTGATTTTTGTGTAGTTTCCATTCTATATTTAACAACAAATGCTCAGTAAGAGAAGAACAATGTAATGAATATTACGTAGAAATATGACTTTCACACAACTTGATAACACTACTGTCTAAGGAGAGCAGGAAAGACAAAAGGCTTAGTGAAGGGTCCTTCTAAATAAATCGGGTTAAGAGGATGCAGATTACTCTAAGGTAACTATTTTAAAAGCTAGTTCTTCCATTGCAGTGGATCTATTAAAGAAAATGCATACAGTTCTTACACCTTTTCTGACTATGCCTGGTGTTTGGCAGTTACAGCCATAGGCTGGCTGGAGATATGTGTGATCTCTTACTACTTACAGGACAGAAAAGATTTCATTATTCAAAAATCATTATAAATTTTTTGTAATCAATTATTCTAAACACCCTGTTAGATGCTTAAAAATTGTCTTCCTTTTTAATGATTAAAATCACTACTGTGGAAGTTGCCCATATGTATGATAACTCAACATTATTTCCTAGGCATCCTTACAGCGTAGGTGACAGTACAAAGATGCGTACAGCTTTGTACTTGCACTTTAACTTTTTAGCAGCAAGTGTTAAAATCTGGCAAAGGGAATTCAGATTTTAATAGAGCAGAGCAGCATGACTGTAAAAGCAGTTGTCAGGGAAGGCAACGAATTTATTGTAATTGGTGTTCCTGTTGCTAGAAGGCTTTGCGCAGTCAGAAGTTCTTCCTGCTTATGCAGGCTGTGTGCAGCTGTGAGCCAGGGCTGGTGGTGCAATGGCTGTCAGACTGAGTCTCATGGTAAGTCAGATTCTCATCGTAGCTCCAGATACTACAGGGTATGAATTCATCAAAGTAAACTGCACACGCAGCTGGTCCCACATCACTTGGAGTCATGATCGCTAGCTTTGGAAATGGTCGCTGTAATGGTAAATATTCTAGGTTATTGGCTCAAGTAGATTAGAAATACTCAAATGTTCAGTTATTTGTGTGTCAGACGCAAACACTACTTGTCAGCCCCTGTGGAACAAAATGTTTTGTGGTAACCTGTTTTTCCATGAGAAAGGTTGTTTATTTACAAGCTTGCCCTCACCCTGGTTTTGACTTTTGATAGCTTCAGTGTAGCCAATAAACCAACTTCATTGATAATAAAAGGTGAAAGGGATAACTGGTTATGCCTCCCTTCTCTTCTGGTGGGATTATAACAGCCAGAAAATGTAGGCAGTGTTCTTAGTCTGCTTTTCTGTGACTGTTCAGGACTTGCATCTTTCATCGCCTGTTTGCAGTGTAATAGAAAATGCAGTCTTTTCAACTGGCACTGAAGAAATGTATACAAAGTAGCTGAAGGTTAACATTCAGTGGGGAACAGCTTTGATGCTGTATATCCATGATGTGCACTTTTGCTCTGAAATCTAGAGCTGTTGTAATTTCGTTTACAAGAAAGTTTGTTGGATGATTTCACGCTGATCTAGTTACCTTAAAGTCCTATAGCAGCTTGCATTAAAATGAAGTGTAGAAGCTTTAATGAGTTAAAATTGAAAAGCATATAATATGCTGAATACACAGTAAATTGGATGTTCGTTTTCCTTTAATGTCAAATTCTGTTGTATTTTGCCCTTCATAAATTCTGTTTTCTGTCTACAGGTGTTTTTCATTGACTGCGTAGATGATGTAGTAGATGATGTCAGTGGGGAAAATGGAGTTCTGCTAGTTTATTAAGTGGTGTCTGAGGATGTGAGGTCCTGTCACGAGCCACTGAAATCAACAAGGGTTTTACTTGTGACTAGAGGAGTATGCAGGACCAGGTTATGGGGCTCGGCAGGTGGGAGAGTGTGCATGGGTGAGATAGCCATGTTCACTGCAACCTTGTGATCAGACAGCAGGCAGAGAGGTACTTCGCTATGCAAACATTTTAATTGTCAGTCCCTAGATATTGTAGCCGTTGCTTTGTCAAGGTGTATGTAGCCTAAATTATACCCTCCGGCTATTGTTTCAGGCTAAAATACAGAAGAAAATCTGTATCAGTTTACACCTAGGGTGTGGGTTTACAATCTTTTTTTTTTTTTTTTCCTTCCAATAATGCTAGATTAAGCAGCTCCTCCATCTCTGCTGAGTGAAACATTTGTGAAACAATAGTTGCATTCTAACTTTAAAGTTGTTCCCAAAACAAGGTGATGGTTGCTTAAAGAAGATAATTAATTTTGCAGCGCATATTCCGTCTGGTAATCCTAGAATCCACTGGACTGTACTTGATTATGTATCTTTTCAGAGTGAATCTGATCTGATTTTTATGTGGCTACCTACATGGTTGTATAGCATAGTAGATCTTGTATCTTGGTTATTTATACATTTATATACTAACACTTCAAGAGTGTTAGAAAAGTTGTATCAGTGAATAACTGCAGTGTAGATCAGGATCAGTTAGAAGCAGTGTATTGTGAAAATGAAACAGCAAGAACTTATTTATCTTATGTAACATACTGGTTAGTATTTTATTTTTTTAAAAAATATTTTCAGTAATTAGCTATATCAGAAAGCCAAGTAATAGAAAGCAAAAGTTTCTTTGACTGAAACTTGCAAGGTGGTTCCCAGTAACCTTGTGAACTGGAGAAAATACCATTTGAATCTGGGTTACTCTGCTGAGGAAGAGTTATGGCATCATTTATTTTTATTTCTTATTGGAGGGCTGTTGCAAATGATGCCAAAAGGAGAAAGAAGCATCATCTATACAGTGTATGTAAATGTGAGCCATACCATACATTCTTCTTATCCCTTCAGAATGAATCTGTAGTAGTGTGGAATATCCAGAGGCTTGAAACTCTGCAAAGGTTTGGGTTAACTGGCTGTAGTTTTGATAGGTATGTGATAGGAACAAAAAGTGTTCCTAATAGTTAGACAGTGGGTGTTGGATTACTGAGACAGTTACGTAAAATGACTTGGAAAGTAGCTTTCAAAATAACAAGTTTTCCCACTTTTCCCAGGAAATGTTAAAATTGTTTCATTCCTGTTCAATTAGAATGACTCTAGAAATGTATTAAAGGAATTTAACTTGGCTCTGACAAGTAGGAGGCTTTGCTGGGCTTTGGTTTGTGAGGAATATAATCTTGGTTTTTAGCATGTTTTCTTCAGATAATTTGTTTTAAAAAATGTAGAATCTGTGTTTGAATAGATCTGCTCCACTCTGCTGAGAGAGATGGCAGTCATCCCGCTCTTGCTGATACTAAATGGAAGTATATGAGAAGAAAAGCTTAAATGAATTTCCTTATAGGCAGCATTTACTTCAATAAAGTACTTAAAGATGAATTTTAGGAAGCAATTTTGTTTTTCATTTCTGTCTAAGTTGTGTTACTCAAAGCAAGTGTCTAGAAATCATGCTTGTTAAGGTATTTCTGTTCCATGTTATAATTTGTAATTTACAGAGACGACCTGAGCCAAATTCAACGTATCTATGTTGCCTACCAAAGCTACTGTAATACGTGCTGATATAATAGATTGCAAAGTTTTGTCCTAAATACCCTTATTCTGTTTTTTGGGGTGGGTTTTTTTTTTTTGGTGGCTAAGTGATTGAAGGAGGGCTTGTAGTACTGGTTGCATTATGGGACTCTGGGGGAAGTACTGATGCCTATACCTGGTACGGTTTGATTGTGTTTTGTATCTAGGCTGGGCAGAGCCCTGTCCTTATCTGTTGTTCCTTCTGTAGAACCTGCTTTAATAGCCAGCTGACTTGGTTTGCTTTGCCTGGCTGTTTCAACACTGCTGTTTCCATGAGGTGCTTGGAGAAGTCCAGAATGCATCAGCCCTTGCTTGGGAAATTTCCTTTTGGTTCTGCCTGATTGTCAGCTTGTGCCCTGAAATGCAGGGACATAGAGCACTGTGTCATTTGCTGGAATAAAACTTGCAAGTCTCTCTTGTTGTTTTTGTGACCTGAATTTAATGATCTGAAGTGTTGGCTTGATAGCGTCAGAGATAAGAATACTATTTTTAATTTGCATAGTCGATAGAGCACACAGAAAAATCTTCAGCGTGCTGTCAGTGTCTCATCTGAGGCTTGTTTAAACTGCTTGGGATGCAGAAGGGGTTCTCCGTGCAACACTGCAGTTCTCTGTCCTGCTGACAGGGTTGAGAGAGGTGTCATGGATAACCACAACGATGTGAAGGGAAGGCCCCTGGTCCTGGGAAAGGACCAAAATCATAGTCTGGGTAGATGGTGCTCTTTGTTGTGAAATGGGAAGACGTGATGACAACGTGCAGCATCAGCAGTTTTATTTATAATTTAATCATGCTAAGAGTTTTCCTGCACTCTTATGAGTAGTGTTGTGAGATCAAGGCTTTGCAGGAAGCGTTTTGGTGTTCGTCATCCCAGTGATTCAGGGTGCTGTCACCATCTGATGGGAGCATTCAGGGTGTCCATACTGTTATGGTGGCTCTGCGATACCCTTTCTTGGACTCCTTTGGCATCTTTCCCCAAGTGCTCTGCACTCTTGCTGGAAGCAAAAGCTTTTGAGCAATTTCCAAACACAAAGCGGTGCATTGTGGGCCAGCGCTGGCAAGACTGGCTCAACAAGTTTGGCAGCAGTGGCTTTGGCATCCTGCCGACCCTGGATAGGCACCAGTAGAGGCGGCCGTAGTCTCCCAGCGGGTTGGAGGTGAAGACCTCAGCCTAGGACCCAAAATTCACGCATGTGCAACTGCTGTGCTTGGCAAAGGATCCTCTTCTGTTGTAAACCACTGTTTTGTTATCCTAGATATGTTTGTAGTAGTTATCTTTTGTCTGCTTTAGGAAGGTGGATGCGCTATTTATTGTCAGGGTAAACTCCACAAATTTGTTATAATATCAAAGGATCCTGTTCACCTTTCACTTTTCTGTGATATATTTAATCTCGCGTACCATTGACATCCTGAGCCATCTGGGGAGTTAAGTAGTGCTCCAAAATGTTCTTTTCCATGTTTTTTTTTTGTTTTTGTTTTTTTTTAATAATAGCTCCATATGTTCTTTGCTGTGCTTCTTGCTTAATACTGACTCCATATATCTTCTATGACATCTCTACAGACTTTGCAAACGGGCCTTGTCTTGTAATTGATGCATTGGGACCACTGCATGAGGTCCGTGGGGTTCTCAGGGTGGGGATGCAGGACACCACTTGCCTGTGTCTCATTGCACAGCCACAGACTGAATATGTCCAATCTTCTTGTATCTGCGTAAGGATGACTTTATCTTGCTGCTTGGATAATCGTGTTTATTGGTTTTATGTCCTTTTTGACATGAGGTGTCTAAAAATTAAAACTTATGCCCAATTTGGTATTTTTTCTAAGAGAAGATTTTGCTTCCTAGCTGGCCTACAAAAGGGAGGATTCTTTATCTCCCCATGTGTGTTTCAGTTCATTCATACATACCCATATACCTTCTTCCCAAGTGTGACAAGAATGCTCTTAACTGCAGAGGGACTGGAGAAGAGGAGTATGTAAAAAATGTGAGTAGGACTGAGCCAACCAAATCAGTACATCAAGTAGTTTGAGAAAATTCTTCTCTCCTTTTGTTTTGCTGAAGGCATTATCTTCTGGGTACATCACAAGTGGGCTGGTGTTCTGGTCGTGTTATAGACACCCAGACCATGAAAGAGCAGAGAAATGACTTTCAAGCATGTAAGCCCTTTCAAATTGTCTGCATGTATAATATGATCTAAGTGATCTCCATTTTTGAATATAGCTAAATTTAAAAATAGTAAAAGTTGCAGTCCTTCCCAACCTGTTTTTATTTAAGATTGAAATGGATTATTTCAGTAGCAGAGATCTAGTGCCAGATATGGCAGAATAATACCCAGTACAGATTTGTTTACTCAGTGTTTTCAGTCTTTTTATTTTATTATTATTATTATTCCGTAACAGGTTTCATATATTTTATGTGTAATGTTTGGACATGGAATTCTGGAAAATTTTGTGAAGGCAAGGCTTCTAAAATAAGGCAAATCACTCTTAACAGTGAAGTAATAAATCTTGAAATAAGAATAGTGATGGATGGGCTTATTCTAAAATGGAGATGATATGGAAAAGCAAAACCTAAATTTCTTCAAAAAGAATTTGAAATTCCATAACAATAAAAAAATATTTAACTTCCATAAAGATTTTTTAGGCTGAACTGGGTTTGTGTTGTATCACAGTATAAAGAGCCATCAGTGGAATTACTGACTTTACGCTGTAAACAAGTAGCCTGATTTTCTTCAGCACTTAACCTGTTTAGTTAATGTAACTGTCAGAGGACAGCTAGCATTGGTTAAAGCCTAACATTTCTGAACAGATAGATCTCATCTTGGAAGGAAAGCTCTGCCTGTAGCTCTGTATGTGCTGGAATATATAAATTGTGAGAAGGGAAGACTTAGGGTTTACTGGTTCCTCAGCTAGATAATTGAAATAGTCATATCTAT
>JAVJGJ010000047.1:16158331-16173668 GCA_035590215.1 Microhierax caerulescens
GAATATATAAATTGTGAGAAGGGAAGACTTAGGGTTTACTGGTTCCTCAGCTAGATAATTGAAATAGTCATATCTATGAAATAGCCCCGTTTAAAATACTTTGTGTCACTACATTTGTGTGCAAATACATAAGAAGTGGGTTAGCTTTTTTACTGGACTGTAACAACAAAAACATTGTTTTATTTTCCACTTTATCTTTTAATCTTATTACATATCACAGTACTGTTTGGTTTTTCTCCCACTATAGTACATTTATATGCCTGTTGCTGTGCAACTTTTTTTATTATTATTTTTTATTTATAATATCAAATCAACTGCTAGTAAATCTGTAAAGTAAAGGAAGTGAATTTTAATGCAGAAAATAATAGTGCCTGCCAAATTGAGGGGGTGCGGAAATGTAAGTTGGTATGTGAAAATCGACAGGCATCAGTTTCCCTTTAGCTATATTGGACGTGACTGAAACAGTCTTTATTTTTGAAGTGGATGTTCCAATGCATGGAGAATGGGAGTGGCAGGGGTGGGGTGGTTTTAGGTAGTTGGGTTGCCTAATAAAAGAAAATACTGAAATAGAATTCAGTTGACAGGTCGTCTGTATTATTTTCTTTAAGTTTTGTTGGGGGTTTTTGTTTTGTTTTTTTTTGCATATGCTGATTTACCTCCTCAGGTATCAGGTTCATGATGGAAAATGTCTGCAGCGTATTCCTGAGCAAAGATGCATCATCTTTTGCTCAATTAGAGAATAATGCCATGTTGTTGTCACACGGGAGTTGGGGTATTGGTCAGCAGGAAGAGGGTGGAAAAGGTTGAAAGATGAGCATTGCATGTGTCCTGTGTAGCAGGGAAAATAATGTGGTTTATTATTACTAAATTTTGTTGCTTTTTCCTACCACAAAAGACATAGTTATGGGTACACTGGATTCTTCCACTTCTCAGTAAGAAAATGGGTAAATCTAAGCGAATGGTTGTTACCGCTCTTAGTTCCTCAGTTACTGGGTGGCAAGATACCAGTACCCAGTTGCATTGCTGTGATATGGCCAATTACATAGGGAAAGATGGCAAAAAACATACATGCCAAATTTTTTTCCTCAAAAGCATGTCTAGATAGGAGATGTAAGAGGGTGAGGAGCTTGGAATATGTTCACCATTTCCAGTTGCGATGTATCAAAATACTTCTGCTGCAATGAGCAGTTTTATGTAAACTGTGAGTTTAGGTTTAAATAAAACAAACTTCCTTTTTCCTACTACATAAGTACAGCTGCTGCAAAGTACACAGTGTGCTGTGTGAAAGAGGAGAAAAATACCAAACCTACTGATGTTAAAAACAATTAATAATGGTAGCATGCTTTAGGGTATATGACTTAAAATAGAATTTAGACAAATCCATGGAAGATGTATTTAATTTTAATTGAGATTATTTGTGACAAATTGCTTATCCAGAACATTTTCCCTTACTTTTAATAGACCCTGTTTTCTACATGATAACTGAAGTGTTTATGTGAATATTTTCATATTAAATAAGCCTATCTTTTAATTTTACTGTGTAAACTCCCTGAATTCTATTTAACTTTTGTGTCAGAATTGCGAAGTTAAACTCAACTTTGAGGGTTCCTTAAGCTATTTTAGGATTGGTTATGCAACAAATAGGGTATTTTTTTGACACAAACCCATGAATAATAATAATAATTTGTTGGCTTCCTTAAAATACAGCAGTGGCACAATGAGATCACGTCACCTAAAAATAATGCATGACTTTGAAGATTTCTTACATGACAAATTGTATGTTTAGCATTTTTATAATATTATACAAATTGGCTGGAGAAATTTAAATATCTTCAACTCTGAGAACTCATTAATGAGTAAATGGAAATAGTTTTTGCAGATGAGTGACTTCAAATTGCTGATGAAAACGTGGTATAGCAATACAATGTGTGTGGGGAGACTTCAGCTGCTGAAAAGCTTTATATACGCTACTTGCATTTCACTGAGAAATTTATTAATCAGTCTTTCTACAGACAATCTTCTGTAAACTTGCTCATTGAAATTTTGCATTATTCTGTATAATAAACTTAGAAAAGCTCTTTTAATTGTTTTCAATGAACAATTTGACATATGTTTTGCGTTATTTTTGCAAAAGTTTGTGTTTAAATGAATTGGTATACAAAAATGTCTGCTTAGATGTCTGCTTTAAGTGTTTTATATATAATTACAGGAACATTCAAATCTTGGGAGCCTAAAATTAGAACTCTCAGCTGCATGCTAGGCAGCAGGTGCACGTGTGCATGACACACTTCTCTTTAGTATCTGCTGCTCAGTTTTTATGGGTGGGCACGATACAGAAATTTCCCAAGACTGTTAAATTTTAGAGAGGAGATGTAGTGACTGTCAGTGTTGCGTTCTGCATCCTCATGGAGAGAGGAAGGAAAGGCAGTGGTAGAATTCTAGTGATTGTGTGCTCGTAGCCTTGCAAAAAGACTGGTGTTTGGACTTGCAGTGGAGGACTATTGCTGCCTGCAGCATGTGGCAGACCTTTTTGCTGCTGGAGGTGAAGCAGGAGGGCACAGTGCAGGGCATGGGGTTTTGGAAATGCAGAATGGCTGAACCCATGGGAAACACGAGCCAGGAGAGGTAGGTCTTCCTTTACTCTTTCAGGTTTCACTGGGAAAGATTTTGTCTTAAATTTGGGAAAGCGAAGTAAACACTACAGAACTGTAGCTGTCTTGAGGTTTGGAAGGAAAGTGGACAGAGAGGACTCTGCTTTTAGAGATAAAGCCTTCTAGCTCTAGTAAAGATTCATGACAGTGATCAAATCTCGTAATGCAGCTCCTGTGCCTAGTTAAACTAGACTGTGGGGCTTTTTGGTCTTGAAGTGAAAGTCATGTCTCTAAGCCAAAACTTTGAGGTTTGGGTATTCTTAGGACTTCAGTAAAATGCTGTGTAATGGCTCTATTTGCCAAAGTGGAAAATGCAGTAAAAACATTAAATCAAGTCAGCTGGTCCTTCCTTCATCTGATCAATCAGCAACTGCACGGTGAAACAAAGTTCATGCACTTGTGCTCAGAACCCAAGGAGAGCTGTGCCTTTCAAATGCCTACTCAAATAGCTGGGCTCTCAAAGCTGTATGTGCAAAACTTGTAAGGTACTTAATGTACAGAGCGGACTTGGCAAGGAATTTAAAAAAACACCTTGCAGAAAATACTTTAGCAAGTCTTCCCTGTGAACCTAAATGAAACAGCTTGGGTATGGGTATGGGTATGTCCATTTGTTTTGCTTTATTTTGTATTAAAAGGTTTTTTTCATACCAGAGGCAACATGAGCACAAACATTATGGGACATAACCCCTTATGGGATTTAAAAAAAAACCTGTTTCTGTATGTAAATTTGATCAGTTTATGTTTGGTTTCTTTGATTATGCATATGTTCTTCACAGGCACGATTTTTTTGTGCTTGCACATATGGTTCATAAAATACTTGTATTCTATTAATAAATACATAAGTGCTCATTACTTGAAATTTTGCAGAAAACCTTCAAGTTTATGTGTGTTACTAGAATCTCCTATTTTGGATTAAAAGTTGTGTAAACAAAGCACTCTGAATATTATATGGTTTTAGTTATTTTGTTCACAGTATCTGTTTAGCAATATTCTTTTTTTTATTATCAACTTGCATAGTAGAAAATTTGCCAGTAGTTTAATTTCATATAAGCATTGATAAGTATACAAAACCACATGTGTGTTCATGATTGATAAGCACTTGAGTGTTTCTAGAAAATAGTTTGGAAAAATATTGTGTAGAAAATAGCATTTTAGTTGCAGAAAGTGAAGTATTTTTATATGAAAGGTAAGTTTTGAGATGCTAACTTTAATTGGTATGAATATTTTTAGAAAAAGGCAATTTAAGTAAGGGACTATATGACTTGGAATTGCTGGGAACTTTACTTAAGATGACTAAGTTCAGATACTTTGTGGTGCTGTTTGTGCTGAAAGCTTGCTGCCTCAGGCTTACATCTGAGATCCTCCTTGCACCTGAAGATTACTTGTTATTGACAGCTAACGTCAGCAGTAGATCCAGCAGCACTTGCCTGGTGTGCAGATTTCTTGGCAGAATTTTAGCTTTTTGGGCTGACTGTAAGCTGTTGGTCTGGTTGTAACCAAGCTCAGCTTTCTGTTTGAAATCTGCCTGGGTTTGGTGCAGGCTGTTTCGTGTGGTCCTCAGTGCTGGTTAGTCACCTTCCTTCTCCTTCCTCATGCCTCTTCCCACAAATCACAAGCTCTTAAATACAGTAATTTGGGAGGCTTTGTCTGCTTTCAGATATTAAAATGACATTTGTGTTCTCCACAACCAAAAAGGATATAACAATAGAAATATTTTTATTACCTTAATGGGATCTGACAGTACCTGGGACAGGTGTTCTAAGCAAATTAGAGGAGGTGGCTCAAAACTCCTTTTCCTTCAAAATGTGAACTAAAGTTACTGTAGCTGTGTTGTTTCCTCCCCTTTTCAAAACTTATTCAGTTGTTAGTTATGTTATCTTAAAGAAAAGTTCTGATAAAAGCATTCCTTTAGAGAAGATTTACTGGTTAAGTTAAAGCAAGGTGTACTCACATTTATTTTTTTTTTACCTTAGTATGATCAAGACTAATTATCTTCTACTGAGAAAACACAGTTAGCATGGAGTAAATCTGCCCAAGGTAGCTGTTGTGGACCTTATTTGAACTTGGTCCATGAAGTAACAAACAATCCAGATTAGGCAACATTTCAAAATAATGGGATATATTTACAAGTTCCTTATATAGTACCTTCAAAACAGTTCCCTGATGTCTTAATGGAAAGCCTATTGAATTGATAAAACGTTGGTACATTTACTTAGGATGGATTTGGATCAGGCCCCAGTAGAAAGAAAAATAAATTCCATGTTTGGGGAGTTGTGAAAATAATAGGGAGTTACATCTGTTGTGAGTGTAAAGTTAATAGTCTAAGGTATCATGTTTTTAATGCATCTTATATTAACTATAGTGATTAAAAGTATTCTGGAAGTATAATCAAAGTGGTTTGGTGTTATGCTATGTCATGAGGATCTTTGTAGTCAAAATATTTTACTGTTCACCCTGGGCATCAGTATGAAGTGTCCGTTGTCAAATTACACTAAATGGCAAGAAGTGCATAGATACTTCTAATGAATCAGACTCAGAATTTTAAAAATAATCTCAATAAGCTGATGTGAAGTGAAGAAGTGGATGTTAGCAGTGTTCTGGCTTTAAAAAATATTTCTGCACTACTTTTATGTATTCTTGTCACTTTTTTGATCAAACTTTTTGTTCTTTTGCCTTAGCTCTAATGGTTTGTTATTTGCCTTCTCACTTCTGGCCTTGCTAGTTTTGCTTTCTCTTCCTCTGTTTCAGTTTTCACTCTCCTCTTTTTTTCAGTCGTAGTGAGCAGACTTCTGCAAAATAGGAAACTTTTCTTCTGGTCTCTGCAAACAGCCCAGATTAGGGCTCCTTTTACCCTCTTCCTCTATGGTTTGCTGTCCTGGAGAAGACGTTGACCTCACTTTTTTTGGTGTTATTTAATTTGATTTCCAGAAGGGATGTTGTCTTACTAGATGCTAGAGTAGATGGATGGTGCAATGGTCCCAGTCTGAAAGGGCAACAAGACTTTTAGAAAATCTGTTAATTTTTATTGGAATATTTTTCTTTTTTTTTAATTCCCGAAAACATGCATTAGAGCTGTGGTAGTCACTGAATCTAGTGGCTTGATAAATGCAAGCTGCCGACCTGTTCTCTAACTGCAGGTTTTTTAGCCTGTTTTTTTTGTTTTGTTGCCTGTGGTGTTAAGTAATAGCACTGAGAGTACACAGTCACTGTTACTTTTTAAGGACCACAAGCATGAATTTCTGTAGTGTAACTGTCCTGAAAGAGAATGCTGGAAATACTAAGAAATACTAGATGGCTTATGTGGCTTCTGCATCCCTCTGGAGAAGAGGAGATGGCAGCTTAGTTAAAGTTTTTCAGCGTAGACATGCTAAGCCTCATGTTACTTGATATTTGGTATACCGGACCGTCCATTACTGTTTTTCCTTTTGTTATTAGAAAAGATGCTATATTGGTCTTTTCCAAAGAAGCAACATTTCCCTTATTACATGCTCAACAAATAATGCAGCAAAGCCTCAGAATTGCCTATGGCAGGGGTTTGTTCTAGTCTTGATAAAGAGTACAGCAATGTATTGTTTAAAGCTACCTTTTAAAAAACACTGTAACTAAGTTACATTTGAAAGCAGAAGTGAATTCTGGAGGTCGCTATGTTCAGAGATTTCATATTATGGAGGTAAATGAAGTTCTTTATGGCATTAATAGAATTAGTTTAACTAGCAGCTCCTATAACAGTATTTGTATGTTGATACTGTGTAAATACTGCGTTTATGGAAAAAGAAATGGGAAGTTTGAGGTCTTGGTTTAAATTTTTAGTTTGACCTTGAAAAACATTCCCAGATGGAGAGAGTTAAACGAGTCCAGCTTTGAAAGAGGAACATATGAATCACGGTTGCTAGGCTTTTCCTTGTGAGGCACGGGCTTTACATCTACAGTGAAGTATTTCAAAAAGTAATCTTTAAACTCAGTGCGTTTGAAATGACACTGGTGAGATACTATAAACTTCATTAGACTTTTAAATACAGAATTTACATGTCATTAAATGAAATAGGTATAAAGGATTAGACATTAGAATATCAACTGCCAGCTTGTGAAGTTTCGTAAGTGGTTGCGGGGGGACACACAGAGAAATTAGGCGTCCATCTCCTGCTCTTGGTATGTACTTCTTACATAAGTTTTGCTAAACTATTCTGTATATTATTTTCTAGCACTTGCATGCTCTGATTTGTCATTCCTCTAAGACTGCCACATAAGTGTTTGCCCCACTGGAGAATGGGGACAGAATTAAGATCTCCCTGAAACCTGCTTTTGCTCTGCTCAACTAAAATGACAGTGAAACACCTTAAACACATGGGACCTTACTTGCCTAAGACTGAGGCTCCTAGGTTGAGAAGTGTGGTTTCAGGTCTCTTCCAGTTGTCTTAACTGATGTTGGTTGGATCAGCCTCCTTACAATTTCAAACCTGTTGTTAAAACTGATGTTCAAGTCTCTGAAGTATTGATACTACTTTTTGCCCGCTGGTATCTTGCCTGTGGCCCATCTCGTGTTTCTGCAGTGCTCAGCGTACTCAGGTTCCAGCATCATCTGGGGCCCTGTGGGTTTCTCTAACAAAAGTATTTGATTGTATCTATTTTAAATAAATGGTTTGCTAATAAAAAAGCTATAGTTTATTTTACCTCATATGAGAAAACAGAAGGAATTACATATAGGGCTCTAACCTTCACTACTCCCTTGCTAGTTACGTTTAGATGTTCTGTTGTCAGTACTGTGGGGTAGAAGATCTTTTACATTGACTTGTGTGATCTGGCTAGAGTTTTGTGTGTGACTGCCTTGGAAATCAGGGTTGTGATTTTGGGTGTGTAGCAAATCCTTTTTTCTGTGTCAAGTGGTTTTACTCTTAGAATGGTTCTTTATGAGTTTGTATATTTCCTAGTATTTTGGCATTACTTTCTGTCACTTGGAGCTTTGATTTTGAAACTCTGAGGATGTGCTTCACAGTGTAAAGGACACTCGTAAATTACTCGGGTTACTTGGGATCCCTAAACTAAAATAAGAAAACATTTGTGTTTACATCAGTTTCTGCCAGTTTGTTTCACTTGTTTAAAATTGTAGCAGTGTATTGTCAGCAAATATTCATAAAAGGGTGCTTAAATAGAGTGAGCATGTCTCAGACTAGTGTCAAGGAGTGCTTTATCTTGCAAGAGACAGAAGCAGGCAATCCTTTTCTCATGTCAGCGATTTCACCCCTGTGTTCTGTACAAGGTGGTGTAAAGTCTGCGAATCCAGTGTTGACTGAAAGGTACGGTTATGAGAGCAGGTTACAGGGTGTGGATTTATAGTTCGTTAGACATTCTACAGTAGTAGCCTGTCCGTGCGCTATTAACCATGTAAATAGCAGGTAGTGTGCCTGGTTATTGTCCCATTCATCATGGTGTATTAGTAGTCGAATGCAAGTGACCCTGGAGTATTTGCTTGCCATGTGGAAGCCTTTTTATGCAGGCATGCCCAAAGAGCTCCTGCATGAAATACTAGCAGTGATGTTTAAGTTCATGCTTTTTGGTTTTCATTACCTAGCTTAATACTACATCAGAGAAAGTAGATATTGAAAAATAGAAGTTTATTATTCCTATCTGATTCCCTCCCCCACATATATTTACTAGTTTTGCCTAGTTTGCAGTGTTAGGTATGCCTGAGGTCTTAATACCTTTTTTAAATAAATATTATAAATAAGCAAGTGTCTACTTAATGAAGAGCAAATCAGATTAATTATTTATTTAATGTGACCTTGGTTGCAAAAAGGTGCCTGTGACTTCAACGAGTGTAGCTCTGATCTATCACAGCCACATCAGATGTCCATCGTTACTGTATTTGTGTCCAACTGCAAAATCCAATTGCAGCTGTTATTGCAGGTTATTAATAAGCTGTTATTGCTTAACTTTAATGTATTGCTAATAAGGTGTTTTGGAAATCCGGGATAGACCTTATTTTTTTAAAGAAAAGTAATTAAATTCTTATGGTGAAAATACTACAAAGGGAGCCCTTAATTCTGGAAGCCATTTGGTGTGGATACGTTCTTTTGTCTGCCAGGAACAAAGTGGAGTCCATAGGGCTCTCCAGGGCTGACAGCGTCGTTCTGCCAGTGGTTACCTTGCGGTACAGCACATTCACTCTTAAAATGCAGCCCACCTGATCTATTTCATAATTGGCGTTCCATCAGTGCACAAAAATATGGATGTTGTTAAAAACACACGTAGACAAATTAGTAGCTTTAAAACAAAACTCTGGGGTCAGTTCTAGCACAGAGGTAAATAAGTTTAACTTAATTTTAAGTTGCTGTTAAGATAAATCTATCACTTGAGTATTTTTTTAAAGTAAGTAAATTTTCTTATGTCAGTTTTAAACTTTTAAACCATGAGCCACATGTTTGGCAATAATGAATTTATACTATTATGTTGTCAGTTTCCTATTTTTTTTTGTCTTTTAATGAGTAACATTTTTAGTAATGTAAATGTAATATACCTGTAAGTTGTGTAGTAAATGTTGTATTTAATGCTCCAGTAGACTCTGAATGCAGTTTTAACTACAAAACTATATTCTTAAGAAACTGTATTCTTAAAAACAAAATTGTAGAAACCAATTTTATTAGTAAAAGTCTGCAAGTATGTGTGTTATCTCTGAAATCCACACATGCTCTGACATACTGTTATCTCTGTTCCTCTCTCTTATATAGCTGTTACACAGATCTCTGGCAGCAGATGGCTGGACTATAATGCACTGTTAAACAAATAAAACCATTAGGCATGTAATACTGCCTAGTAAATGAGTGTGTGTTTAAAATGGTTTAAAAAATTAAATAGAAAATAAAGTTCATTTTTTATTTCATTTAATAAAATAGGAATAAAATCCAAACCCCTTTCAGAATACATAAAACATTCCTCTTACATTGTGTTTGTCATTTGAAGTCAGGTTTTTTTTTATTACATTCTTGCATCTGGTGTAAGATAATAAGTCCTAAATCAGTTTTCTAATAGATGTTTTCTACAAGTAATCGCTCATTTTGCATTTATCTTTGTAGGAAGATTTTTGCTTTTGTAATGCTACAGCACAAAATTATCTATTGCATTATGTGCTTTTTTTCCTCATTTTCAAATTTGATACAAATGTATTAAAATTATGATTCAACACTAGTGTCATGGCTCTGTAATTAAACTGTTTTTCAATAATTGTCAGCAGCTGAGAGATGCCATTTTGTCTTTTTGTTTTTAGATATGCCAATATTTGGTCTTTGCCCGGCTCATGATGATTTCTATTTGGTGATGTGTAACCACTGTAATCAGGTCGTAAAACCACAGGCATTTCAATCACATTATGGTAAGTGCTTAACTATTTTTAATAATTAAGGGTGAGGTTAAATCAGGATTAAGCCTGGCAATTTTTTTTTAAATTGATGGTACATAAAACATTACATTATAAATAATGTCAAAGAACATAACCTGTGTTTAGTCATTTTATATACGTTGTAATGCAGTTATGTAAAGATCTTGTTCCTTTTAATTTTTTTATGCCTTTTTGAAGTGCTGCATACATACAGTTCAATTTTGAAATGACATATATATAGTGTATTTCACAGACAGTATGTATAGTGTGTTTGTGTCTGTGTATGTCATTTCTTGTATATTTATACAAATTATTTTTACACGGGTTCTGTTACAGTGTGAACTGTGGACTGGAGCTAAAAGCTAAACTTACAAATTTTGTTGTAAAACATAGTATGTTTCCAATGGCCAGTAAAGCTTATTTATTTTCAGAAGTGTCAATTTATATTTGTTTTACTGGTCAAATGGTTTTGTATATAAACTATGCTAGGAAGCTCTTGTTGTGTTGGTTGGTGTTAGCCAGTGTTTATAGAGGACTGAGAAAATGTGAAGTGCTGTGCAAGTTCATGTGCTCAGTTACTTCCTACAAACCTAACCCCGGGGGAGGTTGGCAGTTCTTTTTTTCACACGCCTCTCGAGGCTAGAAATTAACTTCAAACAATTTCGTGCCAATATTTGGATAGGAGGTTTTTGGTATTCAGCCTTCTTGAGAAATTCAGGAGATGTTTTCTGACTCAGTGCTAATAAAAAGAGATGGACAGAGCATTTTCTGAACTCCTCCTCCCTCCTCCTGTGTGTGCCTATCTGTACGTGTTCCCTTTTTTCTAGGCCAGTGCATCTACTGATTGCCTTGGTGTTTAAAAGGATAGGAGATGCTGGATATGGGCAGGGAAGCCTCTTCCAGTGCTGAAAACAAGGGATAACTTTCCCTGCATCGTAAATAATCCAGCCCTTTGGCAAGAAAAGATACACTCACTTTTGCTGCTTCCTAGAGACTGGGAAAGGGTCTTCCTATGCTGTGCAGAGTGTGAACTTCTTATCCTTTCCAGATCTTACTTGTTTGTTTTTCTGTTATAATGCCTTATGGATTATACCCCTACCCTTGCGGCCAGACTCTGCAGTTCTGTCACAGAGTATGACTTGCAGGAGAATCTGAATAGGTTTTGTGACATAATTCTTATTAGTTTTTCTGTGGATGGCAGTACTATTTTTTTAAAAAAAAAAAAAGAAAAAACCCTACATTTTATGGACTCCAGAGCTGTATGGAGCCAGAAGAAAAGGGTGTCAGCTTTTCTTATTCTGGTTGTTGTAAGACTTTGTATCAGCCAGGAACAAGTCCACCCCTTTGCCAGTGTGATTCCTCACCTGTCACTGAATATCAGTTTGGGATGTACAGTAAGTCCTTCTAAAATATCACATCAAATTGATTCTGACAGTTAAAAATAAATTTATGGGGGAGGACTGGATGGTACCCAGTTCTGAGTGTTGGCATATTGAATCTTCCATCTTGAGGTCAGTAATATGAAGGTGGCTCAGGTTGGCAGTGATGGAGAGCTATGGACATCTGTAGACACTTTGGGCTGGCTTTCTGAAACGTGCAGGTGATGTCCAAATACTGTCTGGCAAACAGGTATATATGTACTGTAGAATCCAGTATTGTATTTGTTGGCATGACAGCCTTATGGGCAGATTGAAGAAGCAGTTAAAGAACTGAATAGGTACAGCATTGCCTCTTGACCATGGACATGAAAACACGGGGTGTTGTAATGCTGCTTGTACCAATGTTAAACTTGTTATGTGAAGTTAATTCAAACTCTTCTGTAAGCACTGCTTGCAATTTAAAATGGGCAGAGTGAAGGGGGAAGCACAATATGAAGGTATGGAAAATATGTTAAAAAAACAACAAAAACCCCCAAACTAAAATAATGTTCCTATTCTGTATCACCTTGTAGGAGCGTGATCTCTAAACATGCAACTTTCTCTAAAGTAAACCTTAAATTAGTGACAGATTCATATTTTGAGAAAAATGTAGATGGAGGGGATGGAAATTACGAGGTTATTCTTAGTATTTCTTCAGCCCATTCTGAACAATGAAGACGCTCAGCAAGGGCTGCAGCATGCAGAGGAAGCAGGCGGGGTCATTCTGATGAGAAAAACAGGCTTGGGTGGGGTGAACGTCATTAAAAGGACCTTAGTTCGCCAAACTAATAGCCTCAGAAAGGTAAGAAGGCTGACTTGGTGATTTTGTGTACCACTAGCTCTCATTGCTTTTTATCAGCCTTCACATTCTTGAAATCCTAATACAGTTGTCCCTTGTTTTAGCAAATTGAATGTGAGAGCTGATAAATATGGCAGGCAATGGTGGTGGTTTTTTAACACTGTGTATTTCAGGAGAAGGAAATTGCTGAAGTCTTCAAAACACACAGTTCTTTTAAAACAAAAAGTATGCTATCATGATAGCAAGAAAGTAAACCACTCTTTGAATTCATCACATCAGTTTGTCCAGCATTATGTCTTTTATTTGTGGTATTATTTCAGGGATTGATACAGGAGAAATTACTTGAACGAGTTCTGAAAAATTGCAGTGCATCAGTGAAGCTGTACCTTTTTGTGATGTTCTTAGGATCTGTTATTTTTAATTGTTACCAGAGAAATAGTAATTTCTTAACATATTCTACAGCTTCTGATGGTATGTGTTGCTTGTACTTGGTGTTCTTTGGAACTTGCCACGTGGGATTTTGTTTTCTCTAGTATTAGAATATACTCTTTTAAAATGTCACTTTGTCAAAGGAAGGCTAAACAAACTATTAGCTAAACCTAATATGAGCTAGTTAATTTCTTCCAAAGCATACTTGTGATAAACTACTTAACTAGGTAGGCTGAAAGGGCATTGCAGGACATATGCTGGCTTCTTTCCCTGGACCACAAGTAGTCAGAAATAATTTCAATGTAACCTTATTTATCAGAATATCTGACCTTTTTAGTAAAATACTTCATTGATACAAATCACAGATTTTTGTTTGGGACTGATACTTTTATATTTCATGCGTTTGACTAGAAGGCATACTAATTCAAAATTAAATACAGCTTTTTGAGGCAATCTAAGCATGCATTTGGAGTGTGAACTGCCATTTAAAAAATGTATTCTTAACTGTTGATGTATGTACTACTATGGATTTCTTAAAATTCGGTGACATATTTGGTATGCATAACACCACATGTAGGTTAGTTTTTAAAAGCCATCTAATATAACGAGATATCTGAAATCTGCTTGTGGTATTGCTTCTAGCTTGTGTGCAGCAGCTGACTGTCAGAACACTCAAATGGCTTTACCCACTTGGCCTAGGGTGGCAGTGATGGCAGGGATCTCGTGGGGCAAGAGCAGGCTAGTCAGCCAAGGAGGAATTGTTGCAAGACAAATTGCTTGTCCAGCCCCACAAATGGAGCAGCTGAGATCTGACAGAACAGAGGATTTAAGTCTCTTATTGCTAGTATTCTTGGTGATGCTTTTTGAGTGATTATGCTTGCATGGTATCAGTGTTTTCCTTGGACGGCTCAAGATAATTCAGAGGTGAAAGACAGAAAAAAGGTAAAATGTTCAGGCATTCAGTCTTTTGGGTGGAGCACCTGAGATTGCTTATCACAGTGACCTGTTCTGAGAAAACACAGTATTTTTCTCTGGCCTGGAGTATTTCTTTACACTGGATGATTGTGTGCCAGCCTCTCCAACTTCCATGCCACAGAGACCCTCCCTCTGTATTTAAATCAGGCATATTTCTTAAGTCCCTGCAGTTTCCTCCCTTAATATATTAAATTCTCACAGTAAAATGACTTTGCTGTCTGTCAAATTGCTGTCATGCTCCTCAAGAGAGCGGGATGTGCCTGTGTCCTTTTATTTCCTCTCTGTCCTTCCCACAAAAACGTGCTAGGTATGGTTCCTGTGCTGCACCGAAGGGTTGCTCTTTGAGGAAGCCATGGTGACAGTTGTTTCAGGTTGTTCGCGGAAACCCTGAAGTGATGTGGTTTTGGGCCCATGTGACCTTTCATTGGTATTTCAGCCATTCCATGGGCTTATCACATCTCCCTGTGGGTTATCAGCCTCCTGTCTGAGGAGGGCTGCTTCTCTGCACTGTCTGGGCTGCTTTGTGGGTCAGAGAGAGGAGATGGCTCATCAGTGTGGCAGCAGCGTCGGTGTAGAGATGTGGGATTTCTTCCTTCTAGTTTTTCTTAGTTTTTTTGCAGAGGAGTTTGTTTCCTCTGCACCTTGGTTTCTGTAAATACAAAGCAGAGATAAACTCTCAGCGGTAATAACGAAGGCTACCTGTAAAACTTAAACTGCGAGTGTCTGAGTCATGTAGTGATTGTGAAAACCATTAATGCAGTACATGTTGGAAAGAGATGATGATAGTGTGTTGGGCTGTTGAGTCATTAAAAAGCTATGTCTAGTGTTTTGATTAACTTCCCTGGGTTTGGCATGCAGTGGCAAAGGTGAGTAACTACTGTGAGCTCTGCTTGCTGCTGCTGTGTGAGCTGGTGGGGAATCGCACCCTTCAGTTTCCGATCAGTGCATGTTTAAACCTGAAGTGTAGGATTCAGAAACAGGGCAATAATACAGATTTGCCTACCTTTTGTGACTTCTAGGAGGTTGTGAGATTGGAATAGAGAATGTCATCACACAACCTTATACTCAGCCTGGAGAGACTCAGAGGGCAGGTCCTCAGAAATGTTCATTTGCAGTACTTACTTGGGGCCATCCTGCAACTCCGTGTAAGGGTCTCTCATGAATCTCCATCTAATTGTATAACTGTACTCCTTCCTCCCTCAGCCAGTTCCCACGCCCACCTTTAGTTAGGTTTACTTTTTGGCTTGTCATAAGGGTTTTTTGGTGTTGGTGTTCAGTGCTTGGATTTGGAGAGAAGGTATGATGCTTGTGATTTTAATTGTCAAAAATGATGTGTTAACTATCCCTGCCAATAGGATGATGTATTTTGGATGTTATAGCATATGTAATTTAAGTATCACAGTCCCTGCAAAACCACATATTTCAGTTCTTCTGACTTACTATGAATTGAATAGAAATTTACCCTACCCTCTTTCTGTTACCCCAGATTTGGCGGCAGCTAGTTCTGAAAAGTCTGACATCAGAAGTTACGCTGATGTTGCTTGTTTAGAATAGAATAGGGTGTTTAGCATGGATTACAAAGTCAAAGATAAAGTGCCTGTACAAGGCAGCATTTGAAGCAGATAAGAAAAGAATGTACTGAATCTTGTTCCAAAGTCATTGGACCTAAGGATTTGTTGCTTGGTTGGGGGTG
>JAVJGJ010000047.1:16173768-16193976 GCA_035590215.1 Microhierax caerulescens
GGGGGGGGGGGGGGGGGGGGGTGGGTGGAGTTGAGGGTTGTGTTGAGGGTGGGGTGGGGTTCTTCCTCTTAGAAGATAGTCTCAGCTCATCCACGTTTTGGAGGGATAAGCCTTCATTATGGCCTGCATACTTTTGGAAGCAAACAATTTGTTTCTGTAATTAAGAGTCCACTGTTTGCTAATGTCTTTTCAAAGCAGGTAAAAACATTTTGTAAAAATCATAGAATTTTCTTGGGTATCAGTAATCTTCTCTAGTAGTCTAATAACCAAAATAAAACTTGAATATTATGTGGTGTGTCACAGATGTGCTGAAGTAATCTGCCAAGCATATTGCCAAATATGCACAGGTGGCATTTGGCATATTATGGCTTGAGTTAATGTATATGATTTAACAAATTATCGTTGGCAGCTTCAGCAGCTTCTGTTTAAATACACGGTCCTCTCACAGTAGTTCATACAGTCCAGATTCCAGCAGCGGGATCTTAGTCTCTGGATCCAGAAACAACTAGTTTAATTTCTTGGCAGAGATTTGTGAAATTCTGTAGCTTTTGCAAGAATCATCTTGGCGTATTCCCAGAAGGAAATGGGCTCAGAGGTCAGCACAGGATTAATTTCAGAAAAAAAACCCACCTGTTTTGGCTGATTATTTAGTTATTTTTAAATGATGCATCATTAAATAATGAAGTATTACCACCTGGAAAGAAACTCTGTAAATATATTTCAGGCTTTGAAATGTGTACCCCAAAGCTGAATACCAAATGTGCCATGTAGATTTTAAGGAGCAGTGAAGTTAGGTGCTGTGGTTAATTGTAACATCACAGACGGTTCATGTGCGGAAGGGTATTTCTGTAAGTGTGATGGCTGTGGTCTTTGTTTATTACATGAAAGCATAGGGAGTCAGTCTGAGAAGTTGATGGCAGTTTTGTAGTAAAACTTCCTCCTGTTTTTGTGGGTATGTGGATTTGTCAAGCTCCGGTTGAAGACCTGAAGCAGTTTTAGGTATCAGCTAACAAGAAAGGTGGTATTCAGCTTCAGATTTAAAGAAATTAATTGTTCAGTTTACTACTTACCATATAATTCACGTTACTTACTCTACCTCTACAGCACTGTGTGTGCTACAATATTATAAACTTGAAGTGCTTTGGGTGTGCTTTTGGATTTTCTTACCCTTGGTTTGCATGAATCAAATTTCATGCTGTTCTGCCGTAGCAGAAGACCTACATGCAGAAATCCTTATGGTTTATTACTGGCTGAAGAGTGAATTTTTATTTTATTATTCTATTCTTACTAAAATGGTAAAGTATTTAAACCAAGTCTAACATAACAAAATTATACAAGGGTTCCATGAAAACTGCTCCTTTGTAGTGATCACTGTGCTAGGTATTTGGAAACTGGGACTGACTGCTCCGTTTTCAAGGTAAACATTGACAGGGGAAGGACAAGTGGAAAGGAAGAAAACCAAAGATATTTGTCTCTGTGTGGAAAAAGAGAAAGTAATACCACATTCACTGTCACTTACAGAAATAGTTGTTCAGCAAGACGGAGAAAGTATGTTAATCAATAGATTGGAGTAAGATCTGAAGAGAATAAGTAGTTCTAATAAAAAGTAGCTGTTGAGTGTGTTTGACTACAGCTTCACTTTGGAAGAAGCCAGCTGGGATAGTTAAATCAGGTCTACAATTGAAAATTACTGACAGTGAGACAGTTCACAGATCTAAAAGTCAGTATTAAGTTTCATCATTCAGAACTCATTCTGAGTGATGAAACTGTATGTGGAGCAGAACACAGCTCTCATAACCATCGTTTCAGATTTTCTGCAAGTTCGGGGAAGGCCGTTCTGCATCAGCTTATGCGTTCCACATCCTTGGAAGGTTTCCTTCCCAGCTAAAAGGGCTCTTTCTAATGCCTAAGCCACTCCTTCGGGCTGGAGCCTAGCCAGAGGAGGTGGCACGCATTGCTAGGGCAGGCCGTGGGCACGCAGGGCTTGGCGCGCAGCCCTGAGCTGAGTGCAGAAGAATGAAGCTGCAACCTGTTTTAAGAGCCGGGGAGGTGGAAGAAGCCTGAATTGGAGTGAAAAAGGGCAGGATTTATGCTGTTGTGAAGGAGAGCTGGGAGTGTGTCAGAGCCATCGCGATGTGAACTTGGTGTTGGAGGGGGGGTTAGAAGTAGTTCAATTTCAATACCTAACCACACGCAGATCAATTATTTAGAAGGACTTCCTCATTTATTGGGGGGGGTGGGGGTGGGGGGCGAAATATGTGTTCTTATGAATTGTGTGGATTATTCCAAGAACTGCAAACCTCAGAGGAACACCACAGCACTTCATGATTCCGGGGAGAAGTGTTCTGGGAAGCTTACAAAACAATGTCTAGTATTGAACTGTCACGAAGAAAATAGTTTGGGTTGGGTTTTTTGCCTTTTTTTTTTTTTTTTCATGGAAGCACATAGTTTCAAGTTGCACAGACTGTACTCTCTCATCCCACCAGCCAGCTCTCAAACAACTGCTGCATTTGGAAGAGAGAGGATTTGCACATAGACTCTTTTTCGCTGCAAGCACAGCTACAAAGGTCAGATAAGAAATCTCATCAGTAACCATCAATTACATTAATTTTTTGGCCAAGTTACCACTGCTCCCAGCACAGAGCTGTGCGGCACCTGGCTGGGGCAGCAGTGCCCAGCTAGCGTGGGCAGGAGGATGGCAGCTTTGACAAGGCTGGTTCAGCACAGCTAGAATTAAGTGGTTTGCAGTCTGGGTGGGTGTGTGTCCAAGGAGGGGAAAGAGAGGACATGGGGGAATAGCTAAAAAGGGAAATACAAAACAAAGAACTGAAGTAAAATACATATTAAAAAAAAAAAAAAAAAAAAGATGAAGACAATAAGGAGGAAGCTAAATAAGGAAGGTTGGAGAAAATGACCTTGCAGGAGGGAGGATGAAGGAGGTACAGTGCTGGTTTTATTACTGTGTATTGAGGGAGAAATGTGGAAGAAAGAAGAGGTTTAACAGGGCAAAACAAAAGCTTTTTCACTGGTTTTTCCTCTTAACGTTTTGGCAGCAATGTTATTAGTGTGGTTTGTCTAACATCATGGTATTCTTGAATTTTGCACATTTTGTTGGGTGGCAGAGGGAACAACAGTATGTCCTACTTGACATCTCTCCTGGTTTGATCAGGTGCTGACCATCAAGAGATGGATATATGCTATATGCATGCATGTGCACTTTTTAATAGGTCATGTTTGTTTTCTTGTTCATTGCTTTTACTGTTTCCTGATGGACTTGAGTTTGTTTTTAAATTCTCATTTTCTGTATTCTAGTATTTTTGGGGAGAGTAGGATATA
The DNA here is from genome assembly GCA_035590215.1 of Microhierax caerulescens. Taxonomy (NCBI): domain Eukaryota; kingdom Metazoa; phylum Chordata; class Aves; order Falconiformes; family Falconidae; genus Microhierax; species Microhierax caerulescens. Next base: position 16,177,105 of record JAVJGJ010000047.1, read on the forward strand.
CATGTAGCTTTCAGCAGCTTTTTCAGTGAGAGGAATGCCTACGAGTTCTCTACAAGTGGGGAGAAAAGGAGGTGGAGTACTAGATGGAAGTTACCCATGCTGGACCTATGTAAAAACAATGTTTTGTAGGCATTCTTCGTCTATTGCCTCAGGAAAAGTAGGCAGCATTCTCTGCTGAAAACTCTGTTCTTATCTGCAGCAAATGGTAACCAGGTGTGTGTATTTGACTGTCACACTTTTGGGAAAACTTGAGACTTATTCTTACCAAACTAAAGAAATTAGTAACATTTTGGTTTTAGGCACAGCTACAAAGTAGCTGCTACTTCATTGACTTAGTCATTATGTCAAGTAATTTTCACTTGTTACTTCTTTACTCCTTTTGATCACCTGTTTTCTGGCTTTTTAAAAACAAACTTGCAGGTATTGACATGATGGTGCTTTGTTGTTTTTTTTTCTTCCAGGCAATATGTTTGAAATCTGACATGTGATACACATAAAGTCTAGAAACTGTGTTTTTAAGGTATAACCAGAAGAGGGAGTGTATAACACTTTGTATACAATGAAACCTGTAAGTTTATTGAGGAATAGCAATCAATAACGACATGCTTTATGTAATAAGTTAAAAAATGCAGGCTGAAGTTCACTTTCAAAAGAGCACAATTAATGCCAACTTTTTAAGCTATTTATTATGCTTAATTCAGTTCAACACTAAATATTTATAGCCATGTAATGTAGATGGCCTTGAAGTCCATTCATTTGTTGTGTTCTTGTAACAAAGATTCAATTTCTCAATGGCAGTCTTAGATTAGCTCTTGCAGTACCCAGCTCTGTGAGAGCTCCATAACAATGTGAAACTTAAGAACAGTTACAAATATATTTTTAAAATGTAGAATGTAACAAACAAATAAATAGGATATGAAATTTTACATGAATTTATGGTACTATTATTGGCTAAATAGGCCATCATTAGCTATCTTGGGCTGTAACAGCCAAATACTCCCAAACCCTATTATCTGCTATTGATGAAACAAAAACATAATATAGTGCCTTGTACAGAATGACAATATTTTTACTCTGTAATTTATGTAGATGTTACTCCAGTTGTCATGCAGCAGGAGAACAGGCTAATCTTCCAGCAACAGCAAAACAATGTAGGAGAAAAAGCCATCAGTGTGTCTAATATGTAAACTCCTGATAAATTTTGCCTGTTTTGCTGCATCATACCAATTCTGCAATGTCTGAGCACAGTGCTGGCCATAAAGTTTGCAATTACATTTTGTTTCCCCAGGTTCTATTAGAGAAAGAGATTCAAATCATCAAGAGATTCTTGTCCTCTTTTCTGTTCTCTGTTCCTCAGATAATGAGTTGCCCATGTTGGTATGAAACTCTCACTTTTTACACTGCTTTGTAAAGGATGCAATTAGACCAGACTCCTGGAGAGTTGAAGCAGTTCCTACATAACTTGAGTTTTCCCTCATTGTTTGGCAAGTTTATCAGAAGATCTTTAACTCACAATTCTATATAGAGTAGCTTTTCGAAAGGAAGCCTTCTCTTACAGCCAGATCACCTTCTTCTGTTTCTGCTCCATAGGATTTTATTCCTCTGCCAGGCAGAAGTTGTATTGTGCCGTGTCCTCTATGTATGACCCCACTGGCTGCAAAGAACCTGTTTGTCGTGTCTGGCAGTAGGAAAAGCCCTAGTATCTGCAGCGTGGTGTGGTTAATTCTGTGGGTTAGGTAGAAGGTGTACCCCTTTCGGTGAGCCCTTCCACCTGGAAGCCTGAAACTTTTAGATGTTTGTGGATTATTTGTAGAGCTGGATTTGAGCTGATCAGAAGTTTTGTGTGATATACTCTGGTAGCTTCAAGAGCTATTCATTATTGTCTGTAGATATTCACATGGCATCCATGGCTCCTCTCCTTGCTAAGAGGAAAAATGTCTGTGTCTCCTTTGTTACTGCATGGCTGAAGTCTTCATTTGACTTCAGAGGCTAAACATTTTGGTGTTCTGCTGCATTGGGGTGGACTTAGCGAAGTAGTTGTTTTCATTTCTTTCACTTTTCTAGATCGTAATGAGAAGCCTTACAGTACTCTGTAAGGCTCTGGCCCTTCTCATCATTGGCATGGGACTAGCTAGCACTCATTTTCTTCAGTTTCATTTTGGCTTGCAGCCTCTGACAAGCCACATGTAACCATGTATATGCCTGGAAGCATGCCATGTTGGCCCTCTCCTGGCTTCTAAGGTTAAAGGAAAAGTTTTTCGGCTGCCACAGTTCAGTCCCATCCCCATCACAGTGCCATGTACTCTTTGACCAAAGGTCATCATGTGGGTCACAAAGGTATCCACCAGCCAGCTTCTAAAAATACCTGTGACTGCTTTGATAGCTGTAGAAACTACATAAACTTACATATCTGTGTCGTATTGCAAGGCTTGATGTGAACATCTTGCTTGTTGAGATTGAGAATGACAGCTAACATTGGTTAGATTTGGTACTGACCAGTTCCTTTCTCAGTCCACTCTCCATAGGATTGATCAGTGTTCAGAATGAGGGTGGGTACTGACCGTTGGGACCATACTCATCACCTTCTGTGATCGCAGCAATGTACCCAGGGAGACTGGAAGCTTGGCAGATAGGACGTGCTGAAAGCCCTGATGAACTCCTGGGTCACTTGCTATTTCCTCTGCCCTGTCCCAGTTGTCCAGGTGGCAGTGGTCCACAATAGCTGTGGCTGTACACTTGAAATCTGATGTACTAAATGTCTCTTTCTGGTTTTAGCCTCTGAAAATGGCGTAAGTCTGTATAGAAGTCTTCACTGTGTGTATTCATGTGCTGTATGGGTAGCAGTTATATTTTATATTATGGTATAAACAAACACGTTGTTTAAGTGGAGTTGATACTAAGGCATAAACTGCTGTCACTTGATTGTGCACCAACAAGCCTGTCAAGTTGTTCTTTTGTACTCGGTCATCCATTTTATTTTGGAGTCACTCCACTTTTCTGAAAGCTGAGGAACTTCTAAGCATGCCCACTTGAAAAGAAAACACCAAACCCAGAAATCATGCCCAATATATTTGTGTCTTCTGTAGCATGTAAGGCACACTCCAAAGTGGCAGCTGCTAGAGAGAAAAGTCCACTGATTTCAAAATCCATTGTCCCGTGGTTCTCATCGTTCTGGAAATTTCATTCATGATGGTACTTTGGAGCACTTCTTTCCATCTTCGGGGGAAAAAAAAAGACATACAAGGCTTTAGATACAAGTCAGTAGCACTTATTTTTATATGATTTTTGCCACTCCTTTCACTAAGGCTGGTTTCCTGGTGTCACATATCATATGGCAGGGTTCTTCCTATCCACCCCCTATAGCAAGCAGCAAAGTTGGTTTTCCAAGTGACCACACTGGAGTTCTTGATAGATCAACTTTAAGAAATTTGGTGTTGGCTCAAGACCCATAATTCACTTCCTTCCAGGAAGAACAATAATAGTAGCCAGTAACCAAGAAATCTCTTTAAAGCAAAATATTTACAACAAAATAATTTTAGACAGTACTAAATGTAAACATAAACAGGCTGCAGTGTAAGCAAGCGTAGCTTATGCAGTGTTGATATCAATCAGATTAAATTCCTTAGATGTCTGAATTTTTTTATGTACCCCTCAAAACTTGTAGGAACTGGCCAGCTAATCATTCCTGCAGCTTACACCCCAGATCTTTGTCATCCCCAGTTACTGCTTAGGCCTCCAGCCCGTTCCCAGGGATCAAGTCACACTTTAATTCTTCCTAGGCCTCGCTCTGTTAATTGCTAGCTTTGGCACATAGAGGCTTTTGGTTTGTGAGACTGTCAGGTCTTTGAACGGATGGGTTTGCTCCTTGTTACAGAGAGAGCAGATGGTGCGAAGGCTCGAACTGAGCGGTCAGGATTGGGGGAGAAGGCAGGAATGCTCTTTGCTGTGGCAGAATTAGCTTGCACCAGCCAGCTTAAAGTGATGTGAAATTGGTGCCTGAGATTGCTGAATTTTGAGAAAGGATAAATGAGTTGTTTCATGTGCAGTGCAGATAATGAAGCCTGGTCATCCGTGGCTTTGTTGTGTGTGTTTTGCCATTGCTTTCCCTTCCATTGCAACACCTGCTGCTCTGTGCACATACATGGCTTCAGGTTTCATGTCATGTTTTGCTGGGGTTTCTTGGTTTGGTTGGTTTTGGGTTTGTTCTTTTTTTTGCATGCCAGTTTAATAAGGCATAGGCATGTCACAGGCTGGAGTGTGCACATGATGACTGACCAGTGATGTTCTTCCTGCCTGCCTTCCATGAGAGCACTAAGAGGTCCTACCTACCTTTGCTGTCTGAATGGTGATTTTAATGCTAATTATAAACCCCAGCATCTTTAGGACCTGTCTGAGCAGGAGGGTGAGAGGGTACGCCATCTCAAATCCAGCTCTTGCATTTTCTTCAAATCAACCTGATTTGAATAAAACGGAACGCTAAAATGTAGACAAGTGGAAGGAGACATGGTAGAGCTGTGTTTATCTCACTACACAAAACCAGGCAAGAAAATACAATGTAAGTAAAACACTAACAATTCTCTAGCCAGTCTTAAAAACAATTTTCTTGGCAATGCAAAATTTGTAGAATAGTTCAGGTTATAGATTTTTTTTTTTTTTGACATTTCTTAACATTCTGCAATACTCATTGATATTAGGAAGCTACTGTATGTGTGTGTATAGTGATAAGATCACAAATTATGTAAATATCTTCTCATGTTACATGTGTTCAGTGAGAACATGAAGAAAGGAGGGAGTTGATAACATTCTTTACATTGTCTTGGGTAGTAAGAAGCAAACTTCCTTGCATTGCAATGTTTTCAACACAATTCAAGTTGATGTTCTTGGATGATCTTGCAACACCAAAGGCCTGGAAATTAGGTTCTGTGCAGTGATTCATATTAAACTACTTCTCTGTCTCCAGCCTTGCCTGCACTGTCTTTCTGATGTTAGAGCAGGGGTCTTGTCACTTCAGCCTCGTTCCCTGGGAGCGAGTAGATTGCACAGGTGTATGTCCCTTTGTGTATGTGTCTGCACAAAGTATTATCACAGATTGCAAGGCTGATTTTAGGCCTCTGAAATGTACTGAACTATACACTGATGGTATAAGTGTTTATGTTGAATCTACTGTTGCTGGTGGTTTGGGGATATTTTTTTTTAAATTAAGTATTGTTGATGGAAAATAAAACCTCTTGCAATATTTAGTACCAATAGAACTTCGTAATTTCATTGCCTTATATAACAATTGGTTTTATTACATTAAGGAAAATTACTTTTGCATTTGTCAGTGTACACTTGCAGCATGTGACTTAACTGTGGCACATGCACAGTCTGTTTCAAGGTGAAACCCCATGAATATTTACTGTATAAAGCTACTTAGAAGCCTTTAGTTATTGGTAAATAGTAAATAAAAACAAATGTACAGGTTGAGACAGTTGGCATATATGCTGCTACGATAACATAAGCAGGCATAAAATCCCGTTGCATTCTCTCTCTGCCATTGTGTGCCTTCCCGTGGGCCGTTGCCATTTTCTCTCTGTGTCAATGTATCGTCATGCTTCTCCCTTCCATTCCAGCTCCTGCCTTGATGCCCAGCTGCTGGGATTTCTTAGTAGTTGGTTCTTTGTCCCCCCTTCTACTCAAAAGGAAGACAGCTTTCTTTATTGTTCCTTGTGGGGATTAAATTGCCTGATCTTGGTCAGTGTATTTGTGGAGCAAGCAACAAAATAGAAATTATTGCCCTCTTGGTCCTAAAATGAGTGGGCCAAATCAAAGACTAAAGAAAGATAAATTCTAGTTTTTAAGAAGACAAATACATCAGTGCTGGTTTCCCACGCAGTAGTTTAAAGTCAAGAATTTTGTGAACCACTAAAACCTGTTGGAGACTTACCCAGTTTTAATTACGGGTGTCAAGTAGAAGAGTGTACAATAGAAACAAATCCTCCAAACACATGCATGCCTCTGGTACTAATTTTAGCGATGGAAGGAGATATGTTTTTAAAACAGCATAATCCAAGGAAATGTCTTTGTATTCCTGATTTGTGCTTAACAATTAATAGAAAAGTGACATGAGCTGTCAACTTCTCTTGAAATTCAGAGCAAAAGAGGAGCTGATTGCTGTCTCATATTCTGAGTGCATAGACATGGGAGGGTTAGTATTTAGTATTTGTGGCTTAGGATTTTAGTATTTATTTCTAAGCTTGTTAATGGGAGCAGCAGTCTCCAGGGTTATGCATGTTCCTTTAAAAAAAGAAAAAGCAACTCAAATCAAACCCCGTCCTGCTGAAATGATGCTCTCTGCATCTGTTTAACCCTTCTTAATGAAAGGAATATATTAATACACAAAGGTGTTTGTACAAGCCAACTGCCTTTCCTCTTGGCAGACTTTTCATTTTAGTGAAAAAGTGATTTGCTTGGTTTTAAAGATGAATTTGGGTGTAATTCGATAAGTGAGGAAAGACCAGAAATGTTAGCTTTGGTTATAGTAATTTGAAACCAGCAAAAGCCACAAGCTGTTTTTTTCTGTTCTTTTTTTTTTGTCAGCAGATAGACTGTAATTTTTATGAGTGATTACTTAGCAAATAGTCCAGAAATCAATAATTTGGTAAAAATTAGATTTTAGCATGCATGCACTGGCTTTGGCTGGAAATCAGACCTTGACATTCAAATCTTGGAAGTCTGGAAATGTAGGATGTTGACACCTATGTGGAAGTTCAGGACTGTAGATACTGAAGTGAATTTTTGCTGCTAGGGAAACACACCACAAGTGTCCCGTGGTGCTCTGCCGGGGTGGCAGGACCCATGGTCCCTGAGCCGGCAGCTACCCATGGAGCTGCAGTTCTGGGATGCTGGGTGCCCCCAGGATGAGTGATGCGGCCACAGGGAAGATGTTGCCCATGTGGGGTGGTGGGTGATGAGCATGGTGGCCAGAGGAACCATCCGAGTGCCGCTGGCACGGGCCCAGCAGCTTGCTGTGGGACTCGTAAGAGGAGCTGTGTGGGCTGCTGCCATGGCCGTATGTGACTGGTGCCAGTGCCACCTCCATGGCTGTGGTGCCCACGGTCAGCAGCAGGCTTGTAGGTAGACCTGAAGCTGGCCGAGAGGCCCAGGGGCCACTGTTGGCTGCAGGATGCTGAGGCTGGCCTGGAGCCCCAGCACCGGCGCTGAGGTGGCCCAGCGTGGATGGCAGCACTGCCCACTGGTGTTGTGGGGCCTCAGCCGAGTTCACCAAGCGACGTGGATAATCTCATAGCGAGGGATTAAGCGCTGCAAGCGGCCCGCGTGAGCCCTTCTGAAATGTCACTGGAGCGGCCTGGCTGGACTCCAAAAGCAGGCGGGTGGTGAGTTCACCGCGGATGAGGGCAAACCGATGAGCTCTGCTCTGTGCCGTGCTGTGCAGCCCCTGCCCGACCGGCTGCGTGAGTCCTGGCCGGGCGCTGGGGGAGGCAGCCTCTGCTCCCAAGTTGTTTCCCTGCAGAAACTTGAAAATCCTCCAAAAGCACACTGAAGGCCCAGCTCTGATGGGGAGAGTGCAAGGGGAGAAAATAGCAATAAAAACTTCAACAGCTGATTGCCATCCTGCCAGGCCTCCAGAAGAATTGGCAGCTGTTAATCCAAGTGTTAATTAAAGAAAGAAACTATTAAGAGCATGTTCGTTTTAGCTTGTTTTCCTGGGTGTGCTCATCCGTGTAATTTATAAATCAAAGGGCAGATACATTCCTTGTTACGGCTCTGTGGATGGCTGGCTGTGGGCAGGATGGTCCGTGCCGTTGTATCTCAGCTTTGGAGGAAATGGGAAATGCAGACACAGCCTGGATGTGTCAATTGCAGTTGTATTTTTATTTAAAAGGTTAAACTTGCACAAACATTTTATTTAGCATATCCTAATTGCAGCATTGCTCCATTCTTTCAAAGTGAAATGTGAAAATGCTGGTTTACTTAATTTGAAAGACTTAATTGTTCAAGCACAGTAGGTTTGTGCCCCCCTTTGACTGCATTAGTGATTTCTGTGAGACTTTGCTGTGCTAATGCTGCAGCAACATTTTAATTAGCATATAGTTAATGTGGTCAGTGTTTTTAAACATGAAAACAGTTGTTTCACACCAATTGTGATTGACCAGTGTTAATGAAGTAAGCTGTATCGATCCTTTTTTCGTAATTGAAAAATGACTAATTCCTAAAAATGTTAAATGAGGGTACAATGATATAAGGATCTGACTTAGAACAGGAAACCAAATTATTTATTCTCTGTTTTCCATTGATGTTGCAAATCGAGTGTTTATGTTCCAAGAGATTTCAAATTTTGGAATGTTACTCAGCTCTTGAAACATCTTTTAGAATAATTCTTTTTAAAATACTGCAATTCACCCCACCGTAGGTTTGCTTCCCATCTCCCTTTTCCATCCTATAAAAGTAAAAACTATTTGTATTTAAAACCTTGGGACAGAAAGCGGGGTGTTAGCTGTGCAGGCAGAACCCCAACCTGGATCACTTATACTGTTTTTGTTTCTCCTTGAGATTTTCCTGCAAGCGGGCACTGCCCATCGGTATAGAGGCTTGGTAAAGAATGCTTTTGTGCCATTTGCATGAGTTGTTGCACGCACAGGGTGTGCCATATGTGTGGGAACAGAGGTGAGAGACACGCAACGTCAGGATAGTGCAGGAGCTTCCTTCTCAACGCCATCAGCCTTGCGTCTCCACTGCGAGCAGTAACACCTTGGAGGAGAGGAGGGGCTGTTGTAGGTGGTTAGTCCTAAGTAGCCACGTACATGTTTATCTTATTTTTAATCTTACAAAGCTTTCATATCGTGTGGCTGTGGCTGTCACTCGTTAGTTGTGCAATATGTAAGAAAAAATAGTAGTGCTCGATGTCTTACTATCCTGTAGTTTTGTAATGACAAAATCAAATAATGTGATTTACTTAGCTGATGCTATTTTTGTGTATATCCTGTGATATTTCTTTTATTCCCCTGCTCAAAACAAAGTAAAATTTATTCTTCTTGATCTCTTTCATATAGAGAACTTTCCATTTCATGGCCTTTTTTTTTTTTTTTTTTTTTTCACTTGGGAAAACCAAAATCCAAGATAAAAAAAGTCCTCTGGAAGTCAAAGGTGCATGATAAATAAACTGTAGAATAAGGACAAATTGTAGATGGTGAAAATAGCATGATCCAGTGGGAAAAAGAAAAATCATGCAGTCTAAGGTATTTTGGTATCAGTACCACTATCACAGTACCAGTCCAGAAGAACAGGAGCAAGAATATCTGCAGCGGTAACATGGGCACATGCAGACCCTTGAAGACTGAATAAAACTGCACTACATTGCAAAACTCTGGTAGCAGGTGACCTCATTCTGAATTGCTACAAACACAAATCGAGAATTATCCTCAGTTTTTCAAGATATGGCAGTCTCAGCATCATATTCTTTTCGCAAAAAATGCCCAGCAAGCACTCAGATCCTAGTGTTGGATCTAAACTAAATCTACATCAGCACAGAGATACAATTTATTGCACCTTGTACATTTTCAATGGTAGTAAAGTGACAGAACATCTGGCTAGTGGGATGCACATGGACTTTAATTCCATAAGACTGTGATGTGGCAAGACAGGCACTGCTCCAGATCACAGATTTCTTGCAACTGTGTAGAGACTGTGCTGCACCACTGCAAGAGGGGAACACTAGGCACCCTCCTCTGAGTAAAATTAACCCACAGTTTTAAGGGTGCTTTTGCCCTGTTATGTTAGTTTGCTGCTTGACATTGGGCTTGGTCCCAAACTAACCAGACTCCCACCTTGCTTACCTGTCGCCTTATGCGAAGTCGAGAGCAAGCAGTGCAACTAAGCAGAGAAACCAGTCCTGGAAAGGGCAACTCCAGCCTGGCCTCAGTGGGGGAACTCGTACACAACAGAGAGGGTGGTACAGAGCCTGCTGTATTGGTCCCACAACAGCACTGAGAACTCCCTGAAATGCTCTTCGAGCTAAGCATTTTGCTAAACTCCTGTAGAATGTCTGTGTAAAAGGCAAGTACCACAATGCTGTATCTATAGTGCTCCAGCCCTTGAGGCCTTGGAGCTAACCTGCACCACGCAGCTACACCCTGAGCAGCACAAGTACAGAAGGCCTGTAATAATCCTTCGTCTTTTCTCCACCATGAACTCTACGCACTCTCCCTGTCCCCTGAGGCAGTTTGGCAAGACAGCACTCACCAGGCCTTTGTGAATGTCTCCTGTTCCCCAAATATTTCCCCAGCATGGAACAGAGCACTTGTAACCTCTGAAGGTGTTTTTACTCCTACCACCCCTCGCTTAACCCTGCCTGGCAGTGCAGGGCTCTGCCCGCCTGGAGATGCTCGGAAAAGCAGCAAAGAGAGCTCCCTGCTGCCAGTGTTGGACTGGGACACCCAGTCACAGCTCAGTTGTACAACTGAAGTTCAAGGTCTGCTGTACTGAGGCTGGGCAGAGGCAGCTTGCTCCTGCCCTGCAGGGTACCTGCTTTGCTCTTCCCTGCTCATCTCTTGCTCTCTTCTTACACTTGAATTTTCTCTACCGTGACTGACACATGACACTGGAGTCAACGAACCTACAAGTAGTGCCTTCCTGTGCATTTTATGTGACCAGGGGTTACAACCAAATAAAAGGAAGAATGAGGCACCAGAATGGATAATAAACACAAAATTATTTGTCCTGCTTCAGATCCAAGGCAGCTACTGATCTGGAGACACTAAGACACTTCCCTGTAGAAGGGCTCTATAAATATCTCTGCTGGTGATTTCTAGCTTCCTTTGAAGTGTCAGACACTTGACATTACCAGAGATTCCTCTGCATTAGGCAGACAGATGTGATATAACATATTAATCCCAAGAGGTAGATTGCTATATCCTCTCCTGGCACCCACCTAAAACTGTGGAAAAGAGTGATGTTAAAGCAAACTGCTTTGAAGATGTTTGTTGTCACTTCACCCTTTTAGAAAAATAGTGTCAAAGCCAAAACCTGTATTTGCTGGAATCTGCAGGACAGCCTACAACCATGCTAAATGCTGCTGCTTTGTTGTCTGCAACTGTGAGGCCCCTCTAAGTAAAAACAGTTCAGGATTGTGCCACATTAGACCTTGGTTTCTTTCTTTAGGAGAGAATGCCTAGTGTCATACTCAGGATCAAGACACTACTGTGCTAGACACTGTGACAACCAAGGGGTGACTCAGGCCAAAAAAGTTTTCATTACAAATAAATTACCTTTTTGTCACAGGCGAAGCTAAGGCATTGGATTGTACAAGGTGCCCAAAAAGTAGCCTGTGTAAGGGACAAGGCAAACAACCATTTGCCAGTGAAGCAAGCCTTCCCTGCTGTGGCCACAGGACCCTTCCCCAGAAGATCTTCTATAAAACAGCTAGCTAACACAGCAGGGTAGGAAGGGGGAAAAAAAGTTCTCTCCACCCCTAACCACATCTACACCTACAAACATGAGCAAAGAACTTTTGACTGTGTTTATTTGTCAAGAAGATATATTACAGTTTTGTGCTATAGCTGCAAACAAAATTCTGCCAGGCTCTACGGACGTGTAATCACCATACTGAAAGAACATCTGTGTTTATGAAAGACAAATAATATAAGGCCTTTGTCTCTTTCTTTCCTTGAGATATGAAAAGGCACTTAAGCCCATATCTCCAAAGGTGTTTCTGTCTTCTATATGTCACTTAACTCCCACTGAACTTGGTACTTAACTGACTTGGAGAAGCTGACATTTAGGTTTTATCTAGACAATTTTTGAAAATACCTTCAACTCCCTGGGAAGTAAAGGAACAAACATTAGCAGTGTTCTCTTAAAAATTGAGAATATTTGAGGAAGTCATGAATAATCAGAAACAGTCAAGCCTTAAGCAAGTTGTGCAGAACAATGCCTTTCTAAGGTAGCATGAGTAGTTTTAGTACAGCGATACGATCAAACTAGACTAGAAAATGAAAACAATGAAAGGTGAACTCATTTTATATAAAATTTACCTTGACTGTATATATTTTATTTTTGGCTAACCACGCAGAAATCAGCTGTAGTCTGTTTTTAATTATATTTTTTCTCTTTATCTATCATAACAAAAAACAAAGTAGAGCTTGAAATGTCATAGAAAATTTCCAAAGGCTTTTACAGCTGTTTTTAAATACCTTTCTACTCTCATTTCATGAATCATTTGTGACACTTTATCAGCTCTATTTGGGTTTATATTTACAAAAAAGCATTAAGCGCCAACTTTGTGCCACAGCGTTGGACGCACCTAGGTCTGTTAACTCGCACACAATTGAGTTCTGTACCTACGACCTTCTGTCCTTCAGTTTTCACCGCAATAGTGCAGTTCAATCCCAACCAGGCAACTTTACATTCAGAATGTAACACCCAAACTGAAATAACTCAAGTTGTTCAAGGACCTGATTTTTTCCTGATTTAAAAAAATAATAATAATTTAAAAAAAAATCCAAAGTTTTTCTGCCAAACAAAATACGTTCCAAAACTTTCTTTTACACGCAATCACTACCACAGAGGGAAGTATGCTGTTGCATACTCTGGTGCCAATTTCCAGCTTTGTCCACGTCTCCAGTTTTGCAAATATAATAGCCAAAACTGGCATCATTTTTATGTATTAAAAGCTAACGTTGTCTACTTTGTTATGAAGAAACAACTAAAAAGAGCAATTTGACCCTTTAATCCTTTTCCTAACATGTTCAAAACCAAACAAGAACAATGTTACATCATCTCTCAGTTCACCACAGGAAAAAAAAATAAAAATAGTTTCACTGGTTTCCTAAGGTTGAAAGTTATTTCACATTAGATTTGTCAGGCATATCCCTCACATTAGAGGAGACAAGAAGTCCTTGTGAATGGATCAGTAAGCTCATTCAAGCTATTTGAATAACTTCTACAAATGTCAAGTTTTAGAAAACAAGAACCTGTGAAGAATATACCTATACAATTTTACTTTACAAAATACGCTTCAGAACACAATCCTCTGATACTGGTTTTATTAAAAACACAGCACTAGCAATCACTGCCAATAAATGATGCTGATCTGAAAGCTCTAGCTGTATGAAGCAGCACCTTCAGAGGAGAGGAATTTTTATTATTAAAAATTGCTACAAAACCTTGTGATGTAAAAAAAGAAAGCTCTGTACCTTCTTAGAGAAAATGACCATAATCCTGCTGAGGAACATTAATCTGTGCAGCTGAACTATCCACACAAGGCTGGTAAAATATTTGACTAAATTCTCACAGCAAGTTCTGTATTCCTACACAAAACTCTTCGGTAAACTGTTCTTAATGTTAACCAGGTGTCCAGAAGCAGATAAAAACCCTTCTGAGGAGTCCTTTTAATATAACAGTTTAAAAGTAAATAATCATTTTGAAGTACAAAATAAAGAGGGGTTTGGGGGTTGGGTTTTTTTCCTAAAGTGGAGCTCAGTGCTACTTAGAAACTGCACTGAATTAGTAATTTGGGGCTGGGGGGTGTTGCATTGAGAAACTGAGTAGGCTCTCATTACACTGATGGGAATGCGCTTTTAAAAGAGGTACGTAATTCACTTATAAGCTACAGAAATAAAAATTTTAGCTCTTTTTTGTCTGATTGGGTGTTGTTTGTTTTTTTTTTTAGCAGACCTAAAACGTTCACATGCCCTTTCAAACAATGCAAATTAACAGTGAAGGTGTCAGGGTCACAGATCGAACACAGCCTCCAAAACCTAGGATTACATAGAGAGCATAATACAGGTAAAACTATTTTTTAAGCATGAATAACAAAGGATTCTGGCTTCAAGCCCAGCCATAGATGGGCAGAGTGCAGAAACCTCCTGTATTTGAAGCACTGAGGAACGCGTTCCCCAGCGAACATCCGATAACTCACCAACGCCAAGCCGGCAGGCAGAGAGGAGGGCTGGCCGCAGGGCCTAAAGCCATGATCCCTCCTTGATCCCTTCCAGAATAAGCTTCCGCACCAAGGGAAAGCAACGCAAGCAGGGCGCAGGGAGGTTCTTGCAGACATTCCTTCCGACCAGTCCAGAGGGACAACAGCTCCTTGTGCACAGCCTGGCCTTTTGTGCTAATTGCTCCGTAATGTAATCTGCGCCTCAGACCTGTCTGCAAACACCTGCCTATGCTTCTTTCTAACTTCTTAATTATGACAGGCCCCCTAATTGGGTTTTCTAAGGATTTTTTTTTTTTTTTCTCATTTGGTATAATCCAAAAAAGCAAAGTATCCAACTATATTGCTTTGTATGCCTTACGTAAAGATAATCTTTTCATGTCTTTAAGCATCCAGCCAGAATAAATATGGCTTCCAATTCTAAGCAGCGAAGCTGTTTTCTTGTTCACTGGCTTACTTACGACTATACAATTTAATTAACATTTCTGTAGTACCTTTTTTTCCCAGATAACGACTTCTTTCTTCAACTTTGCTTTTCAAAAACACTATATAATAAATCACAAGGGGAAAATCTTTATTTTTAATATTTCCATTTATGTATTTAATGAACATTATTGAATTTTTGCCAAGTACTTATTGGAAACTTAGAATAAATATCTGTGAACTGCTATTTCATTTCTGTATGTGAGGATGAAGTGTTCTGCTGACACCAGAATTTTAATAATAATTAGCTCCTTTATTAGAAATCTGCTCTTCATTTTCAGTAACACTGTAAAAGGCTGAGTTTTAAACTAAACTAGAAATCAAAAGCTTTTTCTTTTTATTGAAGCTTTTCCATCCTTTGAATGTAAGTTTGAGGAAATCTTCAAAAACACAGACTGCAGAATGCCAAGCCATGCCTAGTACTAATTACTACTCAGCACTGAATCTGGAGTTTTCAGCAATGAGTACCGTCCTGCCCTCTTGAACTGCCTTAGTTATGCCTGCAGTTCCCTCTCTGAAACATACATTGTACTCATGAATCTGGTGCATTTTTATGTGCAGCTCCTTAGATCTTTTTGATACCTTGCTACTGGGAGGCCTGACTTCCCAGCTGACCCTTGATAGGTGCACAGGTGGTCCCGTCTCCCTGCTTTAGTCAAGGATTCAATTCTCTCTTTGTAACTTTTGTTCTCATTTATTAACCTACCTCTCTAAAGGAATTGTTCATCTTCCTTTTGAGGCGATGCATATTTCAGTTTTAATTCCCTAAATATAAGAAAAAGTGAAATGCCAGCACAAATGCCAGGACTCTTACTACACTCTCCCTCAAAATTTTCTGTCATATGTCCATGGAACAGTCACTGCCAGTAAGTTCACAGGGGTATAATGAGTGACAAAATGAGATCTACTGTATCGCAGATCTCTAAGGCATGGCATTGATTATTTCATTATGAAACACAACAAGCCTTCTTTAGAAAAGAAAATACTTTTTCAAGAAGCTGTGCTATCCTCAGAGTATTTCATCAGTAGGGTGAAACAGAACTCAATATTTAGAAGTAGTATTTCTTCCATGCTGATATTTTGACAGGATCAGGTCCATTAAAATAGAGCTTTTAGTGCATAGTCCTTTATGTCTGTGTGTAAACTACCATAGTTATCTAAGGTTTTCACAGTTATAATGTATCTGAAGCATCAATTATAAATCAAAGCATTCGACATTCAGTAGGTTTCAAATTATGAATGCTCTTGATCACATTTCATCTTACAGCTTCTTTGACAAACTATAAGACAAAAGATTTTTTTAAAGCCTAATCTTTACTAAATAATTGGGTATGTAATTGTTATGTTTTTGCATTTATGAAAAGAAACTGTGTATTTTCATTCTGAATATTTTTTAGGCTAAGGGAACAACAAAGCCAAAGCAAAAGATCTTTCTGAGACCACATTACATACCCCCCTTGTAAACAAAGGTTCCTTCTCACAATATCCACAGATTTATTACAGACAAAAGTTAAATTAAATATGTCAACATAAGACTAAAATTATCATGTGGTTACTTGGCATATATGTAGTTCCGGATCAGAAGCACTTTAACTGGAAACTGTAGTTTGGCAAGTACTAGTGCCATACTATTTTGGTGTGCAGCCCCAGCTAGTATTTTAAGCAGCAATATCTGTTTCTTTTTTGGCCATTAAAAAATTCTTGAGTCAAGAGGTGAATATTGACTGTAGCTAAGCTGTAGGCCAATATTTATATGAGTTTAAAAAGAAAATCTTAATATTGAGGAATATAAATGTCAGTGTTTGGTGGAAGTCTATGCACATAACATATCCTTTTGCTTTAAATCAGGGTAGATGTTTCTGCACCTCAGAACTGCTCTGTTCCTCCCTGCATTACTTCACATCATACCAGAATCAGGATTATGACCCAGTATGAAATAATGTGCTCTTTTCTGCAACCAGAAAGACTAGAAATTGTGGCATATTCCTGTAACAAAGCACTCCAGTGTTTCATTAGCAGCAGCAACATAAAGAGCAAGCTGACTTATAAGAAACAGGTTTTTCATATGTAGAACACAGGCTGCACTGTTCACATTGAGGCTGGTTTTTCCCATTATCGACCAACCAGAATAAACTCCTGATTTCTTCATCTTTGCTCTAAAATAAATAGTAACTATTCCCCAAGAAACCTCATCCTCTTCTCTGGTCTGCTTCCCTCCAAATAGTTCCTTTTTTTTTTTTTTTTTTTTTTTTTTTGCCACAGCAAAATGATTTTAACAAGTTGTTCCCTGTTCCCCGTAGCCTGGGAAGGCAAGCCACAAGAGTTGCTCTATTTTTATGCTGTTCTCAGCTCTGGAAATCCGAGACATGATTCACTGTTTACTGAAACAAGTGGACAATCTGAAATTGATCTCAAGAGGTAGAGAACCTGACCTTTTATGTGCAAGTTTTTGC
>JAVJGJ010000047.1:16194076-16228193 GCA_035590215.1 Microhierax caerulescens
TAAAATTTATTGTTATTTATATCTTTCATATACAGAAATTTCCATTTCATGGCCTTTTTTTTTTTTTTTTTTTTTTCACTTTACACCCATCTTCCGAACTTTATCAGTTAGCCTGTAGCCCCCTTTGTGTTTTGATTTGCCAATGGCTTTTAACCAAGTTTCAGTGTCAACTTTTTTTTTTTTTTGGTAGCAGGGCCGAGTCTGATGGTCAACATATGACAATCAAAAGTTTGCTACATGTAAAGAAAGAGGTACAGGGGAAAATATTAAAATTCCCGATTGTGGCATCAATAGAAGCATTAGCAAGATGAAGGGTAGACAGGCATTTGGATATGTGAACTCACCTGAATACATGACACAGTCTTATAACATTATGTTATAATATACATATATATATATATATATACACACACAATCGTGTGGCTCTTCCCTTAATTATTTATTTCCATGCTTTCAACACACAGTTCTTTAAACTTCTGTTTACTCAACTTTCTATTAAATGTTGGAATAATTTTTTTATTATTTTTAATTTGCTTTAGGCTTGTTTTGAAATCCTGAAGCTTTTCTTTTACGTCATTCAGGCTAAGCATATATGAGAGAACAGTTTTTCAGCTGTATTTTTGAGGAAGCTGTCCCATACTGCATCTTTGGTACGCTGATCTGTACTGGTTACCTTTGTCTGTTTGATGCTTTTGTTTATTATCACTGTGGCTTTTCTGAAGTTTATTTCGAATAACAATTTATTATTTTTTTTTAATAGCAGAAGAATGGTTTATTCAATACCTGCTTTTTAATCAGACAGTGCAGGTATTGTCATGTCATCAACAGGCTCCACAGAGATTAGTGCTCATAATGTGGACATTATAATCTCTTCATGGCCCGATTACCATCTAAGACACTCTACTGTCTTTCCATAATAACTTTGCAGTATTTCTATTCCAGTGCTTGACGGATTTACAAGAGAGCTACTGACCAAAAGGGCCAGGGCCAGTTCTCTGGTGAGAAATCTGTCCTTTCCCTCACCTCTTGGCAAGGTGGTTGGGAAAAAGTTGCAGAAGTTTGATCTTGGATGTTGTGGCAGAGCCTTTTGTTTGGGATGCTGAAGCCCTTGCATTTGGGTTTACCTGAGCAAAGAGGGACATGGAAAAGGATGGAGAAAACCATCCTTTTCTGGGTTGATCAAGGGGGACCTCCCAACAGTCCATCTTCCTAACTCCATTTTGCTTGTGGTTCTGTTCTGTGAATTATACGATGTCCTGCCTCTATCAGTTTTTCCACGTTGCTCTTGAGAGCATTTTACTGATCTCCATGGGGCTCTGAATAGCTGAAATGAACCTGATGGGAGCATCCCTAATTCCAGTTTGCTGCTGCACGAGGGAGCTGCACAACACAGCAAAGTCCTAGTCTGTCTGCAGGCTTGGGATGACAGTATGTATTGGTTGGCGCTTCAAGGGTTATTTTACATCTTGTGGGGGCAAACCCCATGTATTTTAAAGAGGAATTTAAAATCCTGTGGAAATTGATTACAGAACTACTCATGTGCGCTGAATACAAGGGGTTTTGAAAGGATTAGTAACAAATAGGGAAAAATGGGAAAACTACCTTTAGTAATGTACAGAGAGTTGTGGAGAGACAGGAGTGGAGAAAGGGATGTACTTGAAGGTTATTTATTTAAATATTATTTTAGTGTTGCTGTTTTTTGCTAGGTTCTTAATAAATCTGCTTGCAATCTGTTCCTCGCTCTCCTTTCTGTGGTGGTAATCTTGGAGACTGGGGGTGTGTGCTGGATTTGGGGCTGTTTTGCAGCAGTTATCATAGCAGAGGTGGGCATTCCTGCCCAGTTAAGCATTGTGCTGCTAAAGAATTACGCCGCCATCCTTGCTATGCAGTTGTAGCATTTTAAAAAACATCATTTAAATACCCTAAATTGTAGTTACAGGATTGTCTCCTTTTTGAAATAGGATTTTAACGTATTGAAGTTCACATGTAGAATATTAGTAGTGAAAATTATCTCTTTCCACTCCTCCCTCTGTTTTCTTCAGTGGTGGCAACAAAACTGACCCTGTGTACACAGAATTTCACAGGCCCTTATCAAACATATTTTGCGCAGGGATCGCTTGTGTGAGTGGATTTTGGTTCTTGAAAGTAAATCTTGAGGAAAATTATAAACACATGAATTTAGAAATCAGGAGTTGAGTAATTTGGTTTACAGTTTTCAAAGTAGCCAGTGCTTCTCTATAACTATTCTATTAACTGTTAACAAGATAATTATAATAGCTAAAGCTTGCGTTCTGTTTCTGTTCAAAGGGATGTGGTTTACTAACTGTCATAGTACCTCTTGGGAGTTGAGTAATTAATTTGCAAATATTCAAATTTAAATGTTGGGAAAGTTTAGAGGGTTGCAGTGGCACACTGAATGTGGTGCAGTGAGGCTGGGGAAGACTAAATCCAGAATATTCTCAGAGAATGTTTTCCAATTCCCAACTTTGCTTGCGTTTCCTATGTTAAGTGCTCTGGTAAACCTGCTTTTAAAAATAAAACAAAATGAAAGTTGAGCTAAAATCTGTCAGTCTGGGACTTCTGGACTGATAGGAAGTAGGTTATGTGAAACCTTTAGTTAAAGTAGCTATTCCAAACACATCATTCAAAATGACGTGTGACTTCTGGTTGCATTGAGGTTTGGATTTCATGGGGAAGATTAGTTATGTGTGCTGGACCATCATAAACATCCAGATATGTTTTATTTACATGTCTTAAATCAGCGTAAATTACTGGGGGGGGGGGGGATTTTGGAACTGGAACAATACAATGAAACCCAAATGTTTGTATATATGAGAGCTCTGGGTTCTGAATTGAGCATTTGTAACCAAAGCGTATCTAAAAAAAAAAAAAAAAATTAAAAAAATGTTTGTTGTAATTATATAGGTTTTGTAATAAGTCAGTGCACCCTAGTATAAAAGCAGAGGCAGATTTTACATGCTTTTTAGGGAGAGTTGTAGCATGTGTTTTGGAGATGATTGACAAGAGAATGGTGTGGGAATTCATACCTGGAACAGTGGGATCTTCACCCTGATGAGGAAGAACTGGACAACAGAGCGGGAAGTACACACAACAATGCTGCATTAAACAGAGATGCAGAAAACATGTAAAGCTTAATGGTGATACAGCCCTCATTTGAGAAGAGAAAATGTCCTAGGAACTGACATACAATTTTGGAGCGTACCCAGTCAGCAATTACAAAGGTCTTGATGTATTTGCTTTATTTGTCTGTTGACTTCAACAAAGGATTTTCTGAGAGGAAGATAATTTCCTGAGTTCTTTGTTGGAGAACGTAAATGTTTCATGGCGCTTCCCAAGCTGAAGCCTCCACAGATTGCTTTAATACGAAAGAACATTTCAAAGGGAATTTTTAAAATTGTTGGTCTCTGCAGTTAGGTTTTGCTCTGTAATGTATGACTTCAACTTAAATTCTCGTTTGCCCCGGTTATCTTCTTGGGTATTAACCATCTCTGTGTAAATAGAAGACTGTCTTTCAGCAATACTGTAGCACATATGTGGTGAAGGTGTAATGTGAAAAGGTATAAACCAGCATGTTTAAAATCTTTGCTAGGCAAAGCAAACCTGTTAACATACCAAGGTGTGGAGGTGAACTCTGGGTTTTAAAAATAGGCTTCAAGAAAATTGGCTAGATACTCCATTTTAATGGATTTTTGAGAAGAGACACATTTTAAGTAAAGTTGTATCATTGTAGCTTAACTGCCTCTTCACATGGGGTATCTACACAGGCAACAGAAACATTCTGTGCTGCAATTCTGCTGAGTAGTTTTGAAGCGAAGAAGTGCAGGACGTAAGGTTACATCGGTATTGCTAACTTGGACATAGTCTGCATAAAAGACATTATAGAAACCTATTTCTTAGATAAATAGTTTATACCTGTTACTATTTATTTATAATAATGAAGAACTATGGTCAAGATACAAAAGACCATTGTGGTGATGTAAATACATAAAGCAATGTACTGCTTACGTATCTGCCACCCTGAGTTACATTCAATATGCTGCAACAGAAATAATACACTTACTTTTTTTATTTTCTTCTGCTAAAGTGTTATTTTTCTGTGAATGGAATGCCATAAGCATCTATGACTATCAGCCAGATTCCCTTCATGGTTTTGCTAACACTAAGTGATAAACAATAATATCAGCTGCCAGTTGCAAAGCAATGTTTTTTTTATGAAATAGTAAGAAGAATACTCTCTAGAGACATGACAGATTGTAGTGGTGCCAATCAAGCCTTGGCAGTCTGTCATACTGGTGGCTTGGACTCCATAAATATTCTTTTCTGTAACTTTCTTATTAGAGTGAAAAAATACGATTTTTCTTAGATACTGTCTGTTGAGCTAAGCATGTAAGTTTAAACACCGCACAATTGAAGATGGAGTGATCTCATCCTGATTTACAGTGCAAACAGAACTGATGGGATGATTAAAGGGACATCAGTTGAAGATTAAGGCAGAATCCTTGGTATCTAGGGCCCCTGATTAGAGCAGGATAATGAAGCAGCAATAAGTGAGTGAGCAGCAGATCAAGATCCCGAACAGGCGATTGCTCCCAAGCAGCTGCAGGCTGCCAGGGTGGCATCAAAGGGAGCATAATTTGCCTGCTATGCCCGTGTTTGGTTTAGCTCCCAGGTTTTCCCTGTGAAATCTTCATGGATCTAATCTTTTTTTTCTTTTTTTCTTTTTTTTTTTTCTTTTCTTTGTTACGGTGAGGTCAGTGTGATGGTAGATCAGAGCCCAATACAGGCCTTTGGGTTAGAGCCACAAAAGGGATTTTACTTCCTTGCTGGGTAAAATCTGGAGCTATGGTGAGGTGCCCTTCCACAGCAGTGTCCCAGTCTGTGCTCTCCTCCCATGCCATGGATCTGACCATTCTGGAGAAATGAGCTCTCCACAATTACTCTAGAAATGTAGTAGTCACAGTGAAATATAAATAAATTTTATCCTCAAGTAAAAGGTGTTTGGCTTAATATGGCTGTACTAGATAATGTCTTAAATGACAAGTAAAACAGTAGCTCAGTATGATGGGAAAAAAAGGTAGGTTTGCTTTAATGTGTACTTTTATCATGCTTATACTTTAGGCGAGACAGATACATGAAATAATAATTACTTAAACATAAAGTGATCTTTATACTTCATTTCAATATACACATTTAATTTTATAGTCTAAATGATACTCCTATATCTAGGCTAATCCATGCTGAAACTGGTTTTCAGAATGGTAACTGAAGTTGCAACATTTCACTGGACTAAACTTGTGTGTGTTCGGATGGGTGTGCTTCATTTTTAACGAGGGCTCTGCTAGCACTGACACAGGTCAGTTTGACTTTTTGCCCAGTACTTACATAAGAAGTCAGCATTAAAAAAAAAAAAAAAAGTTTATGAAATTTGATCTGTACATCTTGTATTTGCTGGCCAAAGCTATTAATTGATGCCCAGAGGGAATGAACAGCACAAAACACTTTCTAGATTTTTGGAACTAAGTGTAGACCTGGGAGGAACATTGTGAAAAATTTGAAGTGTTGTTACTCTTTATTTTTTGTTGTTAAGCATACAGCAAAGAAAATGGCATTTTATGAAAAACAGAGTATTTTTCTCTTTTTTATTTTTTTTCAATTTTATTTTAATATAAGAATAAGGTTATATCACAGTAAGTCCAAGTGTTTACTCATTGATGAAAGAATAAGAACTAATAGCCAAACATAGTGAGAAGCTTTCTTTATTTTCCTTTTCCCTTTCTTCCTTTTTTCCCTGCCAGATCACTACTTTGCATTTTCTCAGAAATTATTGCATGTTTAATACAAATAAACAATGGAAAATAGGATTTTAAACCCCACAAAACTGGCAGCCAGACTAAGGGCCAAGTGAAGCTGCTTAATTTTTTTTTGGGGGGGTTGTTTGTTTTGTTTTAAAGCCCTTGAAATGATTTAAAGTACCAGTATCTAGTTTATCAGGAAGTCCCATGTGCTTTGGCAGTATGCATATATAATTCTTGCTCACCCATAAGTCCAGCAGCACACAAACTATTGCTGTGTTTTTCCAAATTGATAGTTAACAAATAACTCTGTCACTGAGCAGCAGCAGTCTTTGTTGGGATGCCACCTCTTTTCACAGCTTTCAAACTCTCAGTACAGCCCTCTCCTTAGGGTCACAAAGATGTTCTATAAATATAAAAATATATATAAGGAGGACTTTATCTGTTAAGGTTTAGCTTTGGTTGCAGCTTTCGTTTTAGGTCAGCTTTTACCCAGTGCTGGGGGATCAAGGAAGACTTTCTGGTCCTTTGTCCAAAGCCAAAACTTACATCTTTCTGACATTTTTAAAAAACCTAAACAAAAAACAACACACAAAAAATATCTTCCCCCCTACATTTTAGAGTTTAGAACCATTTTACACAAGTGTAGTGTTTGAAATACCACTTCGATGTGTTCTAAAAGTAATCATGGCATAAAAAAATCGTTTTTCTCTTCAGGGTTATGTGAAGGTAAGGGATGTAAGTATTAACTTTTAAAATCTGAAAACTGAACACCTGGAGTTAATTATATTTTTAAATATTTTCAGGCTGAGTCAGAGTTAATGGCAAATGGGAACCGTATTAGATTGGCAGGTGATTAGTAGAATTTATCATTATAATATGCTTAGCATAATAAGCATGGTAGTCTTGATTATTCAGTGACAGTTTGTGTAGTAATTTTTCTATTAAAAGACTATGTCAGTCTGTCAATAAATATATTAATTAGCTCAAGTATGCCATGCTTAACACATGTCTGGTTTCAAAAATAATATTGGCTTTCTCCAATCAGTTGAGACATTGGTAGTTTCAGCTGGTTTACAAAACAGATGATAAGCAGATTTTACTTGAAAACATGAATTTTATAAAAAACCTGAAATGTTAAATATCAGCAGATCCTAGTAGCAGCCCTACCTCTGCTTTGTGTGTATGTCAACTTGAAACAAGTCCAGGCAGGTTACAAAAAATTAGTTAAAAAGCCATCTCATTTTGTTGGTAAACTACACAAATCATAGTTACATAAGGAGTGAGTGAACGTTTCACAGATATGCAGTGTTATAATAGCTCTTTCAGAAAATGTCCCAAAATTCTAGAAAAAGCTTTTTTGTTGTGTGTGTTTGTGTTCCGACGCATATGTCTGTCTGTAGAATGGAAATACCTTTCTGACAGGTAGAGTGTAATCTTCGTGTGTGATCAGCAGTTAGCCTTAGTTCTCTTTGGTCGTTTTTTTTTTATTTTATTTTATAATCAGCAGTTTAAAACACTTTCTTTTTATATTAATTGAACTTGTTTGAGTCCGGTGCTGTTAAACATTCATGCAATGGTAGTCAGTAGAATCTCAATTTACTGCCAGAACAGTACCAGTTAAAGCTGCCAGGAAATCAGTGTTCATATAATTTGGATTAATAGTGGAGATTAATATTTTGTTTTATTATTTATTCCTAATGAGGAGGTACTTGGTCTTATTCTAGTCCCTTTCTCTTCTCGCCTGCCAAGTTTTCCCCAAGGAAGTAACACCCTCTCTTCCTTTTAAAAAAAAATAAAATCATAACAAACTCCCAAAGATTGCATTAGTCATCCACTGGATTATTAGATATTATTTGTAACTGTGATAAGAACTTGGATTTTGAATTTTCTAAATATACAGAAGGTGGAAGAGTATTGAGCAATTTTTCTCATTATCTCACAGAGTAATCTCACAGGGCGTAGCATTGCTGAACTAATGGCCCTCAAATAGTAACTTATCAGACCTGCTCAGGGATTCTTGCCATTGCTATAAAAAGACATTTGGCAATAAGCAGTGTGTCATATTAGAAGCACAGCCATTTACTCGAACAGAAATACGCTAACATACTTTGCTTCTAAAGTCTTCGATGGCATCTGGTTCTGGAAAACCACGGTGATTTTGAACATCACAGACAACTAGTCATTCTAAATGCTATCATTTTAAAGCTGCTGTTTCTTGAGATGAGTGATGAATTACTGCATTTGTTATGTATTTCAGTTGACCTCTCAGAGGTTTTTTGGTAAATACTGATTAAGAAGTGATGACTCTTTTGCAGAAGTTTAGGTATTTTGCACCCGTTTTGCAGTTAAAGAGAAACACACATCACTTGATTCAGCCTCAGAGATCATTTCTTGACTGGAGTTGCCCGGTCTAAGCTCTGTGCTTTTTCTTTTCTTGTTTCCCACCCACCCCTAACCTGAGCTAATGAACATATTTAAAATGCTGCTTCCCCACCTCTGTAAGAAATTAGCTTGTCGGGTGTAAGACTCCTGTGTTGTCTTCTTGCACTGCTGGAGTGGCTTGACTTTTTTTCCCCGCTGGTGATTGGCGTTGCACTGTGTTACAGTCCTGCTGGCAGGAGCTGTGCACTTGGTGATGTGCCTGACGACACTGGTGCAGAATTGGTGCTGTTTTGTTTGATGGCTTCCAGCTACAAAGGGAGTCCTGGCTGGTCATCACCTAAGCGATATATGATTGCTGTATTTAGAACTGGGGCTTGGAAAACAGGTCATATAAGCAGAACACGGATGTATTCACTTACATTTTCCAGAGTGTTACAGACTTCCGTACAGGTTGCACTGGACTTGACTTTCACACTTGGCTGTAGTTGTAACTGCATGAGTAGCCAGCTCCTTTGACAGCTTAAGTAAATTTAAGTCAAAGTCTATAAGCTGATCCTGGGATTGATCCCTGGTGGATTTGGGCACCTTTTACAATACTTGGTTGAGAAAGAGGTTTTATCACTTTTGAGGGGAAAGATGCCTTCCAACTCCCCTGACAGACCTGCTCACTCTTAGTTCTCTCTTAGATCTGTGGTCTGCATACACTTGATTGCCAGATGTGTCTCTTAAGCAGGTGTTGATTGCATGGATTATCGAGGAATCACAGGTGTCTGAGTATCAGTTGAGTAAATGGTCAGTTAACATGTCCATGTGTGGGCAGAGCTGGTTACTCCCTGAATCTCTCAGGTGGTTTGTGACTGAGAATTAATTGTTCCAAAGAAGTACCTTTACAACATACACTATTTCAAATTAAATAATGCTAGTAATGTATTAATGTTAACTAAATAATTTATTTTCAAACACATTCACTGATGGAACGTGACCACTCTTTAATTCAAATGTTCAGATTTTTATTTTTTTTTTTAGCAGAATACCTGCTGCTCCTGTAATTGGTTCCTAAGTAGAAATCCTATAGAATTTATAAGAGGGAAACAAAACAAAACAAAAAACACCCACAACACACCAAAACCCAGTGTAGGTCACTACTTGAGCTGCTGTTCTCAGGGGTGTTCCACAATGAAGGTGTAGTAGACCATACTGAAAGATTGTCCTGAAGTGGAAGGTAAAATACTGGCTGCAATATAACTTTGACCATTAGCAGACATACTTACAGATAATTAACGGTATTTAAGCTTGCTTGGCCCAAGGCTAGAGATCTCCTTGCTTTGTGTCTCAGGTCTAGGTCTGATTCTCGCTTCCTTGTCCGTTTAAGATGGAGAGAGTGTGAGGGATGTTATGGAAAGCTAAGCTTTAGTGGTTGAGGAATGTAGCTCCCAAAGTTGAGAGACCTTTGTAACTGGCTGGGGACCAGCAATGAGTGGAGCCTCATGGATTACAGCAAGGCTTGAATCCTCTGTGCTCTGTGTGTGGCAGGGGACCTCCCAAGCCAATAAAAGAAAAATGTTAATGGAGTAAATGACATGTATTTAAGAACTGATTCTCTGTGGGAGCTTAAAACCTTCTTTTTTCCCCTCCTTTTCAGAAAGAAGACACAGCTCCTCCAGCAAGCCGCCTTTGACTCCTCCCTCCTCTTCAGTATTTTCCCTCATTTCATCTTTCCCTTCAAAAAACAAAGGTAGCAGTGCAAGTGGGAGCAATCGTTCATCCAGTGGAGGTACTAGTGCATCATCATCAAATTCCAAGTTGTTGAAATCACCCAAAGACAAGCTGCAGATCAGCGGAAACAACAGGTTAATGCATTCGGTACATAGCAAAGTTCCCCATGATAAAATGTGAGTATGCGTTTTGGCAAAAAATTAAGTGTTATTACTTCCATAGACACTGCTGTATCAGTAGCGTTTCCTTTTGTTTCAGAGGGGGTTTTGGTTTAGGAGATGATTGATCACTTTAAACTCCTCCAGATCTTTTACAGCAGCCTAGTCTTAAGATCATAGATAATACTCATGACTTTGTTGAACAAGATCTCATGCAAAGCTGCATCTTAAGTCACTATAAATGTTATTTTACTCAGGGCTCTTAATTCTTTGATCTAATCTGCATACTTTGATCATAAAGGAGCTTGAGCTCTGATTCAGGTGATTTGACCTGCACATGTGAGATTGCAGAACTGATAATATAATTTACTGTCACAGAATTGTGTATTTCTCACTGCACATAACAAGCCCCTTCCAGTTGCTTCAGTGATATGCTTTATCTGTGAATCCAAATAACAGTTTCTGAAGTCCCTGATGACTCTCTGAAATACTTACAAGGAAATGGAGAGAAAAAAGGACATAAGAGTTTATGGACATAACAGAAAATCCAAAAATAATAAAGAATAAAAAATTGGGAATAAAGGGGGAAGGTCTACATTTGCCTTGTGAATAGATCAGAGTGTCGTTGAGTAATAACATATTTTAAGTACTTCTTATAATTTATGACTACAATTCTCATTTGCCCCCCCTTTGTTTTTCATAAATAATAGTATGACTCCATCTGTCAAAGTGGAAAAGATTCATCCAAAGATAGATGGTGCCCAACTGAAAGCTGCTGTTGGTCCAACTTGTTCTACTACTGTGAGTTCCTCAATAAAGACTGGCCTTAATTGTCCCTCAATACCAAAGCCACCCTTGCCTTCCCCTGGACAGATACTGAATGGTAAAGGTCTTCTCTCTGTGCCTCCATTTTTGGAAAAGAAACCTGAAGAAAATACAAACAATAGGAAATTTTTACATAAAAGATTGTCAGGTAATTGTTTTTAATTATTTGCTGTGTTCCTTTTAATAGTGTATCTATAAAAATACATATATAGCCTATATAGAAGTAAGTTTCAGAAGTAAATGAAACACTTTTATAACACAGAAACTTGTAATTAGGTACGTTTTATATATTAGAATTTGAATCTATAACTTAACATACTCTTAAAGGATGCAAACAACTTGAAAAGTGGTTATTGTTTTCAGAAACCATACAGACCTCAAGGGCCTGTCAGTACTTACAGTTTTAGAATTACGCTCCTCTCTCTTTAAAGATTTTTCTTTTCCTTCTTACTATATGGAAGATCCAAAAATACACAGGAAACTGAACAACTAGCACCTTGTAAATTAAAAAATGTAAACCCATTCTACTCTTTACAGTTTTTAAACACAATAACTTTCAGCATTAGTAGGATGGTAGAAAAGTTTTTAACACAAAAACCAACACAGAACCCCACACTTTGTTTGTCACAGTTCATATTGATGGTGACCTCGAATCTTAATATGCAGGATCCACATGTCCTTTGAGGTCCCTTACAGCTGTAAATGTCTCCGTTCTGTTGGTAGACTTGAGATGTGTATTTCAGCACACCATGAACTTGCTGAGAGTTTAGAACATTTGATCTGTACAATTTTATTCATACTTTTTGTGCTTTTTTATTTGTACACTTGCCTGTGTGACATTTAAAAACTGTTTCCAATATGGTTTATTTTTATAATTAAAATGTTAGTATTTCAAAATGCCTTTTTGTAACTTTTTGGTATACCTTTGACAGAGAGAGAATTTGATCCTGATATATACTGTGGTGTCATTGATGTGGAAACCAGGAAACCTTGTACTAGGTCTTTGACATGCAAGGTAGGCAATCTTAATCCAAATAAGATTATGAAAAGTTTTAATTAAATTTCCTGAGGAGTATGACAGAAAACGACAAGTTTTTGCTGTTTGTAATCACCACTGTAAATGGTACCTCTCAAAACACATTGCCAGGAACAAAGAAGAAATTGTTTTTGATGTTCAGTTAATTATTTACTCAAAAACAGATTTCTCAAAGTAACCTGGAGGTTTGTAATTCTGTATAAACCCTTTAAACACAGATGTTGACATGGAACAGATTATGTTACTTCACGTGTAGAGCATGATGTTCTTTTGGGGGACAACCTTTGGGTCACAGATCATGAATTTCAAAATTCCTCCTAAACATTAGAAGCATTATTTGTTTATTCAGGATTTAAATAAATGAAGCTCCTCCCCTCTCACAACCCCTCCTTTACCCCCAGCAGAGTCTGCAGCAGATACTTAAGAGATATTTCTGTAAACACTAATGTTGCTTGATGTAGCACTACAGCCAACTCAGAAATGAGTCTTTTGAAAAAGCTGTGGAGTATGCCTAGACGTCAAAACTCTAAATTAAACAAGCAATAAAAACTTTTGGTCAGATGAAATGCGTCCTCTGGCTCAAAAATCTCAGAGAACAGGGGGATATCACTTAATCCCAAGGAACCAAAAATCCAGATGCACTGCAACTGTGTAACATTCAGCTACTCTCCTGCAAAGCAGCTGTCAGTAGGGGAAGCATCTGGTAAATAAACCACCTACAGAACAAAGGTAAATGGAGCTGGTACTAATGACCCAGAGGAACTGAACACGTTGCCCTTTTGGAATTACAGGGGGGAGTCAGTTATTTTGCTAATAGAGGAGAGAAAGGCTTCAAGATTTTACAAGAGAACAAGGCAAATCAAAAGTGTTAAAGAACCTAAATGTGTTTCTCAGCAATTCCTTATATTTTACCTACTCATAAAGTATTTCTCAATATTGCTATTGGTGTCTGAAATATGTGATATTAATGTTCACCTACTAAAATTAACACAAACCTATTATGACATGATAAAAAGGTATTGTGTGTGATGTCAGCAGTTCAGAAAAATAACTTCCATCTACTTCACTTTGCCTAGAATTTGTACCATATATACACATATATACCTTACTATGTATAGCATTCAGGACACTCAAAGGACTCAATTTTGTCTGACTCTGGATTCTGTTGTATTTTTTTTGCATTCCTTAGTATTTATTTGATTACATTAGTTTTCAAGGAATAATTAGGATATAGAGGGAAGCAACATCTTTTTATAACTATTTTTCATGTCTCCCATTAGAAGTCTGACTGTAAACATTATTGTGTTAAATATTTTAGTAAGTGAAAGTAAATACTTAGTATTTTTGGTTTTGCAGTAGTCGACAAAATATCAATGTAAAAACACATTTTCAGTTCTAGTCTTAACCTTAAGAACATTGGCTTTTTTTTTTTTTTTTTCAAAAGAAATTTGAAAGAAGCCTTTTACTTGATTGCTAGGTTTTGTTATTTTGCATCAGATAGGGATATAATCATCCACCAAGCAATTTTAAAGTTTGTTTTCTAAGTCCTTCTGCTGTTTGTTCACTAATCCGTGAGTGTGGTGATTTTCACTTGTTTTAGAGCTCTAGACACATGTTTTGAACGTTTCCACTCCCACAAATCTAATAGCCCGGGCTTAATGATTTATTCATGGTTTTGCAGACACATTCCTTAACCCAGCGGAGGGCTGTACAGGGTCGAAGAAAACGATTTGATGTGTTATTAGCCGAGCACAAAAGCAAAACCAGGGAAAAGGAACTTCTTCGACATTCGGATCATCATCAGCAGATGCCCCCTCTCAGGGAACCACATCCTTCACCTACTAAAACTTCCCAGGAGCTGCACCAAAATTCTCATGGAGTTACTCTTACAGAATCAAAGCCTTTATTACCTAATAAACCCAAACCTCACCCCCCCAGTCTTCCAAGGTAAGGAAAATGTGCTGATCCAGTGGTGTGAAATTAATACTGGTAGCTTCATTGGGTAGATTTTGGAAGAGCGATATGGATCTGTTGAATGGGGCAGTATTTTTGCTCTAGGCTTGGTGACTGTCTCTCTGCAAGAAGCAATTATATGCTGAGCTGTAACTCCTAGCAAGGAGGGTTTGGTGTTTGAAATAGTAAAAGCTGACTTGCATCAATGAAAGCAATTCAGCAACGATTGGGCAATGCTGCTTTTCCAGGGGTACCCTACCTCCCGTCCTTCCTCTCGGTAGATGTGTTATGAGACTATGGAAAATAACAGAAATCTGTTATTGCAGATTTCCTTCTGTCAGCACTAATAAGCACTTAAGCTTGGAATGTTTAACTAGACTAGGTTCTATAACACCTTTACTTCTTGCCTTGCCCAGGCCTCCAGGCTGTCCAGCCCAGCACAGTGGAAATGCCCCTAGCGAGTCTCCCTCTGTCCATGAGTCCCCGCACCCTCCCTTGCCTGCAGCTGAGCCAGCATCTCGGTTATCAAGTGATGAGGGAGAATGTGATGAAAAAGAAGAGCCTGTTGAAAAACTGGATTGTCATTATTCAGGTCATCATCCTCAACCAGCCGCTGTACGTTTTAAGTAAAAGTTAACCTTGGTCTCTTGCTAGCTCTGAACTTGTACCCAAATTGCTTGGGGGTTTTAAGGGTGGTTTTCTATTGGGTATGTGACTTTTCTAGATTTGAAGAAAGTTCTTTTGTTGCCTAGTAGGCAGTGAAGGTATAACTGTAGCTGAAAATTAAATATGCTAAATAAATATATTTGGAGCTCACTTTCCTGATCCAAAAGAAATCAAAATACTGAAGATTAAATTGGTAACTGCTCTAAAATGCTGTGGTTTCAGAGTAAGGACATGTGAACAGTGCATTTTTCCTGAGATTTTGTTATTGGACTTCCCCCCCAGATATGCACGTTTTTTACACAAGGTGCCAATCATCACAGTAAAGGGAGCAGTAATGTGGGTTTTAAATCTTGGTGTAAGCTAGTTAGTCTAACTGAAAGCACAAGCTCTATTGCCTAGCCTGTATATCAAATTATGTCTTTTTTTTAAAAACAGACTATGAGCAGATAGCTGATAGGTTCTCAAATATAGATGTTATATATATGTAATATGTTTTTATACTACATACAAACACACACTACTGTCCTTCCCTGTTTAATCAGAGGGTTTCAAATTTGGCTGCTGCTTTTGGTCATAAGTATTGGTGTATCAAATGGGAAGAAGTGATCCCAATATACCAAGGCCAAAAATTTAAAATACTTGTTAATATAGGCTAGAATTTTTACATATATGGTATTTTTTTATCCTTGATTTAAATAGCTAAAAGCTTGTTGATTTAGCAGTATTTATTTATAAACAAGTGCATTCTTACTCGGAGAGTTGTTACTGAAAGTAGAAAACACCAATAAAAAATCTGTCTTTTCAGTTTTGCACATTTGGTAGTCAGCAAATTGGAAGAGGTTATTACGTGTTTGACAAGCGGTGGAACCATATTCGATGTGCACTTGACTTCATGTTGGAGAAGCATCTGAATTCACAGATGTGGAAGTGAGTAGAAGTGAAAGAGTTCTTATTCTTCTTGGTATTCGTAGAAATACATGAAGCCTGTGATTCTAGTGAAAGAACAGTAATCTTGTGTTCAGATTAATCAGATCAAAGGTTGGCAAGTCTATGCTTTAAGTTTTTTGCAACAATTAACTGTTGATTTAATAAAATATTTTAGTGGCATTAATCAACCTCAAGATATGGTCGCTTTAATGTAGCGTTATTGGACTGGGTATTGCTCTGAAGAGTGGTAGCTATGTAGGTTTTTGTTTGTTTTTCTGTTCACCTGCAGGAAAATTCCTCCAGCATCTAGTAACACAGCATCAGTTCGTGCACCACATAGGACAAACTCGATGCCTGCTTCACAGTACGGTGTCAGTGCAGCAGGTTTCCTCTTACCCACCACGGTTATGTCATCGCCAGCATTGGTATCTCCTTCCTGTGTGTCTCTGAATAATAAATCGGTACCATCACATGGAACGACACTAAATGCCAATCCTGCTACTTTGGGTGCGGTGGATCCTGTCTGCAGTATGCAATCAAGACAAGTGTCTTCATCCCCTTCAACACCTACAGTGCTTTCCTCTGTACCTTCACCTATGCCCAGCAAACCTCAGAAAATGAAATCCAGCAAATCTTTTAAACCTAAGGAATCTTCTGCTGGCAGTGGCACCTGTAACAGTACCGGCAGCGTCAGTAGCAGCAGCGGCTCAGGAAAGAAGCGTAAAAACAGTTCCGCACTGCTAGCACCTTCTCATTCCGCAGAGTCCTTTAGAAAAAACTGTGTGGTTAACTCTGGAAACTCTGGGACCTCCTATCATCCGTCGGTGACAGCTTCGTCCCACAGTGTTGGCCTCAACTGTATGACTAGCAAAGCTAACTCTGTTAGCCTCAAACATGACCAATCAGGGAGGGGTCCTCCGACTGGAAGCCCTGCAGAATCCATAAAGAGAATGAGTGTGATGATGAACAGCAGCGACTCCACACTCTCCTTAGGGCCTTTTGTTCATCAGTCCAGTGAGCTGACTGTAAATTCACACAGCAGTTTTTCACATTCGCATACTTCCCTCGACAAATTAATAGGAAAGAAAAGAAAGTGCTCACCTGGTTCAAGCAGCATAAACAGCAGCAGCAGCAAATCAAACAAGGTTGCCAAATTGACATCGGTGAACAATGTTCATGCAAAACACACTGGTGCAATCCCAGGGACGCAAGGACTGATGAACAACTCTCTTTTTCATCAGGTATGAGATTTCGTCTCAGACTAAGCCAATATGAACATGCTTCTTCACATGCTTATATTACATCTGTTCTCTTAATTAGGAGCTAGCCAGTTCCAGATCCTATTCAACTAAAAGGTAGTTCTCTTATTTGTCCACTACTTATTTTGAGTATTTTTAGAGTACATTTACACAAGATTTGTACAAACCCTCATAAAATGTGGCTCGTTGTTTTTAAAGTATCCTTAAATATGACATTCCAAGTCCCTTAGATGTTGCCCGTGAATTGCTCTCAGGTTAAATTCAAGTCCTCACATTTTTAAAATAATTTTAAAGTAAGTCTTGCCACCCAGCCGTGGAACTGAGCTGCATGTCTGAGCCTGACTTCTTGTTTCTTAATCGGTAATAAACATTCTACAAAGCGGAGCATAGTGATGCTGATAACAGAACTGTGATACTATGATAAAATAAGCCTATTATCCCAAGGTATTATCGACTAACAACTTCATAATAACGAGATTAAATGTTATAAATAAGACAGAAACCTTTTTAGTCGGTAAAGCAAATATTTACTATAAAGGAAGCAGATCTCATGAATATGTAACATCCCATTTTAAAAATCAGTTTGGTGGTTTGGTTTTTTAAACAAATTGCACCAGAAAAGTAGTGTATGGGGAGAGAGAGTTCTTGATAAGTTAGGATGAGAGATAATTTAGAAACCAGTAGCTCAGACTTCTTAATAATACTATTCAAATGGACTTGGAGGGGTAGAAATAATTTGATGCAGCACAAGTATAGAAGATGGAATTTTAGAGAGTAGCTTTAGAACTAGATTTTTCAAGATTGAAATCCCAAGGAACAGTTTGTTTCCTCTGGTGCTAATAACCCAGAATCTGTGTACCTGGAGAGCTAGGAGGTCAGCAAGAGCTTTTTTTCAGAATGGTTTCTTAATTTCCAGTTTCAGCCGTAGAGGAAGAATTTCACCATTATGTTGTGTTTACTGTAACAAAAAGCATTCAGATGGCACTTGTTTTTGAACTTATCTAAATAGTAACTATTTCAACTATGCAATATAAATGAAGGAGAAATGTAATTTGAGTGATTAAGGAAGGAAACGTGTCTGAAATTGTGCTAACTTTAAAGAGCCTTAGCTTGAGAATTGTCGGGTCTCAGCGAAGCCAGCTGCATGTTAGTGGTGTTGCACTGTGTCTACTTATTCTCCCCAAAGGATGCTCTCATTATCCAGAAAACTTCTTTGAAGGGCATCTGCTGTAACAGCCTGGCTCACTCATTGTTCTCTCTCTTTTGCTTGCTCAAAAGCCAAAGGCACGTCCCTGATAGCTGAATGCACCATGGTGAGAAACGAACTGGACAGTTTTCACTACAAGCAAAACCTCCATCTGGATTTCTGGACTCCAAGATGCCTTGAGTTTTCCCAACTTCCCATGGTCCTCAGGTGTGGAAATCTACTGGACTGTCACTTAAACAAGGAATTTCCCTGAAGCCATGTCTGTAGCAGCGAATATACTAGAAATGGACACTGGATGAAGTTCAGCCACATAATTGCTCTTATCAGTGTTAACGGTGGTCTGGACTGTGCTACAAATCTGTGAGATTTTACTTACAGGAGTACATCATCTTGCCACTATTTGACATAGATTGGCGAATGTTTTCTGGGGGGAAATAAACGTTACTGTGGACTTATTTTTATACTGATGGTGTCTTTTGTAGGTGATAGTTAACCAGACAGACACCCTCAATGGAGAGGACCCCGTGACAAGGGGGGAAAAAAAAATATGTGTGAGGCACAATGGAAAGAAGCCCTCAAGAAGGGAATATGGCTTTAGTGTTTTTATAGCAATGTTCCTTTGATGGAATATAAAAATAGCACAATTCAAAAAATAGTCTGTTTTGCCCAGCCTTTTGCAAGTAATTTGGGATAAGAAGCTATCAGGAGTTTTTAAAAAAACAAACAACAGACCCAACAAAACCCAGAAAAACTTGTTTGAGGCCATTGCTCAGAAAACAAGTATAAAAATGTCATACTTACATGATACAAAAACTATTTTCTATTCTTTTGAATAAGATTTGATTGCAGAAGAAAATTAAAGTTAACTTTGTTTTTTAAAAAAATCCAAAACCATCAAACAGACAAAGGCAAATAACCTCTAAAACTATATGCCCAAAGAACGTATTTATTGACCTATGCTGTATGTGATAGGCCTTTGTTATTTAAAAAAAATAACAACTGTATTGGTTAAATTAGGCTGGATTTGCCTTCCAGCCTGTAAAAATAGCCCTTTTAAAACTAAGTATTTAAAGTATTTAATTATTTTCTAAAAAACATAAGTCAGTTTATGCCTTGTTTGTATAACTATATTGTTAACACGTTACGCTTTCAACCACTTAGTGAGATTTTTATGCCCTCAAAATTTGGGAATAAACACCAATTTGACAGCAGAGTTCCCTGTAAAGTGCAGATGTGTGCATCACAGTCATCCCACACCCACCCAGGCTTTATGAGTAAAGGGGGCTTTACACAAGTTTTGTATAGTCCAGTCAATTTTTATGAAATATTTTATCTTGCTTCAAAACACCTCAAAAGTAAATTCCGCTAAAGGGCTTACTGTATTATGATTTGGTTCGTCTGGATGTTTTTAAGTTTTTAAATATCAGGTAAAGTCTCAAAACTGACTAAACTTTTATTAAGGGGGCAAAGCAAAGGAAAACAAATTCCTAACCAAGAAGATATTTTTTTTCTGCCTTAAACGGCACCAGCTATTGCTGAGAAGAGACAATCTGAGCCTGTCCAATTGTTCGTGTAGCCCAGCCTTCTCCCCAGTTCTGGTGGCAAGTAGTACATCAGGGAATCCAAAGCCACTCTGAGTAGCAGTTGCTTAGTTGTTTACCTAACGATGCTTTCAGTTTAACCTGAACTGGCTACGAAATCATTGTTATACAGCAAAACAACAAGAAGCCTCTATGCAGACACTTTAGCTTTGAATCGATACAAAAGGTCACACTGAGAAAGCAACCTACTAGAGACACTTATTATGCAAACTTTAAAAAAGGACAACCTTTCAGGAACAAAAGGATTCATATTTAGTAAGATGCCCTGTTGAAAGGATTTTTAGAACTGCAATTGGTTTAACGTAAAAGGAACCAAAGTGATATGCCACAAAGAGAAATCAAAACGTATTAAATCCTGCATGTTTGGAATGAAATCCACGCTCTGATGCCCTGGGGCAGAGCTTCCACTTCAGGACAGCATCAGTCACAAGTGCAATTTGACTCTTGATAGACACAAAAGTAAAGGGAAAAAAAAATTTGGCAAGATTGAACGCTAGCGAGTTTGTGATCAAACTCTATTTTTTAAGGTTCTGTTGATCTGAAAGTGTAATGGCAAATTGGTGCTCCTTTGAGAGCGTGCAGACGTGTTAACAAGCAAATTCCTGCTCGCCGCTCGTACAGAGCCAGTGTCTGCAGCCACCTGCGTCGTGGGGGTTTAAGCCATTGGGAGTAAAGAGTGAGAACATCCTAAGTTGTGTCTGCCCTTGAGCATAGACCTGCTTAAATATTGTGGTTTAGATCTCGGTTCTAAGCAGAACATTGTTCCTGACGCTTTTATTGTCACGTAGTTCTTACTGTAAATAATTAAGGAAGCTTAAAATTAATTTTCCTTGCAAAATTGAATTTGCAGTGGCTGGGTTGTTTCTAGACAGATTTTGGTATTAATTTAAGAGATACAGTTTTTATAGTCTTTCCAACTTCTCGTTATGACTCCTGCAGTTTTCTTAACCTAAAAAATTGCTGCAATGATGAACAAAGAATTATACAAGAAAAAAAAAAAGACATACTTTTGTATCTTTATTTTGGAATTTCTTGTTCTATTATAAATATTGAAGTATCCCTATTTCAGAAGACATATTTTGTTAATTGATTGTACATATTTAAATATGTATTTTTGCACAGGTCTTTTTTTCTTATATCCAGTTTTGGTACAATTGAGATCATCTAGTATTTATTTATTAATTAATTAAAAAGAAAAAGCAAATACCTTTTTATAATTTGAAGTGGTTCACTGCCAAGCCAATAGTTAACATGCCTACTTTGCAACTTAAGGGATGCCTCCGTTTTGTGAAAGCTGTGTCCCTTTTCACGTCTTGGGAGTGGATACATGCGAACTATCGCCCAGGTCCTGCGGCCGGGTTCTGCCCCGGCAACCCGAGCGCAGGATTGGAGCCAACACGGTCGATATGGCATTGCTTATCAGTTGCCTGATTCCCAGAAGACTACATTTAGTTAAGTGACACACTGCTTCTCTTTTTTTAGTGTTTGTGTGCGTGTGTGTGCGTGCGCATTTGTGTGGGTCTCGTGGTTTAAAACTAACGGAAAAACTGAAAGTGCCTGATATAACTAGTTTTAAGCTTGGACTGTTTAGACAGCTTCTCCTTAAAAGACTTGAATGTTCAGTTGAAATTTTGGAGCTTGCTTTTTCCACCTATATATATGTGTGCGCATATATGTATATATGTATGTGTGCGTGTATATATATATATATACACATACATATATATATTTTCTGAAATTATTGAGATGGGTTGACAAAAAGTGAATGATGCTGGTAACTTTTGTAAAATCTTTTAATTAGAATACCTTGTGTTGGAACAATCCCATTCATAATTCATATTTAATATAATGCCAAGGGTTTGAAGTATGGTTTTAACCAGCAATTTATTTAACTGTCTCATTTTAGGAAAGGGGGATGGGGGGCAGTATTCATAAGTTAAATACTTCAGAAAATGTTCAAAATTGTTGGTATTCCAGGAAAACATAACAAAAAAAAAAAAAGTACGTACCTCTTAAAACAATTAGAAAAAATAAAGATGTAATTTCCAAATGACATTTCTAAGGCAGTCGTCTTCCTGTAAGAGTTCTCTTGCCAAGGAATCTCTCTCTCGTCTTTTACTCATTCTGTCCTGGAGGAGGGAATTGGGCTTAGAAAGAATATTAAATGTTTCACTGTTCAGCACGAAAGAATCATTTTTACCTTTTGTGCAAGATATTTTACGTTTTAAAGATAATTTTAAAATGAGCACTACATAATGTCAATGTGAATGTAGGCCTTGAAAGCATCTTGCTCGGTGTTGAGCCTGGTTCTAAAAGCAATCTCCTGTGTAAAATGTGTGAATAGTTTGATAATTTGTATACATAATCAAGAGCATCTGATCAGCTGAACTCTGTGTTGGCTGCTGTATAGTACATGAACAAATGTCATGGGATAGAAAAATTACTTTGGATATTTAAAAGAAAAATAAATATATAGTCTATTTGTTTTGTAACAAGTTTCTGTAAATAAAATAATTTATACTATTTATAAGAAAAAGTTGTGCTTTGCTTCATGAAAAAGATTAGTTTGTTGAACAAACATGTTACTAAACAAGGCAATAAAATTAGGACTTTTCAATAAATGAGGTTGGTTGCATGGAATACATTATATGTTTCTGCTTCATTATAAAATCATTCACCATTAAAGGAAAACATTATCTGTATTGGTGCCTATGTGAACTAATTTCAGAGAATTGGATGTGCTCGAATTCTGTCACCGCTTTTCAGCATCGCGAGAGCAGCTATAGTGTCAGCCTGGTAAGGTTGGATTTTTACAGCCTGCAGCAGGTTTGGTACCTGTTTTTGAGAGGTGCCTGTATCAACTCTGCAGTATTTTTCCTGTGTAAAGGACATTTTGTTACTTAAGGTTCGTGCTTTATCTTGTTTTCTAAATAGAATAATTTTACAGCTTTTACAACCCCAAATGCAGTATGTTCAACAGTAATTCCCCTTTTTTTTGCCTTCCAAAAAAGTATCTTCCATGTTTTCACAGTTTAAAGATCCAGTGTGTGAATCCAAGAGGTTAAAATATTCTTGCAAGGCTTTTCTCTGCATGTGACTCAGGACTCGGTGTGGTGGATGACCTCTGAGGAGCCGTTTCTAAAACGGGTAAAACTACTGTTAGTGGGATTGGACTTTACGGTTACATCCCTGGCAATGCTTCCTTTATTTTCTTTGTTGCCTTTGTGCTTTTTTGATTATTGGTTGGGGTTTTTTTTCTTTTCCTCTAAGTACATACAACACTTTCCTTAGTGTTTGGAATGCTACGACATACAAACAGGGTTCAGGCTACAAGCAGGTTCTGCTTTATCTTTATATAGTGAGTACTCCTAATAACTCTGTATTTACCCTTTCTGGTGAAAACTTTGTGTCTCGCCTTCCTGCAAATATCTTTGTTTTCTAGTAGCAATTTCTAATGCCTGTGCCATCCTATAGAAGCTGTTAGCACTGAAGTTTGTTGTGCTGAGCCATACGAGTGATGGCAGCACGGAGTGTGCAGGAGCAGGGCAGAGCTCTCTGCTCCTCATCACGTTCAGGCAAGTCCGTGGGTCTGAGCTGTTGGCATCTGCTTCAAAGCTGAAGGATTATTATTTATTAATTTATGAATTAAATGCATTTAATAGAGGGTTCAGTATCCTCTGTAACTGGTAAAAGTGAAGGAGGGGAAAAAGGGGTGTTTATCCCATAGAACCCCGAGTTCTGTGTTGCTGTGCTGGGTACCGCTAGCGGCATCCTGTGTGCCAGGGAGCAGCGCTGCTCCGTGCGTCGCCGCCTCTCCCTGTGTCAGTCCATCAGGGCGGTAAAAGGGTTCGCATGAAAAATGTCTTCTGGTGACGTGCCGGAGTGGAACCCAGTAAACACGGGCTTCCTTGAAGTGGGTAGGAAGCCGTTTCTTTCCTGTCACTGTTTGTCTCATAAGAAAACGCTCCAGTTTGTGTTTGGGAGGAGTCACTGGGTGATGCAGGGCTTTGACCCTGGCAGTGTGTGCGACGCAAATCCGAAGCCAGTGGGTCTCTGTGTGTACGGATTTGCACACGTGTGTGTATTGTTGATGCCCTTGGCATTTAAAAAGGACGCTGTGTCCTTCACAGTCAACCGTGTCAGCCTCCCGGTGGAGCCGTGTTGGGCTCAAAGGCTACGACCTGCCTTTGGTAGAAAACTAACTCCTGCTCCTGCACCTGCGGCACGTGCCGCTCTGGCCGTAGGGCAGCCAGGCCCCGGCATCCCTTGCCTTTGTGCAAGGGCTTCCAATTGGCTTTATTTAAATGCAAATGCCCGTTGGTTCATTATCATCGGTTCTGCTGCAACAAATAATCAAACACACGTGGCCCATAGGATCCACCATGGGACTCTTAATTTGACTGAACGCTTTTCTCAGTGCTTTGGCTCAGAATTGTGTTAGCTGCTGGATTTGTTCCTAACAAGCAGCATGGGATCTTTGTCGTGGAAAAGTGGCATATGCTTGGTTTGTGTTTTTTTCTGTCCCACCAAACATCAGGGGAATCTCAAAAACCTTTTCTGAAGTTGTTTAAACTAACCTGGATTTAAACTTCATTGCAAAGGACAAAAACTGGCCTGAGAAATGCAGTCAAAAAGCTTTGTCCAGCCCATGAGAAATGTCTGGAGTTGACACCTGTAGCCAAATTGGCACAGAAGGTATCTTCAGCAGCAGCAGGGACAGCGTGCTGCTGCTCGCTTTAGGTGCTTTCTGACAGTGCTGGAAGTTTTCTTTGTCCGCTTCGCAGCTGCGCTCCCTCCCCCTGCGTCCCTTCCCCTGCACAACAGGTGACTGTTTCCAAAAGCAAGTGCCTCATCTCTTGTCTGCGAGGCCAGACCTTAAACTCTGGAGCCCAGTGTTCAGGTACGAGAAGAAATACAGAGCTGTGGGAGCTCAGCAGGGACAGGTGAGCCAAAGAACATTTGCACACAAACTCTGTTTCAGCCACTTGGTAGCAGAGCATCATGAACAAACCCTGCAAGGCCCCATCTCCTGTCCTCCCCCCTGGGCTCCCCCAGCTCAGCAGTGGTGACTGTACGGCGGGGCAAGGTGGAAAGCGTCCCCTGGCGTGGCTGCATCTTGAAATCTGTCTGATTCTGGCTACCTCGGTGCTAGGATGGAACCAGCCTTGCGCAGTTGGAGAATAGCATTAGTTCAAAGAATGGCACAAACTTAAATTACAGGAGAGAATGTACAACTTTGGCATGAGAACTACAAATCTGTGGAAGGGTGTCAAGACTGAGGCATGAATGGCTGTGTCTGGAGTGCCGCTCGCGATCAGAGTTAAATACACAGGAATCATGAGA
This sequence comes from Microhierax caerulescens, assembly GCA_035590215.1. Classification (NCBI taxonomy): domain Eukaryota; kingdom Metazoa; phylum Chordata; class Aves; order Falconiformes; family Falconidae; genus Microhierax; species Microhierax caerulescens. Next base: position 16,218,966 of record JAVJGJ010000047.1, read on the forward strand.
CGAAAGGAAACTCAACGTTACTTCAGGGTTTAAAGAAAGCAGAAATCCTATTGCTTCTGATTTGACACAGAAATTGAAGTAGGCAGCTAAAAATGATAGAAGAGAAAAAAATTATACCCTTGATCAGCTCAAGGCCTGACCATGCTGGAGCCCTCAGCATTCCTACTCTTTGGAAAAAACTATGTACCAGATTGCATGGTTGGGGTTTTTTTGTTGTTTTTTTTTTTTTCCCCCTCAGGTGAGCACTGTAGGTAGCTGTTCCAGCTACGCTTTGTGCATCCAGCTGTGGACTTCGAGAGGTGCTGCCTTTCCCTACAACTGTCCAGAATTTTATCCCACCACTATCTGGCATGGCTGAGAGGCCAAACTGCTGCACAAAGCCTTCATATTGTCCAGGTAAAATTGCCGTGACTCTTTCCTGCCAGGTCTTGGCCCAAAAAGGTTTGTCAGAATTTTAAAATAATGTTTAAATTAAATCGTCAGGTTCTTCCTGGCTCCTCCTTTGCAAGATGTAGGCCAAGAACAGAGAATGAGCAAGCAGGTTGGGATCTTTAAAGGGGGTCTTTGCTCTGGTAGGATGTGCGCTTCAGTTCTGAAAATTGTTTTTTCACCCAGCTGAGCAGAGAACAGCAGGTTCTGAAATGCTTGGATCCCACAGGATCATAGCGATGGTTAGAATAACATTTAAACCAGTTGAAAGCTCTGCAAATATCTTACAGGACACTAAAAAATCTTCAGTAATACTTTTATTTTCTTCACAAAGTTGACATTTCCAGGATTTTTTCCTGTTGCCCTTTACCTACACATGAAGAGCAGCAAGGTTTCTCTCAAGTGAATGAAGCCTATGTTAGCCTCTAGTTTTCTTGATTTATTCCCTTCAACTTACAGTTAAAAATATATATGGTAATACATAAGCTGAATGGAAATCCTATGGTTTATTTCATGAAGCTTTGATACAGTTAAGACCAGTTTAAGAACAAATATGTTGGAAAGGAAAATTCATCTGTGCACCAGAAATGAAATCCTTCAGTTCAGTGAAGCCTATGGCCCATACAGTCTGTAGTATGTATATACGGTCTTCTGATATGCTTGACATTTGCACGTATGGAAGGTGGAAAAGACAAGACCAAAAGGCAGCCAGAACAAAAGTCTTCCTAGCTAGCTCTACTTTATCTGACATGGAACAGATCTAGAGAAACAGAGAGAGATTATTGCAGCTCTGAAAGTCTGAATATTGACCTAAATTAATTAAACTTTGTAAGTAGTGACATGTGCATGAACACGCAAAACACAGATTCATTACCTGACCACATGGTTAACAAACTCTAGGGTTCTCTTATTACGCTCACTATTCTAAAGAAAGTGAAGATCAGAATTTTCTTCTACAAGAAAAAATGTCTGAAATTTAAATCTTTAAACCCCAGCTAAATAGCTATTGGTGGGGGGAATACAAAACCCCAACACAAAACAAACCCCAACCCAAAACAGCTTTTAGTAAGTAGTAAAAGAAAACCAAAAATCATTAGCTCATTAATTTGGATTTCAGAACAGTTCAACAGAGTATTAACGGACCCTCAGCGCTGTGGCTGAGGAATCTAACGTTGGGCCGGTGGCAGCGACTCAGACGGGAGCTCTCTGTGATCTTGCAGTAAGAGGAACAGGCATGTCGAATTCCACGCTGTCCTATCTGCTGCACAGTAGCTTCCAAATGCCATTTGGATCCTTCTGTGGGTGTCTCTACCTGTTGGTGTCACTTCAGGCATTTAAAGTCACAATGAATACAGACAGTAAATGGATTCTGTTGCTAAGTGCAGTGGCATCAAACAGGTAACAGAACTAAGTCACAGACTTTCTTTGGGAAGAGGAAAAACAAAAACCTCAAACCAAGCGAGTAGGGTGAACTGCCACGTCCACAGGCTCTGCTACAGCCAGAAACCATGTGTCACCAGTGTGACAGCAGCCTACTTGAAACATTTATTCCTCAGCAGCTGTGAAGAAAGAAATTGTAACCCCCTACAGTATTTGATCAGTTGTGTCAAACTGCAGTAGTATCTTCTACTGTTCCTACCATCATTTTGACATCTGCAAATCTAACAGAGAAATTAATTACAAATGTAACGCTAACTAATGTGCTGACTTTCAACAGCTAGCAAAAATGTTATTTCAAGGGAGAGGCTACTTCGATTAAAGCTGTTCCCAAAGTTACAGTCCTCACAGTTTCTGTGGTTATCTACTACTGCTTCACCACAGTCATTTGTATCCCTATTCCTTCTCCCTTATTCTCTCATAGCAAAGAGGTTGTCCTGTCTGGACTGTTCACAATGTCAGCTGAGATTTTTGGCTACTTTACTGTTAAGCAACTGATTCTTTTCACCTCTGATTCAAATTCAAAAGTCTTAAAAAAGCAAGCACAGAATCGCCAGTAGTTCTCTCTGTTCACAGATCTTGACCCTGCTTTGCTGTTCAGTATCGAACGCTGTATACACAGTCAAGTAAAAGAACGAAGTATAGTACAAGAGAACACCAACTGTATCATACATTTAATAAATGAACTGGGATCCATACACCAAAACAGGACATTGTTTACATGAAGAAGTGGAAAGTAAAAACACTACCTCTCTCACTAGTAATTTTTTTACCTGCAGTATACCAAGTTATACAATATATTTATAGGTTACTTCCAAAATGTTTTAAACATCTAAATTTTGCATTCCCTTGTATTAAAAAAATTACATATTAATTACTCTGGAAAGTTTCTGAACTCTGTTTAGCAGCAGATCTCCTTTCTTGATGGTTTCTTGGTACTGCCAGTTCTTGCTGTCAGGCCTAGGAATTGGGGAGGAGGGAAAAGAAAAAGGGTTTAGAAGTGAGAATATGTTTTACACCAAACCATATATGCTTTTGTAATAAGTATAATCAAAACATACAGAATTCAATTGGACTGTCAAAAATTATTTCTAAAAATTGTAAGCATACCTATTAGTTTCTACAATCTCATTAACTTTGTCTATTTTGCAGTGTAATCGCCCAGCTGCAATGAATCTTGAAAGCTCCCTAAGTAAAGAAAGAAAAAGCTGGTTAAATCATGTTTCACCAAGGACTGGTAGATCGAGCAGCACTGAACCTGCTATTACAGAACAAGAGTCACCACACTATATTTCTGAAGCAACAGCCTATATATTTTCATGATGTATCTTATGCATCCTCATCTTCTTAAAGCTTAGACATTAATTGCTCTAGTGATCTGAATACATAACCTTATTTATTACATAATATATTACATATACTACATAATACATGGCCTTAGCACTCAGGCCAACGTGTCATGAGTTAGTGAAATTTATCACTTAGCATCAACTACTCTTCAAATTCAAAGGCAGCAGTTGTGTAGTGCACCTGCTGTTTTGGAATTTATCCTGAGGTAAATATCTTCATGCCAGTCAATTCCTTTAAAAAGTCTCTTTAAAAGTTCCCTACTCTATAGTAGCTCTAATATGCTGTAGGTTTTAATTATTTTCCTTAATCAACTGGTGGTCTACAGCACATTACTGACAGTAGAAGAAAATATTCCTGTGATCAACAGGAAGACAAGTTACAACTAGTAATAAGTTACTGGGATGCTTAAGAACTAGTACAACTAAAACATTTACCTTTGAATTGAATGGTATTTGGTTTTTCTTGAAACACCTGTTAATTTCTGAATATTTCAAGCAGCATTCATATTTCTGTAATATTTTCCTATGTTAGAAAATCTGAAACTTCTCTTTGAAAGAATGACTTTTGTGAAGGCATTTGAAAGCATTTCATGCACATAGAGTAGAAGTCAAATTCTCATTTCATGTTAATTTTCACTGTAATCTAAATCTGTTGGTTTTACACTAGAAAAGAATTGCAAATTGAAACTTTAGGGTATGTTTGATTTAAGTGAAAAATATCAGATCCTGTCCGCATACTAGAAAGCAGGGAAGAGAAGGTAAGGAGACTTGTAGGGTACATAAAATGTGCAGATCCCCAAAGCCTAACAGTTAAGTTTTTCCATAGTTGTGAACTAGGTTATCCTCCAAAATCTTAAATTTCATAGCACACTGAGGTCAACTGTTCTTTATACTGTGTATATATATCTAAGTTAATAACAAAAGACCAGTTTTTCATACAGCATTTAGAGTGAAAGAAATACTAGAAAAATTGTCATGACAGACTGCAATCAAATTATTTTCTTTACTGAAACATAATGTTCACTTAAATTTAGCCAAGCTCTTCCATAAAAACATAACTTGGCATGCTTAGAATCAAAGTAGCACCAAAGTTTTTTATTCATAATGGGATCATTACAAATAATTTAGAGATGTAAAGTGAGATCTTAGAGGTGTAAAGTGAGATCTTTATGAACTTAAAAAGCGAAATAACTTACTGATCTATGAATTCTACACTGACTCCAAATGCTTCTGCCATGTATCCTAATGTCAATGACCGGTAAGACTCTAGGAGCTGTCTATACGAATGAATTCTCATTTCCCGTACATATTATCGATAGTGAGGTGAAAACACCCAGTCTTTTTTCATGTCTTGATCTACAACAGCTGAAAAAAAAAAAAAAAAAGACAAAAGAAAATGAGTCAGTAATCTCTAAGAAATGTAAAATATCATTTATGTAAATAAAAACAGGTAACACCAGTTAATGAGTGTGAACTCCTTGCATACTTAAAGGATATGAAAGGTGTTCTACACTAAAGAGAAGTACATTTATAAAATCTGTATCAGTTCTAGAACCAGAAGCAGTAATAACATGCAAACAAATACTGTGGCAATGCTAATGAGTCCCTGTTTGTCATCGTAGAACCCTTCTTTCAGGGTGTGAACTACTCTCCCCTCTACTGCAAGGGGCCACCACGTGAAGGTGAGTGGTGGGATCTGCTGTCAGGCAGGAGCAGGGTGGAGCTGGGAAAGGGGCACTACCTAGTATGTAACTACTCGAAGAAACGTTGTTACCCAAAGCTGCCTAAGGAAAGAAGATTAACTTTCTGGTACTAGCTTTACATTAGTTGCAATGATTTCAAGGCACTGAAGTGACTTTTCCTCCTGAGGGTTTCAGTTCTCAGCCAAGGCTTTAGTTCTCAGATAAAGGCCAGCAACAGAAAAATGTTGCCCTTAGCTCTTAATCTCATCAGGCCTAGTCTTCCACAAAATGAAGGGTTCTTTTTTTGCTTTTTCTAAATACCTTATTTTCTTATATTCTAAATCTTACAAAAGCAAAACAAGCAGTCTGAGAACGGGCAAAAATGACAGTTTTCTGAACACCTTTGCTCCAGTGTCCCCCTTTTACATAGAAACCAGAGCAGAAAGCCAATTGTAAAAACAACAAAACCTTTCTATGTTATTTCTTTTAAGGGTTGAGATTTCAAGGCCTTTAGAAGACTACAAGTCCTATAACTTCTTTCAAAGATAAAACCTTTCAAAGCTTCTCCATTTTAACCTGGCTCCTCAGGTAAGATGGTGTTCCACAACCATTTTCAAAATACTTTTCCATCTAATCAGATGTGACCTTTCATAAAATATGTGAAATTTTTCTTTGTTTGAAAAATCAAACAGCAGTAAATTTTAGGTCCCTGTTAAAAAAAAAAAATATATCTCTTTTTTTTTTCCTGTATAAGGTAGCTTTACTTCTAGACTGTTGCTACTCCACAAAAGTGTGTAAAATCTAAAACAAATAACTAAAGCACCTGAAACAGTGCTGTAGGACAAAACATAGCCTTACCTAATGACTGGAAAAAGGCTGCATAACGGCATTCATAAAGAGAAAAGAGATACTGTCGTACAGCTGGCAAACTGTGTAATGCTTCCAGAATCTCTGCTCCTTTAATAACCTGAAAGCATACAAACATGTTTAAATGCCATTACTTTCAGCCTGAAGATAAACAGGTTAAAGAAAGTTTGTGTCTGTTTGAACCAGTGTTTTCATCTGCTTTCCTTACCTTTTCCCTAAGGTCAGGCCTGTCCAATGCAATCATGCTGACGTAGACAGTGTATGTTACAAATGTTTTGTAATCCATAAGTTCATAAGATGTAAACGTTGAAACTGTATCAAGGAAGAGCTCTGCTGCTTGTTTGAAATCTCGAATAGCTACACAGTAAAGGCCCTGGTACACTTTGAGACGGTTTCTCCTGTCCCAGTCTCCTCCTTCTTCTATTAGACTTAAGATAGAACAAAAAGAAATATTTAATTGTGTATTAAGTTATACAAAACAAATACAACAAATCAACTGATACCACGTCACTAGAGAGAAAATAACTTGGTTTAGGTTACAGCTTGTTGAAACAGTCCAGGCGTTGTACACCAGTTAGGGGTAGGAAAGTGGCTTCCTTGGGACAGAAGAGGCTGGATGCTTTTGCACAGTGCAACTTTCAACTGAAAGGAAAAGTTTTCAGCCTCTTAAGTTGCGACAACAGTCTTTTCAGATGTGCAGGTAAATATTACTACCAACCTTGGCTGTGGTGACATATTTTCACTGCCATTCCTGCCAAAATCAAAGCTGTCCAACTAGCAGCACAGAAAAAAATTTGAAGTTGCCACTTTTCAAGAATCACATTAGCACAAAATTGATGTGGCTATAAGCAGGAGCCCAGGCTGAGACAAAATCTGCTGAGAAGGCAACACAAAAAAATCCCTGCCCAAGGAACATAGTAACTGGGAAGACCTTTTTTGCCTTGGGTGTCTCATGGCATCAGCAAAGAGACTAGAAACTCCAGCTTGCTACAGGAACTGAAGTTCAAAATGTTGGGAGCACAGAGACAAATGCAGGAAGGACAGCGGCACCAAAGCACACTGTGCTGACGCTGGGCTCTTGCTTCCAGAGGAGAAGCTGGCACTTTATGGCACCAACTGGGTGGCTCTGGCAGCAGCTGGATTCAGCTGGCAATCGTACAATCTAATCACACAAAGTTACTTGTCTTCTAACAGCTACAGAACAGAAAGTGGGAGTGGGCTACAAGTTCAAATCAAGTCAGCTGCTAGAAAACAGCTGACACAAAACATTCACCTTTCTTTTCTCTTCTCCCTTGTAAAAAAAAAAATAATCCAGAAATAGGAAGCTCTCTAGTATAACGTAACACCCACCCACTGCTCTGTGATTCTGTCTCACAATCAGTCATTTCTTGGCAGCAAGGTATTTATCTTCCATTTCTTTTGTCACAGTTTGTCTCAGAAGTGCTTTAGTGCACTCCAAGAATCCAAGCAGTACCTTTTTGCCTTTTCAATGTTCCGTGTGATAAGGTCATTATCCATATAAAACAAGCCAATCCTTAGAAGATAGAACACGATATCCAGACGATGTCCCAGTGCCACAGTTTTGTCATAAGTCTTGCGGAACGCAGTCAGAGCCCCCTCCTAACAAGACAGTATTTTCTACTGTAAGAATGTTAAATGCACCTATATTTACAAAATGTCCATTGTAAGTACACACACTGTCTTCCACTGATAGCTGTGACTTTTAAGTTTCCCACAGAACTTTAATTTATGCATTCTGAATAATCTTAAAGAATCAAAGTGTAAAGCAAGTTAAATGAGCTGATCCTCATATATCTTTTAAATCTAAGGACTATGAAAATCTTGAAATTAATATGCATTATGTAAATAGCTTAGAAAAGTCTAAAGACACAGGTAAAATGAAAAATAACATCTACAAATGGAAAATCACTTTTTTCCTTTTCAAGAAAAAAGGAAGTTTTTTTCCCAAGGGCTAATTGTTTCGTTTTTTTCTAGAGAACTCAAATTTCAGTAACAACCTCTCCTATCTCCCACCTATGTCTGAGTTATGCCATAGAGAAAATGCACTGTAAGTCACCCAGTGCTCACTGGAACCTGCCTAGCGAACAGGATTATGACGTGGTGTTTATAATATCACTCTGTAAAGCCTCTGCCATGAACCAACCTTGTCCCCAATCCTGCACAGGTACTCAGCTTTGGCCATCATCGCATCTCGGATTTCACTCTCCCCCAAGATCTTTTCTGCATCTTCCAATTCATTGTCAAGACGTTTCAATTCTTCCTCATTAGCTTTCTTCATTTTGTTCAACAGATCCACATCTATCTGCCATTCCAGAGACTTGCAGAGTGCTTCATAATATGGGGCCATATCTGAAAGAAAAGCAGGATGGCTTCTGCTGTTAACTGCTGCAACAAGTGCAACGTGACTGACTGCCAACGCCAGCTGCATCCTTTCTGTGATCAGGTACCCATGAAATCCAGACATGATGGAACCAGTGTTCCAGCAGGTCTTGCCTGTTGCGCTGCTTTTTGCTGACTCTTTTCTGTCACCGCTGTCTTTATACCTCTCCCATCTATGTTTTCCTTACTATCCATCCGACTCTGAGCACAGTTGACCCCAGTGCATTCTAAAACACCAGCACAACGTTAAGGGTGGCCAAAGCACCACACCAGTATGGCCAAACCCCTCGTGACCCCACCTAACCCCCAGCCCCTTCCCCGTTGCTCTGGGCCTGTCCATGCCACAGGGGCAGGCGGATGCCCTCCAGCTGGGACACTTGTGTACACACACAGAGACACTCACCCCCTCACACAGACACACACACACTCGCCCCCCTCTCACACAGACACACACACACTTGCCCCCCCCTCACACAGACACACACAGACACACACACCCCTCGCACACACACTCACACACTCGCCCCCCTCACACAGGCTCCAGGCCGCCCCCGGGGTAAATCACCAGGGACAGTCAGGCCGGCTCCTGGCCTGCCGACGTACGCCTCTGGACGGACAGACAGACGGACGGAGCCGCCCCACCTCGCCGAGCGCAGGCAGAGGCCGCCCCGCAGCCCGCACAGAGCCCCCCCTCACACCAGGCCGCACTCACTGTGGAGCCGCACGGCCGCCATCAGCTCGTCGCGCACGGCGGGGTCGGGCGCTCGGGGCCGGAGGCTGAGGAGGAAGCGGAGCTGGGCGATGCGGAGGTCGGGGTTCTTGGGCAGCCCCTCTTCCTCCAGGTTCTCCAGCGGCATGGCGGCGGGACGGCACGGGACGGGGCACCTCGGCTCCGGGCAGGCGGCGGCGCGGCCGGTGACCCACCGCGCCACCCACGCGCGCCCCCCGCCGGCGCTCCCGCCTCGGGCCCGAGGCCGCGGGCAACGGCCGCCAGCACCCAGCAGGGCCAGAGGAGCCGCCGGCCGCCGCCCCGCAGCACGCCCGGCCCCGCAGCACGCCCAATC
>JAVJGJ010000047.1:16228384-16284863 GCA_035590215.1 Microhierax caerulescens
GGGGCCCGGCAACGGCCCCCGCGGCGGGCGGCCGGTGAGTAGGCGGGGGCGGGCCGCGGGGCGGGCGCTGGCGCAGGCTATAGGGGCCGTGCAGGCTTGGGTAAAGGGGCCGTGCAGCTGCAGGCTTAGCCCATAGGCGCTGTGCGGGTGCAGGTCATGGGGGCCGCAGGCGCAGGCTATAGGGGCCACAGGCTATAGGGACTGTGCAGGTGCAGGCACAGGCTATAGGAGGTGCAGGCTATAGGGGCCATGCAGGCACAGGCTATAGGAGGTGCAGGCTATAGGGGCTGTGCAGGCACAGGCTATAGGAGGTGCAGGCTATAAGGGCCGTGCTCCCTTGGGGCAGGCAGGGGACCGCGCACCAGCAGCCCGGTGCCACCCACCTGCCCTGGGCTCTGGCTGCTTGTGCCCGGCTCCTCCCGGTGTCGGTGCTCCGAGGCCGAGGTGTGGAGAGCACCTGCCAAGGGGTCGTGGCTTTTGCTATGGGGAAAAAGAAAAAAAGTATGTTTGTAGCCTTCATAGTCGCAGAAAAAAAGCTGGAATGTTACCCCAAAGCATGCCTGTGGCTCAGAAAGCAGAAGGCAAATCAAAGGGGCTTTTAAATGCCATGGTTTGGTTCTCTGTCATCCAGGCTGCGGGGGGAGCATCACACCTGGCTTCTGGCCCCCGTTCCCATGTAGCTGTTCGTAACCTATCTCCATATCTTTACTAAACATTTTCATTTTGTCTTTTCTGACCTTGTGCAACACACAGCTGGCACCAGGGCCAGGAGCATGTTTCTGGCAGGTGCCCTCTGCTTTGGCGAGCTGAGGTGGGTGGCAGCGGGGCCGGGCGGTCCTCAAGTGTCACCCACCCCACCTGCCCCGCTGCCCCTGCCCGTAGGCTGTGCCAGGTTTATGGATGGGGCAGGGCGCAGCATCATCTGCATCTTCATCAATTCCTGTGCGTGGACTTGTTCCGGTTCAGCCCTGCGTGCTAGCCGAAGTCAAAGCCCTTTTTTATCCTGTAAGACACGATGAGTAGCAGCCCTTGTTTTCCCTTGCACATTTGTCATTTGCCATAGGATAAAAAAAATGTAGCTGGTGCTTTTGGAGGACACACGGGCAGATGCCATCATGGCAGTGGTGGCTGGTGGGTTGTTGCCCTGCCTGGGCAGCACAGGAGCAGTGGGGACGGGTGCTTGGCACCCGCAACAGGCATTTCTGGGTGCCAGGGGCTGCCCTGCGGGATGCAGGATCCCCCCCAGCCAAGCCTGGCCCACACGTGCTCACCCAGCCGAGCTCCTCCAAATGCTTTTGGGTTTTAAATGAAACCTTTTTGCTGGAATAGGATTTTAAACACAATGCTTTTTCCTAGTGCCCCTGTTTTGGGGTTGGATTTTCCATCTAGGTCATGGGAGATACTGTTCCCTTGACTGTTTTGGCATAGTGTATTCCTAAGACTGGCTTCTTTATATTCCGTGTGAATTATTTAGAAGTTTGCTAGAAGGAACTGTTATCTGCTGCATTTTTGATAAGCACTAATATTTGTTATGTTGATTCTGGTTTTTTTTTTTTCTTCATTGAAGTTATTAGCTTGTTGCTCTGGTGGTTTAGAATAAAATAAAGGAGAATTAAGTTGGGCAGCTCCTTTGTTTCTTCAGAAGCAGTCTTTTTTTGTGTGTGTCTTCTGTTCCTGGGGTGTTTTTTTTTGAGTTGCAATCACTTTTGTATTGCTTGCGCAATAAGGAATTGCTTTGATGCTTTGCAGAGAACTGCATGTAGATCTTTTGCGGCAGTGTTTATGTTATTTGCCTGTTGGCCTTTGCATTTGCTCAGAGACCTATTAATTAGGGGGTTTTATAACAGACACTTTTAGACCTCTTGCATATTTTTCTTTTGAATCTTGTTCCCAGCTATATTTCTTGTGCTGTGTGCTCTGGGGCTGTGGTATGCTGTTTATTCTTAGCATGCCTTGTTTAGGAAGAAGAGTACGGTTGGTTTTTTTTCTGCTAAGTAAGCCTGATGTTTCATATGCTCAGGCACTGCACATCCGACGAGTGTTACTGATGCGGGCAGCCGCACTGGGATTAGCTCACAAAAATCGAAGGAAAAAAAAAAAAAATTGAACCCGCTCCAATGTCCAGTTATTGCAGCCGGTCTCTCCAGCACTGGGTGGAAGGTGGAAAGTATGTGCAGCTCCCTTGTAAGCAGATAACCTGGCTGTCACCTTAGCTCTCTTCCTAATCCCTAATAAAGATTGGTTTGCAACCACAGCTGGAGGTCTGCCTCTCTTCCAGAATTCATGTCATCAGTAACTGTTACAGCTCTGGCCATTCTTACTGTCCGTAGAGATACTCGCCACCTGTCAGCGCTGCTGTGTTTTTGGCATCCGCAGTTCATTGTGGCAGTAAAAGCCACAGTTCCATTATGTACTGTGGGAGAAAAAGTTTTTCATTCTCCTATTTCTGGATTTGCCACTTTTTAATTGGCCCCAAAATAAGTTGCTGGGTGTGAGAAGAGTAAGGGAGCCGAGTTTTCATTTTCCTGGGTTTAGTTACTGCTAAAATGTTGTGTTTTGTTTTGTAACCATATGAAACACTAGTTAATTAAAAACCCACAGCATTTATTATCTGTAAATATTTGCCAAAATTTTCATATTTATGAGTGTTTAAGCAATAACTGGGAGCAAGGGAGCTGGCTGCACACACGTGACATTCACTGCTAAACATGAAGGGAAATTCAGAAAGAATATTTGTATCTCAAATATTTATAAGAAAAAAATAAGGGCTTGCGGTGACCATAATTCTCACGTGGCCTTACAGCCTTCAAAAGGATCTAAATGAATAAATACTTTTTTTTTTCCTCCCCACCACAAAATGGACCTAAGATGATTGTGTCCTTCCCTGCAAGATGCGGCAGGGCTGTGAGGCACCCTGTGGTGGCTCCTAGTAACTCTAATGATGCTCTTGCTTGACAAGTGGCAGTATGGGTATGCTGTAGGTTGTTAAATAGCATAATACAACCTGGTTATCTAGCTGAAAATAGGAACCAGCCCCCTTTGCAGCTGGCACGAACTCCTCAGCACCTCCCTAGGGCTCTGCACCTGCAAGGCACTAATCCTGTCTGCCCTCCTGCTCCCACCAACCCCAGGAGTGACTCTGGTGGCATTAAGGGCGTCCAAGGAGGCCCCTTCTGCCTGATGGTGATTTTGGAGGAGGTTAGGTTTGTCAGCTCCTTTCGCTGTGCAGACAAGTTTAAAAAGAACAAAATGCGGTGGTCTTTGCTGTTGAGAGGCCGGTGCTGCCTGTCGTGCAGCGGATGGCTGTGCCACTCTCGCAGGGAGCCATCAAGGGCTGTCGTGGCTCTCTGGTCTCTAGGAGGGACAGACGTGTGTCCTTTTGGTCCCTGTGGCACAGGGCTCCCTCTCCCAGGGCGCTGTGGAGGGTGGCGCAGACCCTGCGTGCCCCTGCGCACGGAGAGGTGCGGGTGCTCCTTGCAAGGGGTGCCTGGCCCGGTGGGTACCCCAGGCAGTCACAGGTGACCGTGGGTGGGCTCCCTGGGTAATGCCACCCTCCCTGTTACCGCTTCTGCAGGCAGAGCGGGAAGTGCAAATGCAGGTTTCCAGATCGCCTCCTCCCACAGTAGCAGCCGTTAGTAAATGCTACCCAGAGCAAGGTGGCTCTCGTGCCCCTGTGTGAGCTTGCTCCTTGTGGTGTCCTGGCCACCCCTCGCCACCGTGCCCCCTCGGCCAGCCCGATGCCCAGCGAAACACGCCGGCTGCAGCGTGTCCAGCTCTGGCTGCGCTGCCACAAGGTGACAGTGTTTCAGAGCAAGAGCTGCGCAGCGTCTCTACCTTCTGGGGGTTTGACTTGCTGGGCTTCCTCCTCCCCGCCACCTCCGGCGTGCAAAGTGGAGCCCTGCTATGGCTAAGTGCTAACCAAAAGCTTTAGGGACACCAGCCTTCTGCAGGGGCACAGCTGGGACAGACCACCCGAAACCTGCCACGTCCTCCTCCCCAGCCACCGTTTGGTGTCCAGGTCCCTGGGCCCGGCCAGATGCTAACTTGGCACTTGCAGGGAGCCACCCGTTACATCAGGGTCAGGATCTGGGTGCTTTGCTTCCAATGGAACCAGTGACCCTGGCTGTCACCACTCCTGCTAGTCCAGCCCCGCTGAGAGTGGAGGCTTCTCTCTCCCAGCCACAAAGGGAAAAGCTCGCATCACCTCAGGGCACTTGGCACTCCCAACAGCAGGTCACACAAGTGCTCAGCGTTCCTCTCCAAGGAGGTCCTCTGGCACTACCTGGCTCTCCAGGGCTTCAGGGACAGGGACCACCCTGGCAGCGTGAGCATCCTCTGCCAGCAGATCAGGGCCTGGGACTGGACCCAAGTGTTGCTGAACGGACGTGCCAACCAGCACCCTTCATGTCTTTCGCGATGGGAATAAAATTCCCTCCATGAAGGGAGCTGGTTGGCATGTCTGTGCTGTAACGAAGAGCAATTTGTGCACAGCCTTCACGCCGCCAGCTGCAGGCTCACCTCGGTGATACCAGTTACACTCTCTTACCTTGCTGTGATCCTTAAGACATCTTCAAGGATGCTGCTTTTGTTTCATTTGCGCCGCTGGTTTAGCTTAACTTTGGAAAGGATGGCACTTGAGCTGTGTCTGCCTTCATTCTTCACCCTTCAGTGCTGGAAGCAGCGTTGACAGCAGCGCTCACAGCTGCACTGGGCAAACCCACAGGTGTCGGGTATTGATTTCTTACAAACCAGCCCCTAGAAGTTATCTGTCGTAGGTAATTGTTGTTGGCATCAATATGGCCCTTGTCTCTGGAAGCCTGGCTCTCAGAAATTACAGTCCGTATCAGCAAAGGGTGAAAGGCACGGGGTCGAGCCCTCCGCCAGCTGGCTGGCATGAGACAAGCCCTGGCACAAGTGCAAGGGCAGTTCGAAAAATGCCCTTGGAGTGCGATTTCTGCATCTCTTGACCTCCCTGATGTTGTTTTGTCACCCTCTCCATATTGCTAATTGCATCAGATCAGCCAGGTATCTGTTTCACAGCAATTAGTGCCTTTTATTTATTTATCTGCATATTTTCAAATCAATAAATCCTTCCCCACTAGCACATCAGGATGCTTTGAAGAACAACATTTCATGCAGTCCCCAAATTAAGCCTTTTACAGCATTAAAGCCTGTTAATCAGGATGTTCCAACAAACAGCCATGTTAGGGGGAGTCTATTACCCTGGGAAGATAGGATGAAACGGCATCATTAATTAGAGATCTGAAAAGCTATTAATATCTAATGGCTATGAGTAATCAAACTGGCAGGTAGGGATGGGATGGCAGGGAGCCTCTTCCTTTGCCCTGTATGTGCAGGGGTGGTGATCTGGGTGCAGGGGGGGTGATGGCACACAGCTGCCTGAGGCTGGTTTTATTTAATGCCCCTGCTTCAGGAAAAAAGCTTTCTTTGGGGAAAACTCTTTTTGAACAGGTGAAAACTCACCATATTTGGTGCCACAAAAATATAAGTGAAGAGGCAGCACTTGGGTGAAACAGCTGTTAACGGGGAGTGGGAAAGAGCGCTGCTGGCATGGGCAAGCAAAATCCTGCACCGTGTCTGTCCCATCATCGAGCCAAGAGACACCAAAATGACATTTGTGGAGATGCGTAAATATAAGCACACACAAATGATTTATGCTTGAACCTTTATTTTAGGTCCTGTATTCCAGCCCGCCTGTTTTTAATGCAGACTGGTAGATGCGGGCACCGAATGGTCTGTACGTAATGGTAGCCTGTGAGCCTGCATTTCAAAGCCAGGTCTATTTACTGCATCTTTTCACTTAAGTATAGATTTACTTTCAGAAAATTGGTACTCTAGACCAACCAGCTGGTATGTTTGTTTCATACACAGCAGCAGCACCCAGGACATAACTGGTGTTTCCCATGACAAGGAGCATGAGTCTTGTCACAGGCTGGTGCTGGATCTGGCCCTTGCTTCCCCACGTGGAGCACAAATAGTGACACCTCCTCCAGCCTGATGCAACACTTTTGGGGGATACCATCCACAAGGTAAGGTCTGCTGCTTTTTAAGTTATCCTATTGCCTGTAGAAATCCACAAATCTTTATTAAGATTTGTCAGCTCCAGCTGTGTGTCTGTATCTGCCTTTGTTTTTTAGGTAATTTGTGCTGTACACTTTCACCACATGATTGTTTTTATTGTATGCGGTTCCTTCTGTTGGGCACTTCTCTGTTGACTATGATTACTACCCCATCAACTGAAAATGCTCCTATACTGTATAATTAACTTTATCTGCTTTGCTACAATGCCTCTCACTGGTAATTACACACAGTTCAGCTCTTTCACTACGTTTCTAAGACTTTAAGAAGTGCTGATTACTCTTGCCCAGTCTCTGTCCAAACTGGAGGGGTTTTACATGTCTAAAATTATATCTTTTTCCTTGCAACAGCCCTGCTGTAATCTGGATATTGATTATAGTATGTGTAATGTGATCTTTAAATAAACCATCTGTTTGGAATTCATTGAGGTTTACATGTGCTGATAGCAAAAAGCTTATTTAAATCCTCAGGTTGTTGGCTGGTTGATGTGATAGTTATCAGTTTACTGAGATAATTTGAAATGGAGAGCAAGGATTTGAAATCTTTCAGTCCTCTGGGGAGTTACTCCATTTTCCTCCTCCTTAGCTCAGCCTTGTCAGCCTTCCCTGTGGTGCCTTAGTGACTTTTGTCCTTTGATGATTTTTTTAAGCCTCTTTTTCTAAGGCAATAGTCTCATGCGATTATACTGTCTGCCCATCAGTCTGTGTTTCTGTACTTTAATGCATTTGAGCCCCTTGGTCAACTTGAACCAAATCTGGTAGATGTCATGAGCTCTTGATAACGTCCAATTATGTGAAGTTATGTGCCGGTCGGGTGGGGCAGATCCAAACTGGGAAGGTTCAGCCGTTCTGGCTATCCCACACCATCCTGCCCTGCGGCGCCTGGATTTCAGTGCCCCGGGCTAGCAATTCCTTCTGCTTAGCTGGTGTTTAGGGAACGTGGCCAGCAGAGAGGACTGCTGTTGGGCCACCGCCGGGTACGTGGAGGGATGGGAAATATATAGGTGTGAGGCATATGGGAAGGAAGAGCTGGGAGTATCGCCACGGTAGGGATGGGGGCAAAGTGGGGAGAAGGGGTATGGGATCTGTAGGAAAGCATTCATCTGTGACTGCTCGCAGAGCAGCAGCTGCTGCTGTAATTGCAAATATTGATGTATTTTCCACAGCATTTTTTTCAAACACAAAACCTTGGTTTTTTGTTTGTTGGGTTTTGGTTTACTCTTTATAACAACAGGTCATTTTCACATCACGAAAAGAAAAGCACTTTGCTGAGAAGTGTTGTATAACTTCTGTTGAGACCTGCAGCAAACCAGGCACACATTTATTAATCAAGCAAAGTGGTGTTTGATGCAAACACCAGTGCAGTGATTTAATATTGTGTTGTCTTCTAAAATAAACCCAATGGTGGAGCAGACACAGTCTGAACATCCTGCTAAGTTCACAGGGCAAAGTACTTCTGTAAAACGTATAGGAACTTAGCTGCACAATGTTTGTGTAGCTGGAGAGCATCTACCAAATGCCTGTTGACTTGAACATCAATTTAACTGAAGAAGGTGCTCTTGCTTCCTTCTGAGTGCACTACGAGTCCCAGAGCGAGTGGGATTCGAGGGTACAGGCTCACAGCACTGTGCTGCACTACCCTGGCATCAACTGCCCTAAGTGTTGCACTAGCCTGAGAAACTTCAGTTCGGGTACAAATAGCTGGGTTATTACTTTAAGGGGTTTTATGTCAGTTTTAATAAGTGTGCAGAAAATTCAAACCATCTGGAACTGAGAGTCCATCCCTGTGTGCAGTGCTGGAGGGTGGCTGATGGAAACTGCTTTGCCATTGCACAGAAGTGTCTGAGAGACTTTAGGAAGTAGAGAACTCAGATGCCCAGGTATCTCCATTATCTTTCTTTTATTTGGAAGGCTATCACTGCTTTCCCAGAACAGGAATATCCTTCATCCGGTAGAGGTGAAGAAAACTCTCCAGGTGATTTACATCATGTCTCGAGATCCAGCCTTCAAAGGTCAGAGAGAAGAGCCTTAGGCAAGGAAAGCGTGATTGAGCCCTCTATAAATGCTAGTGTTATTAGTGGTATTATGGCAACGTAGCTAACTTTTGGTTGCGTATTTAATCTTCTTCAGCTGCAATTTGACATTATCGAGTGAAAAAACCCTGTGTAATTAGTTCCTTTTGGTGTCCTTCTATGTTGTAACTGCTCAGAAGTAAAGAAACCTGTGCCTCGGTGATATTTCATAAATATTTGGTTAGTGCCCTGTAAATCCCCAGCTGGCTGCAGCATCCTGCCTTTGCTGCAATGGCAGCTACCTGCCCGTCTCCATGGCACGATGGGGCTGCATTTAACTCGCCTTTTGCAGCTGATTAGAATTGCCTCTTAGGTGGGGTTATTTTTCTCTCAATTTCCATTTTCCTTTCACCCCTCCCCAGACTTCCCCCACGCTCATCTCTTGCTCTCTGCACCTTTCTTTTTTTCCTGTTCCTTGCACTTGGTGGTAGCAATCAGCTCCTCTGGTAAATGCATAGGTTCTCCCATTGTTGCCTCTTTTTGGGGTGTAGTTTGAATTTCTTATTGTTATATTTTACATGGTGGGGATATGACCAACTTCTAAAATCCCCCCTGCAAGTCACACGAACCTGCTGGGATGGCAGAACACCTCTCAGGTACTCGCCCTTGAACCAGCCTCTGTCTGTCTTGCCTGCTGAGACATTCCACCTGGCAGTTACTAGTGCATAGACACATTTTCTGTTGCAGGGTTATTCCCATTTATTCACTGCTTATTCCAACATGGCATAAAAAATGAAGCGGGATTATCCTGGCCCCAGACAGCAGTACGTTCTGGTGAGTGATACAACATATATTCTGCTGCTGCTTGTGTCTTCCAGCTAATATTTTTCCCTGTTACATCTCAATTCTTTCCTCTCCAAGTGCATAAATTGCCCTTTAATGCTTTCCTAGTGTGACCTTTGTGGCAGTACCTCCACGTCTCATCTGCTTTCCTCCGGTTCGTGCTGGATCCTGCCCCACTGTTCCCAGCACCATCGCATGGAGGCTGTACCTGCTGCTCTGCTTTCTGGGCTGGCACCCCCTACTCCTTCCCCTGCACTCGCAGCTCACATACATCAGCACACTGACAATTTTGGCTGGAAGAATAACCCTGGCTGTGCCACCACCCGTCTGGCATGGGGAGGTGTTCCTCACAGCAAAGAAAAGGCACTTTGTGAAATGCGGTTTGCTGCTCTCTTGAGCAGAGACAAAAGTGTCCTGGTCTGTGGCCATCAGATGCTTGCTGGTAATTGCGACCTCCCAGTCGGCTGGAGGCTGTACCCCAGCTTTCCGCCCATGGGGGCTCTCTGCAGACACGCTGAGCTCCCTGTTTCATGCATTTTATGATTATTTAAGTTCTTTGGCACCCATCCATTCTGCTGTTGGGTGGCTGGATCTCTCCCTCACTGTGTATTTTCTGGTCACAGCCATCCTTGGTCAGATGCCATTTAGATGCTGGTCCAACTCATCAAACAACTTGCTTTCCTGCTCAGGGCCTTGGACTTTGGTCAAATTAACCTCTGAGAAACTCATCTTCAGTCTGATGTAGGAAGTATTTGGTTTGTGCTGCCTTCTTTTTTTCAGTAGTGTATATATATGGTGTATATGTATATATATGTATATACACTATACCCTATATAGTTATATGTATGTAACTATATATATATATGCATGCTATACTGTAATGTATGTAATATATGTAATATATACTGTATATATGTAATCACACACACACAGTTTGTTTAACTATACATTTGTAGGTATGTATATGATAAAGCGTGCAGGAGTCTTACTTGCATTCATTTTCCTCTCAGAGCTTTTTTCTCCTGGAGTTTTCACTGAGCCATAATTTTCTTTTTTTTTTTTTTTTTTTCTTTTTCCCCATTTTGCCCTTTAATATCCATTTTGCAAGAACAATTAAAATTACTAAACTGTTTACTTAACTGACTCTTACGTCTAGAACCTTTGCAAAGAAACCTTCCTGGAGCAGTGATTTTCAGCTACCTTTTTCCTACCTACTTGTTCTTTGTGCTACTTGTAGTTTCCATGACAATTATCCAGAGCCAGAGGCAGCCTTGCCCTTGATTACTGTTTTGCAAAGCTGCCCTTGTTCTTGCCCGTTGGAGAATCCGACTGCAGAAGTTCATGCTCAATTCAATTTTTTATCTTCCTTGCTCTCATATGTCCCACTAGCACTATGTGGGTGCTGCAGACAACCACAATATACATTGCATTCTGCTTATTGCCGTTGGAACGATTTGGAGGGCAGAGCCATCTCATCCTGCAGAGGAGGCTAATGGAAGAGGACGCATCACCCACAGAAGGACGAGCTTCTCCTGGTGCAAGGCAACGCACTGCCCAAGGCAAATTCCTGACAGCGCAGTGGAGCCAGGTTTGGTACCCGCTGGAATAAGAGAGGAGGGTGGGAAGAACAGGTCTGTGCTGGGGGGGTGTGTGGGTTTGCCCAGAGCCTGAGCCCCGGCTGGCTCCTGCCCCCGCTGCCCCCCAGCCCCAGCTCTCCGCCAGGCACAGCCTCTGCCCAGCCACATCTGCCCCCCGGCACGTTGCCTGCTGCCACTCTCTTGCTGCAGGGTTGTCCAAACATGAAAAAACTGTTTTGAACATTTTGAACCATATAGTGACTATTAAACATCTTTTAACATTTTAGCATCTTCTTGCTATTTTCCTCTTGCTCATTCCCCTTTTCCCCCTTTCTCCATCCCACCTCTGGTGACTCAGCCATTCCTGAAGTGCCGAGCAGCAGTCCTTTGATACCTTATCCTTCCTTATTTCCTTATTATCCTTATCTATTCAGTCTGGTACGCGTAACTAAGCTTCGTGTATGATCTGTCAATGCTGCCAGTACCACCTCTCTCTTTCTGTGCATCGTTTTTTTCTTCAGTTGACCCTCTCCTTCCATTTTTCCATATGCTGTCTCCTTTCATTCTTACCTACTTGCATCCTTCCCGCCCGCCACCCCCAGTTTCCTCTCCTGAATCCACTTAAGTGTAATCTAAAACATACTGCATGAAAGTGGAAGCCCAGAGAAATATTTTCTCTGGCTCTTGCTAGCACCTCACGATGCCAGTGAGCTCCGAGACAGTGGATGCTCAACCCTGCAATAAAACGAGCCTTTCCCGTAAGTTTAAAATTTGAGTCTTTCTCACAAACTGCAGTCAAAATGATTGTCAGCTCAAAAAGTGCCTTTTAACTAAATTCAAAGGAACACATTCAGAGCAGATTTTTGAATTTCCACGATGATAAAACTAATTATAATTACCAGCCTGTTACTGAAACAGAAAACATCCAGAATGCTACAATAATTGAAGTTTTATATATATATATATATATATCAGATCACAGAAAAAAGCTTCAAAGTCTAAAGTGATCATCATCTTAAACAGCCTTAATTGCTTGTAAGATAAATGGGACTGAAGAACTAGGGGAAAGAGAGCCTTGCAGATAATCCACATGGAGAATGAGATCTGCTGTAGCAGATGATCCGTGTGTGATCCAGTACTGAATTGTCCCAAAATACCAACCCACCTGCCCAGATGCCACCACCTCCCTATGGACTGACTTGGCTCGTAGCATGCAAGGGAGATGGAGATGTCCTGTTTCAGGTGGTCATGGGACAGTGAATGCTACTGCTGGCTCCCAAGAGCAGCTCTTCAAAGCTCCTGAAGTGTTTATTCACCCTCGTAGTGGCTCTTACTCGTCTCATCCCTTGGTAGATGAAACAGAGGTTTGCAGCCGTGCTGGGTGAATCGCTCTGTGCTGTGGGAGCAAATTATCCCAGTTCTGGGAAAACCTTTGGGTGATTGCCAGTGGTGTGTGGCCTCCTTGGGTGGGGAGGGAGATCTCAGTGATATGTGAGATTGAGCTGCTCTGTGCAGTTTTTTCCAGTTGGCTCAAAACCCACTTCTCCCTCTGGAAGTTTTTTTTTTTGGTTTTTTTTTTTGGTTTTTTTTTTTTTCCCTGGAAATGTTATTTTTAATTATACTGACCAATTAGAGCCTTAACTGGTTCCACTGTTTGCTGGAGGTGATGTCCATGGGAGCACTTGCTGGTCTGACCCTTGCAATTTGTGTTGGTCACTGTCAGGTCCAGCCCAGCCAGAGCACCGTTTGGAGCGATGCTCCTTATCCAACGTGTCACACCAGGGCCCGGAGACTGCAGCAAGAGGTTAACCTCGCTTTCCCAAGGGTCACTAGGGTGTGATGCTCTCCTGTCCTCATGCTCCACTGTGTATCCAACCCCAACACCTTGGGACAAACCTCGGTAAGAGCTGCATTTCCAAAATGCCATGTGCCTGGGGCTGTACCCAGCAGCCCGCTGCCAGATTTGCACAGAGCCTATCTGCACCCCTTCCCATTCCAGCCTGGGTGGTGGGATGGGCTATGGAGAAGTTCAAGGGGTGATAGAAGAAGTCAGAGGCAGTGGAGGACCAACCCCTATGTTCACCACCCCAGCAGGCACTGCTGGGTTTTTTCTCAAAGCATTAGCCAGGAGTGGGGCTGGGAGTTGGACCCCTAAAAACAGGGATGGGGTGAGTGATGGTGGGCAAGAAAGAGAAGGGGAAAGCGGACATGCTGGTGAGATGGGCCTGGGAGCGCTGGAGCTCCCCAGACTGTGTCATTCTGTGTGTGGTTGGACTTGCCGCGGTGCCCCGGGGATGTGGATTTTGGGAGCGGTCACGGCTCGCTTCTTCTCGAGCTGTGGTGTTTATGGCCGGCTGTGGTTTTGGCACACAGTTCCTCCTTCAGCTTCTCCCCATCTGCGTGGTTTGGGTACGACAGTTCCCTGTGGCACAGGGATCTGCTCCCAAGGTCCGAGGGCTGGGAGGACGTTGTCACCAGCGGCTTCCCCAGCATCCCTTTCCAGTGGCGATGGAGCTGAGGTGTGGCTGCCCTGTGGTCCCCTTCTGCCATTACGAGGCAGCTGGTATTTTATTCCAAGTTCGACTAACCATGAAAATGTGCTGGACACTGGAAAGAGATGTCTTGAGCACACAAAGCAGCTTACAAGCCTGAGAAGGGAGGAGGGAATTTTTCATTTGGCAGAACGACATGCATAGCGAGTGCTCTTGTTTTTAATAAGCTCACAAAGCTTTCTTGAAAGCCAGGGATATTTTTTTTTCCATCCTGAACACATGAGGTATTTTCATTTCATAATGAATGCATGTTATGTCCAAGTTCCAGAAAGCCTTTCACATGAAAAAAATAGCAAAGAATTTTTCAGATGCTGAAGCGAACAGGGTGGAAGTAATCATGAAACAAAATGCTGGAATATTTGATCTGTGCTCAGAGATTGTGTGGCATCTTGTATTGTCTGAAACAGCACCAGATAATAATTATACGTGCAAATCTCTCAGGCTGGGGCAACAGGGAGAGGAGCCAATCTCTGTCTCCACAGAGCTGGAAGAAATCTCAGATATTTCTGTTTGTCTGCAGAACAGCTGGGGACTTCTCAGACATGAATCTAATTAAGCATATTCCTCACCACAAACACTTCAAGTCCTATTTCTGAGATCTGAATGTCTTTGCAAAATGAAGCCTTAGGAATATTGCTTTCATGCAGCTGGTTTCCTCTTGGTGTTTTGTTTTGGGTTTTGTTTTTTTTTTCAGTCTGAGCAAAATTAAATTACAGTTATGGGCTCAGAGCGAAATTTACTGAAGTCAATAATATTGATTGATATTTGGGTATCAGCAGAATGTCATGCATTAATAACAGCTGAATTTAATCCACAGGCCCAACAGGGCTCCCAGTGGTGATGTGGGTATTGGAATCAGCATCAGCCAGGCTGGGATGACGTCTGACGTGCCTCGTCCTCTCTGCCCAGCGATGGGTGTCTTCCCCACCATGGGTACCAGTGCCCCATCCCTGCCGCCTGCTCTCCCCTGGGTTTGCATGTGGTCGGGTTAGAACCAACATTCGAATACTGAACTTCTTTTTCTCTGCCTACCACATCCCAAACTTTAAAACAGAGCATTTATTTGCTTGGTAGAGAAAAAGGCTTAACTGAAGCCTTTTTGTTCTGCCCGGGATGCGGAGCGGTGAGAGCCTGGTTTGCTCCTTGAGCTGTTTCCGTGGCACAGATCCCCTCTGCGTGGCTCTGTGGGCCAGCTGCCGAGGGGAGCCACGGCCAGCTGAGCCCTGCTGCCCCTCGCCGAGACCCCGCGGCAGCCCCAGCCCCACCACAGCTTCACAAACCACTTATTTCCAGTCTTGCAGCCACTTTGTTTTAAATCCTGGGTTTCAAATCAACCCAAACCAGAAAAAAAACCAAACATTGCTGCTTGCTTCATTGTGCTTGTTTTGTTCTGTGACACAAGATTGCTGCCATCCTCTCTGCTGCATGTGAAAGCCCTCTCTGGATTTCTTGCAGATTTGGAGGAATCTCTTCCTGCTGATATTCCAGGGACCAGATTAATCTGAGAAAAATCCCAGCACTGCTGCACTACAGTTTTCATCCCTCTGCCTTTTTTTGCCTGCTCTCTTTAATTCCACTTTTAATCCAGGTGATGTCAAGCATCAGGCTTGCAGGAGGCTGCTCCTAGGCTTCAGGTCCCACTCTCTGATGCAGCTGTGGCAAGGCTTGTGGGCAAAGCCACATACCCTCAGACCATCTAATACAACTGGAAAAACCAGATAAGCTTTCAGGCACATAAGCTCGTCCTTGGGTGTCTTATATGCAAAATAGTTTGTGCTCCTCAGAGAGTTTGATTTACATTTATTTGCATATACCAAGTGTAGCGAAACCCAGTGAATTCTCCCAATATATTTTCACTCCTGTGAGAAACTTGATGGGAAGTGGAAGATATGATCATCTCTCTCCCTAGTGGCATCAGTAAGTATCACACATATCAGATTAAACCCTTGACATTTTTCCAACAGTGTGAAATTTACTTGTAGATGTTGGAAAATGAGTTATAGATGTGAAAGCAAGGCTTGGAATGTGAATGCAAACAAGTTAACCCTAAAAATGTTGTAATTTGCTTTCCCCAGTATCCTGGCACATGGAGCCAGAGGGGCTGTGCGGGAGTTTGCACCACGGTGGGGGAGGCTGGGGTGAGTAGGATGTGAGCCATAAGCTAGAAACGCCTTTTGGCTCTTGGATAGTGATGGATGGCTTAATCCTGCCCAGTGATCCTTAGGGATGCTCCTCGGCAGCGAAATGGGACATGGCCCGCTCTGGTGGGTGCCTGGGTGCTGTCAGGTGTATTCCTTCCATGAGGTTGGGGTGCAGACCTCTCCCAAAGCCCCCAAGGGGAGCTGCCCAGCAGCTGCTGAGTGAAAAATACACTTTTCACTGAGCTGGAAAGACAAAATCCCTCAGGGGTTACTACAGCACGGTCACCCACCTGCAAAAGACCTTGGGGAAGGTAAAGGCTGGGGATCTGAGGTGGCGCGGTTGTGGGCAGGACTGAGGCTTTGACCTAGAAGTTAAGGTCGGGGCTCTCATATGTCTTATAATGAAGCTGGGTTTAGTTTTTTACTGCAAAAACTCCCCAGCAGGTTTTCAGATGCTTCTCCCTTTGGTATGCCACAGTTGAAGTGTGCACTGGGTTAATGATGCTGGATTTTCCATCCTTGTATTTGGGGTCTTTCATGTCCTGCTGGTGAAACCCCATGCTAGTACAGTGAGCTCAGCTCAGTGCAGCACACCCCACTTGATCCCCTTTGGACTCCTCCATGGACATGTGCAGGGCATCAGTGAGCAGAAGCAGCAGAGCAGAAATATATAGAGAGAAGAAATACTATGCATTTTAAGGAACAGACTGATTTTAATGCAGAGGAATTATCATGGCAATTAATTACACTATTCAAGGCTGTTATCAATGCCTTTTATTAAATTTCCTCTGCATTATCCTCTTGCCCCCTTGGAGATGACCAAGACAGAACTTGATTGCAAGTGCTGCTTGTGAGTGCAGTGGTTCCCAGTGAGCCATTAGGAGCGCAGCATCCGCTGGAGTTGCCATGGAGATGCCAGGGCTGATTGTAAGCCAGGTGAAATGATGCTGCATCGGCTCTTTCCTCCTCGGGGACATGGCTGCACAGCTTGACACTTGGGCAGGAGGAAACACTAGCCTCAGACTAGGCAATACTGCTGCTTGGGGAGATGGTTGTTGGAATCAGAGCATGGACCAGGTGCTGGATGGCTTGAGAGGGACCCATGCACCAGAGTGGCGAAGCTGTTGGGAGCAGTAGAGGTGAGCCCAAGACCCACACCTGCAAATGGAGATGGGCTAACAGGAGGAGTTCGCTGTGCCAATCTCTGTCCCAAAAATCCCGGGTCCAGTCTTTTGTGGATGCTGTCAGGCTGGCCTCGCTGGCCTGGCCAAGGGCTGCTCCAAGGGAGCTGCAGCCATCGCTGGGTGTGTATGCCCCTGTCAGAGGAAGAGGTAGCCCTTTCTGGGGTTGTGTTGTATCACTGAGAAATCTGGTCTTTCAAAATTTGGCAAGGATGGTGTAACTTGAAATACAGTATTAGCATAAATTAGCTGAGAACACATTTATCTGTGGCAGAGTGAAGGTTGCTATTTGGCAGCACGCGGCTTACTTTTATGCAACAGATATTCTGTCTTCACTTAATAAACCTCTATCAGATAAAAAGGTGATGCAGTTAACATACGGCTCATTTATTCTTAGATTTGGCATTTGGGAACAGGGTTTCACTGCTCAGATCTGACTGGAAGCATGTACCATTTCACAGGCTGGAAGATTCTTCACTGGGAATAAATGTGGAGTCTGATTTAAATGCAAGATGAGCATACGTCCTCTCTGCCCCAGCTTAAGGCTGCAGCATGTGCTCAGCCACTGCCTGCATTTTGTATGATCAGGTTTGTCCACAAAATCAGACTTTTACTCCCAGTGCCACTCTGGGGTGTGGGGAGCCCTCTCCTCTCAGGGTCCAACTTTAGGAAAGCCCTTCAGAGCACTGGGGCATCGACTGGCACATATCTGCTCTATGGATACTGTTACTTTATATATATATATATATCCTACTTTATATATATATATCTATATATATTTTATATATATATATTTTATATATATATATATGCATCTCCTACTTTACAGTTGTCTCCCTTGAAATACAAGGTTAGAGCAGTTCTTACAGAATTCAGTCATCTGAGTGGAGGTCGATAACTTATTTTTCTTTTGAGAACAGTAATGGAAAGAATATTACCAGATATGGAAACAGGGGCAGAAAGCTGCAGATAAATGGGGCAGAGCATCGAATGAAGTGACAGGAGACCTAATTATGGGATTGAAACTATAGAACAAAATAGGTAAAAATCTCGCAGGAACTTGGATCTCCTTGTATTTTTTGCAAGAACTTGAAATGTTCTTTCCTCTTTTCACCTGAGCCTTTTAGAAATCAGTACATTTTTAGCTGAACATTGGAGACAAGGACCAAATGGCCTTGGCATTAAACAGTTTCAGTTGTCCAAGAACAGCTGGAGAGATGTTTGCATTTCCCTCCTTGTGTTCAGGATTGGGTGGTTGACCTTGGAAATGTGAGTGAAGTCAAAAGAAAAAGTTGGGGGGTTCCCCCAATTTTTCAAATTTGAGTTTGTAATCACCACCACCACATGTCCAATTGTACTTTCTACCATCTACCCACTTCATGTGCTGAATTGAAAAGGACAAAATTATGTAGTACCAGTATATGTCGTGATTGCAGCAGTCAGTTCATCCTCGCTGCTTGCCCTGCCTGGGCAGGACGGGCCACATTTGCAGAGCTGTGATTGCATGCTCAGTAGCAAGCGTTCACATTTCTGCTCGAGTGCTTGCCCATCCCAGAGCCCAAACTTACTTGTGCAAATGACATTCGGCAGGACAGGTGGGTCAGCTGGCTATAAACCTCAAGAAATTCAGGCTTCCGAAAGCCTGAGATGCAGGGACCCACAATCCGAGGGGAGAAGTGGGGAAGCAGATTAAGGTTGTGTTGAGCAAATGTCCCCACGCCTTGTGCTGTGCTGTGGCAGAAGAATCAGGGGGGTGTGCTCTGCAGGTGGGCAGAGGGCTGGGGATGCTGCGGGGCAGCATGATGCCACTGGTCAGCAATTGGTTTGCTCAGCCCTTTGCTGGGAAAGCAATGGTAATGCATCAGTGAGAGGAAAATATTAGTTTGGGGGTATGTTGTCCACTCCCACTGTTCATGAGGATCTTAATTTCCCAAGGCGCTATGAATAAATTGTGTGGCAATGTGGTTATCGGGACTATTAGACGAAAGCACATCAGGAGCCGATTTAGATCTGGATATTCTGCCTACAATTTGATGTAGTGGGTATTAAGGAAATCCCTTCTTTGGATGACCCTGCGTGCTGGTGGGTAGAGGGTATCACACTGGTCCTGGGATGTGCTTATCTTTAGGAAAGAGTTCTGGGGAACCTGGCTTCACATCGGTGAAAATTGATTACTGCCTTATCATTCAGAGCTTGAGGGATATATTCATGCTATTACAATGTGTTATTTCCTCACTGTTTCTCATATAAATTCAGAGGCTGTGATGCAGAACTCCATGTGTGCGTGCAGGAGAGGGAGAGCCTTGTGCTTCTGTAAATGAAAATCCATCTGCTTTCCGTGCTGGAGGTGGCTGCTCAGTGCAGAGCAAGGGCTGCTTGCTTTGGCTTTTGCAGTGAGCAATGGTCAGCACAAGCTGCCTGCGCCAGGAATGAGAAACTTGCATTAACTCTTTGAGGACAGAGATGTGGCTCCCCCAGCAGCCCCCAGATCCTAAAGCTGCCCAAAGCAGCAGCTCAGGGTCCCCGGGAGATTCCCTCTGTCTCTGCAGCACGGCTTATTGCTGGTTCTGTGGGGAAGGGACCCAGGTGGGAACAGAGCGGTGTGCCCACACCACCCAGCTGTTCCTAGCCCACCAGCTGGGACCCTCGGCAGCCTGCTTCTGCTGGCTCATGGAGACACACCGGTCCTAAGGCCAGACCCTTAAACCAACTTCTTTATTCCCTTGAAACCCAGGGACTTGACCCCCACTTTGATGCAAACAGACAGGGAACCTGCTGGTGGTGCTGGCGAAGACCCCAAGCAGTGCCAGCACATCCCGGTCCTCCCAGTCCTTGGCTGAGTGTGGAGCAGGGGGCAGAGCTGGAGGTGCAGTTCTGGTTGGTGGTTGCTCTTCAGTCTTCAGCTACTTCATCGGTGAGAAATGGGTGAGTGGGGATTTATTGGGAGAACTTTTTGCTTTCTCTGCCAAGAGCAGAGTGACAGCCCCGCTTACAGGGACCCAGGGGAACATTGTGAGCTCTCCAGCAGGTTGTTAAAAAATCATTTTCATTAGGAAGCAGAAGTCCTGCTGCTGAGAAAGATTGCTTCATGCGAGCAGATTTGGGCTTGCTAACTAGTGTTTTGCACTTCCAGCGAACCCAAGTCACATGCAGGATGCTCTGCTTGTCTTGCCAAATGATGGGCCCCGGCCACACCAAGAGAAAACTGTTCCTGTGGGCAGCACCCTTTTTGTTTTTACCATGAGCAAACCCTCAGACCTGCAGGGGCAATGGCACTGCTTTCTCTCTGGAGAGACGACTTACCTCCCGGAGAGGAGCCTGTGCCTGGGCTCTGGGCACTTAGGGCATCCCTGCAAGCGCTGGATCGCAGAGCCGCCGTCACTGCCTCCAAGCCTTGGCACAAGCTCCTATTCAATTTTCTCTTAGTTTTGCCCACTGTTTAGCTTGTTTCATTCCTCATCACAGTCTCCTCCTGTACGTGTGACTGAATCCAATACTTCTCACTGCCCAGTTATGGCGAACTGCATTGGATTCTTTGATTTTAAAACTGTCACTTGTGAAAAAAAAACTGTGTTACATGTGGAAAGAAAATAAGAATTAAAACTTAATTGAAAGGAAGAATGGTTTTGAACAATTTTCATTTTACTCTTCATGTCTTTAAACTGCCTCAATATTCTAGTAATAATTTTGGGTTGTTTTGACCTGAAAGAATCAAGGTATTTCTTTTCTGACAAGGCTGACAGATGCTTTGACTGATGCCAGGGAAAATCAGGTCTTACAGTCTAGAAATGTTACGGCATCATTTGCATACAAAGAGGGACCTAGACAAGCACTTGAAAATTTCTTGCACTTGCAAATCCTGACACTTGAGACGAATAAAAGGAATTTTACTCCCTGAGCTCAGCAGATGCTCAGCAATAGACATTCTCGTCAACATTAGTTTGAAACTCCAAATTATGAAAGTGATACTGGGAGATTTTTCCCTTTCTTCCCAGCCCCCGCAACAGGCTCTCCTGACACTCTCCTGGCTGTTAACAAGCAAGGAGCATTAAAGGCAGCGATCTCTGGGGCTGCAATAAAGCCTCCGTGGGGAGTGCTGCTCGTTTGCTCCAGTTCTCTGTGCATCCAAAATCAGCTTCCTCTCTTTGTATCTTTTGCCATAAACGATTATGTTCATAAATAGGAAAAGATTTGCTTCCTCTGAGCAAAACCCTCCACTGTCACAACTGGGCCAGGTGGTGAAGTTAGGCATATTATGCCCATCATTACAAATTTTGAAATAAACTGCTGGGAGCCTACGTGTCAGGAGAGGAGCCTGCAGAACAGGGCAAGTGCCTCTTGCAAGAGATGCTCTGCTGCCCCAGCCCTGGGGCTTTTCCTCTTCTCCTTCTCCTTTTTGTTCTCCTCCTTCTCCTCCTTCTCCTCCTTCTCCTCCTTCTCCTCCTTCTCCTCCTTCTCCCTTTCCCTTTCCCTTTCCCTTTTTTCCCTTTCCCTTCCAGGCTGGCAGCACCCACCAGGGCTGCGGGTGAGACCCTCCCAGGTAGGGGCCATGCCAGCACGCCTGGAGGGGCTCACTGAGGGCTCCCCCCACTCACATATGCTGCTGCACTGGGGCTTGGCCTCCCCTGACACGTAAGAAATTGCCACTTCACCCATGTTGTACCCAAGGACAAGATTTTAATTTAACTCCTTGGTGGTGGGCAAGCATGGGTGTGCGGAGCTCCAGGGGGGGCACAGGGCAGCATCACATCTGCTGGCCTGAAATCTTGCAAATTTTGGCCCAAAGGATGAAGATTTTGCAGCAGCCCTCCCTGGCTCCCCTTTCCTCCCCTGTAGCCATGTGAACAGTGCACACTGTGATACGCAAATATTTCCCTCAGCATTTTTAAACAGTTTTTTCCAAGAACCTATGAATGTAGTCAAACTTCCTAAATATTCATAAACGACTCACCAGCCACATGAGCTGATGAAGGATGGAGCAGGCTGGTGGTGGTGGTGGTGGAATTTGCTGTTTTGAAGAGTCAGCACATAAATCATTCAGCAGCCCTCATCTGACCACCTGCATTTACTGTCGTGGGCTGGGAGCTCCGGAGGCTGCTGCCTCCCAACGCCGACCACAAATTTTGCGGCTTTGGCTTTTGGTGGTAGGTCAAGGTGAGACCTGACCCAGGCAGATGGGGCAGGAGGAGGGGGGGCTTCTCTGGAAGCATCCAGCCCAACAGCAGAAATCTCCATCAGGCCAATATATAATGACCTTTCCAGCAGACACTCTGCAGAGCCCTTGTGCATTGTGAATGAGCAGTAATAATTACAGAATTGCAGCATCCCCAGATGTTTGGTATATATTTCAGTCCTCATTTATTTGTTTTCTGTGCTGAGTTACTTGGGATACTGAAAATGTAAATAATGAATATGTGATGAGCAGCAAGAATGCATCTCTGCCCTGCCTCGCTCTTCCAAAAAAGCTAATTAAGCCAACTACCAAAATAAAAACTGCTTGAGTCTGCTTCAGCATCAGCCATAAAAGACTACTCATGAGCAAATAATTGACAATTAAGGCCTGACTTACAGAAAAAAAGGAGAAAGATAATCTTATATACAGCGGAATTGAGCTCTTTCAAGCAACAAGGATCTAAGGGAGGGTTGTATTGATAGGAAACGAGCTACGGCTGGGGCAGGAGCCCGGAGCATGCTCACACCCAGGTGCCAACAAAACTGGCTTCAACCCTGAGCCAGAGCCACTGGTTTAAATTAGAGCTGTTTTGGCAGCCTCCTTCATCCGAGGTTTGTAAAAGCATCGCTGTGGTGGAGGTTTGGAGATGGGGAAAGCGAGGCACAGAGCACAAGCAGGGCTGGCAGCTGAAGGGATCGCTGCGGCTGGGCTGGGTTTATTAAAAGTTGGGGCATGTGCTAATATATACATTGCCTAATGTACACAGAGCTGGCTCGGGGCTAGCTTTCTGCTGGAGGTGGCGTTGATATGGGATCCTAGTCCAGAGGACTGTATATTTGATTGTATGAATTATATGTATGTGTGTGTATATATACACACATATGTATGTGTATGTATATACTGTGATCTGATGTGTGCTCTTCAGTGTTTAATGCTTTATTTAGACTGAATTAACTTGCTGCACAGGGCTTTGTTTATCCATTTTAATAAATCAGCTCTTTCAGCTAAATCTTGCCTTAAGAGCTGATCATATCCAGAGCCTCTAAGAGAGCAGCAGATATATAAATATTTGCTTTTACAACAGGAAAACTCTCCTGAGAATGCTTTAGCGAATGTCTGGGCTTGCCTAAAACAGGGAAGCTGGTAGTTTGCTGAGTTATTAATTAGAAGTGAAGAAGCAGGAAGGTGGAGCTGTAGATAAGGGGTCTTTGATCACTGAGGCATCAGCGTGCCATCAGGAAGCCTGTGAGCTGGCTTCCATCACTCCTCCCAGGTGAGGATGACGCCCTGGGAACAGATGAAGCTGATGCTGTTACATGGAGGGAGGCACACAGCACAACACTGCAGTCCACTGTCCATGGACAGAGGCAGCAGACAAAGAATGAAAACTTTTTCTTTTGTTTTTTTCTTTTTTTTCTGCCCTACTCCCAAGTTCAGGTAGGCATTCTTGGCACTAGAGGTGACTATAATAGTGTTTTGCTGTCTAACAAATCTAGCCCTCGATGCCAAAGCTTTTTATTTATTTTATTTCTTTCAATATTGTAAAATATTGAAATAGCTGTGGAAGAGGGGAAGGCCTTTCCGAAGGGAGACTCGGGTCAGTGGGACTCCCCAAAGCAATATGTGCCTGTGCGGAGAGCCCTCTGGCTGCAGAGCTGTCACCCTTCAACCAGCCGGTGTTTGTCTGCGGCCGGTTAGGAGAGGAATGGAAAGGTGCAGTCTCACAGTCAGGGAAGCAAAGGGAGCCGATCAAACCATGCTGATGCAACTCAGAAAATGGATACTGAAAGCGTCTGGGCTGGTGAATTGGTGTGCGGTGATGGCAGGGTGGGAAAGGGGCGGCTGGTGGCTGCGGTTGCTCTGGGTCTCCTGGCAGGGCAGCGGGCTTGGCAGCACCCCATGGGAGATGGAGAGGTGGGACCTGGTTAACAAGACTCTCACGTTGGTGGCTGAATTAAGATCCAATCCTTACGAGGAAAAAAGAGTTATTTGATATAGTTTATAATTGCACGGATATGCCATGACTTGTGGATGCTTTTGGAAATGGGACCCAGCTCTCTAGACCTTGCTCATGGCCTTTGGCATCCTTGGCCACCAACTCCCCTTTGTACTCGAACAGGAGCTGAATTCCTTAATAGTTTTAAGGATCAAGGTTGAAAATGTGTTGCATAAAACAACGAAAAAATCTCTTTAAAATAAAGTCCTCTGAAATTGCTCTTAGCTAATGAGCTTCCCCTGGCTGTGGAGGATGGTCATGTAGTAGGTGGCAGATAATCTCCTGGAGAATGAGGACAGCCTAGATTTCAAGAATAGTGTAATTGTATGTAAATGCAAGGAACAGGGATCATTTTTTTAAGTCCAAAAGAGCAAAGTTCATCAGATAACATGGCAGCTCCCAGCCTAGGAGCCCAGATTAGCTGGCAGCTGGGGAGGGGGCTGGGGAGCCGAGGCAGCAGAGGCAGAGCAGTGCTAGGTTTGGTGTGCACAGGCATGTCTTCTTGGGGTATTAAATAGTGATGTTAAATGAATGCCCGTTTCTCAGCAGCCCTCAGCCTTCACCTAACTGCTGTCATTAACCAGACCGCCACCCACCCCTCTTTGTGAGCAACGGGGTTTTCAAAGAGCCACCAAGTGCTCTGGGCTCACATGCAGGCTGCTTGCACCCGTGAGCATGGCAGTGGTTTTGTAGCCAGAGCCACTTGGGCTGTTTGCAAATATGGGCTTCTCTGCATATAACAAATAAAAGATCAGGGTGCTTCTGATTATTTCTAACCTCATACTTCCTATTTCTGTGTCTTTCTGCAGAGGCTCTGCTCATCTGATTATAATGTATCTGCATGGGTTCAAGGCAATGTGGCTTTTGACTTCCTGAAAATCAAGCCTCAACATGCTGGAAGCTTTTCTGCGCAGCTCCAGTGCCTTTTGGGCCAACGTGCTGCCCGTGCCGGGACATTCGGGGTGTTGCAGGGGCCTTACCGAGCCCCTGCATCCCGCTGGAGAGAGTGGGCACGAAGGATGCGATGGCCAAGTGTGCAATGCAGATGTTGGCTTTGCAATGGAGGTACCAGCTGCCAGGGTGCTCAGGACCAGCCTGTGGGAGGTGATGCACGCTCCCAGCCCCGTCGCTAAGGGCAGCCTCATCCCCTGCGCCTCGCAATGCTGTGGTCAGCACTGCAGGACTACACTGGGGTGGCCGGGGTGCCGCTACAGGCAGCCCACCCCCTGGGGTCACACTGGGTGGGTCTTGCCAAGAACTTCTTTTTTTTGGAGGAAAAAAAAAAAAAAAGATATTTTTTTTTTATGGAAGGAAATTGTGGCAACAATAGATCTGATCAGATCTATTATTTATTTAAGCAACGTTAACAGTGTGCCAGGCTGACTCTGGCAGCACAGCTGTCCGGGGCCCCAGAAAAAAAGCTTCCCACTCGCAAACAGTGACCCCAGAACTGTGCCTGGTTCCCCACCAGGAACTGGATTCACTGACTCTCATCCTGAGCTCAGGTGGTGTCACCTTTAATCGGTTCTTGGAGATGTGAAATGAAGTGGCTGTACATGTCCTCTGCTCCCAAGGGGCGCTGGCACCCGTGCACAGAGAGAT
Organism: Microhierax caerulescens; assembly: GCA_035590215.1. NCBI lineage: Eukaryota > Metazoa > Chordata > Aves > Falconiformes > Falconidae > Microhierax > Microhierax caerulescens. The sequence continues at coordinate 16,253,560 of JAVJGJ010000047.1, forward strand.
ACACCAGCAGGGCCAGATGGCAACGGAGCAAAATTTTACAGACTTGTAGCTCCATCCCTCAGGCTCAGCAGGTTTGTCAGAAATGGTTAATCACTCTAAATGGGCTAAGAAAAAGAGAAAAAGCATTCTCTGTTGTACTGGTTTTTTTTTTTCTTTAACCATGTGTCTGTCTCTAGATACATAACCAAGTATGAGACTTCTGGAGCCCATATGAAAAATAAAACAGGTTTGGAAGCTGCATTTACATTTATTGCTGGAATTTGTAGCAACTCAGTATTTGCCAGCACTGTCTTTCTTACAAAATGTGATCTGAGACCTTTCTGTTGTGCTGGTGAAGGGCTTGACGGAGGGCAGCATCACCCGAGAGATACTGTTGTCTCCCCAATTTGTTGCCTGTCTGTTCCGATTCCAGCGCTGCGTTAAAGCTGGGTTGCACATCAGTGGTCTGCAGGGATGCAGAGATGCTCCATGGCGAGAACTGGATTTTGAAGAACTGCTTGCAGCAGCAAGACCGTCCCATGCAGGGGGACGCTGAGCCCTGGATTTTGGTACAAAAATGCACGAGAAAAGGTACTGAAATTCTGCTGAATTTTAAAGCTGAAATTTAAAGCTCTTTACGTTATCCCTGGGGAGGGGCAGCAAGCAGTTAAAGGGGAAAGGCTGGGGATTAGTTTTTTACCATTTGCCCAGCGATTCAGCCTCCTGCTGTACAAAGAGCAGCTCAGCTGCACCGGAGCTGACAGACAACATTCATTGTGCTTTTAATCACTGACAATGAATTAAATTGTACATGTTAAGTGCCAGTTATATAATAACCTGTAGTTATAGTGTCATACTTGTCACTGAAAGCAATAGCCCTACCAAACTTACTAGGTCTGTTTTGGAAAACATGCAAGGATCTGTGATCTTTCTAAGAAAAAAGCTGTTATTTATAAATTACAGGTTGCATCTCCCCCAGTGTAAGCCAGAGGCCTGCCAGGGATTTTGGCTCAGCTGCGCTGACTTACACCACGTGAAGACTTGGCTAAAAAATGGGTCCAGGTCAGCAACCCTGGGGAAGGTGTGTGGTGTGCAGGAGATGCTCCTCTGTCAGCTATCCCTGCTCGCTGAAGCCACATCGGGGATGGGGCTGAGCTGGTTCTTGTGCTTTTATTGCAAGACCAGCTAAATGAAAATGAAGTTTTTAACAGTTAACCAACGCTCCTTAAGAGCAAAAAACATACACGAGACTCTTCCCTTTGGATGAATACTTCCATTTATTCCAACTGGAAAAAACATATTTTTTTTTTTAAATATACTTAAGTGTCATTTCTTTTTTTGTTTTTCTTCTTAAAGGAATAATAATAATCACATTGTCCTTTACAAACAACAAAAAAATTCCTAGCAATAGTCTGTGGTATGGAGACATCCATCTTCAAGATTTTTCTGCATCTGCTGCTTTGAGTAGGCAACGGGGCGTCCCTGCGCACACCCCAGGGTGCCGGCACCGTCCCTGCAGTGGGACCCTCGTTCCCAGGGTGCAGGGCAGGGGCTGGCTTGGCAGAGGCGCAGGGGCACCCTGAGATGCTGGCAGCGCGTGGGGCCGTGCAGCTGGTTAAGCCTCTCCGCCCTCCTGCGGCTCAAAGCCCAGCTTTGCCTTAACGCCCTCAGGCGCTAACCCGCATCTTTGGGTGCCAAGAGCCCCTTTTGCGGACCCGCTCCTTGCCGGGAAGCACTGGGACAACCCGGCATTGGCTTGCAATCCTGCGGGGCATCCCTCGGCCGCCGGGACGCGCTGCGCTGGCCAGACCCCCACGGTTTAAAGCGTACAGAGAACAGACTCACATCCACCATAACACAACACAGCTGAGCCCTATTTATAGAACACTCGTGCCACGGCGAGGCTGCTGTGGGGCTGTCCTAGCTCTGCAGGCAGGGGCTGAGCCCCTCCAGGGGACCAGCCCCCCCGGCCACAAACAGCCTCGGAGGGGTGAGGGGGGGGTCTCGCCAGGGCAGGATCAGGCCCGCGGGGAGCAGTTTGCAGTTGTTCTCTTACGTGTTAGGCAGTAGGCAATATTGAGACTTCCACTTGGTAATGAACAGCAGTTAACATAACCCAGGAGACTAGAGCACCATAAGACAAGCCTATATTCAAAACAACGTCATGCTGACATCACACAATTGCACCATTTACACTTTTATTTACTCCAAATAATAGTTCAATGTTTAGTAACTTCAGCGTTCTCTACAGAGGTGTAAAATTCCTTCTCCAGCTTTGGTCATTTACAACGTTGCAGACATTTGGTAGTTCTGTTGTTTCCTATTTAATAATAATAATAATTAAAAAAAAAAGTCCCTTTTGCAGCTGTCGGGATTCCTGTATCTGACTGATGGAGCGTACCTGCAAATCACAGGCATGAGCAGACTTCAAAACGCCACCAAGGCCTCTTCAAGATTTCACGAATCAGAAAATGTTCTCTTTATTTACCAGGATCAAAACAAACAAACAGGAAAAAAAAAAAAGGGTTAAGAAAAAAACCCAAACCAACCCTCAAAACAAATGACAACTCAAACTCTCACTGATATACTAATCTGATAATGAAATGGAAAGGGTGGTCGAAAGTATGTTTGGTTAGCTCTGGCTGAAAACAATTCCGAATGCGCATGTGTTTTCCCAGTGACTTCTAAGATATAGAAATTCCTCTGATATTACAAAATACAAAAATATTTTCTCCAAACTCTCATTTACATTGCATTTACAACAATCATGGAAATAACTTAGGCTCCCACACTGTCCGAGAGACAAATTACCTACCGACATGGCTAATGGAAAACAAAAATGTGTTGGAAAGCAAAAGCTATTGGCAAACCGATGATGAGAGTCGACAGTGGTAACCAAAACGTACGGACAGACAGAACTCAAAAGGGTGGCAGTATCTGGGAGAAAGAGGAAAAACTACCGGGTAAATATTACAGGCTAAAGTGAACTTTTTTGTTTTTTTTCCTCCAAAGTAAGATGTGCAAAATATATTCACCGTGCCCAGGATTATGACTATTTATAGAAGCCAGTCTACAACCTCCTTACAAATCCCTACTCTTTAGGCCTTTTTTGTTACAATAAAAGCACTTACATGATCTAAACCAGTGCAAGTTTGTGAGTTAATTTACATTCTCCCAAGGTGCCTAGCAAGATGCCATTAGGATATGATACAGTTTTTGCTCTTCTGTCTTTTCCGGCTGTGCAACTGTCCCCTGCCACCCAGCGTGGAAGACTTGGGCACACTGTACGAGCCGTATTTGTGCAGGAGCTCCTCGCTGGTCACGTACCGGAGGCGGGCAGGTTGGGGAATTGGCTCCCCGAGGAAATAGCCCTCGTTGTCGGACTCCGAAGAGGAGGAGCAGGTCGAGCACCAGTCGTATTCAGCGAAGTAGGGCCCCCACCTCTCGCCCAAGTGGTTCTGCAAGGCGAGATCCGACACCGTCCGGGGACAGTGGCCGTAGACGTCCCTGCGGGGACCCTGCTCCACCGTCTCTCTGCAGCTCCTCTGGTGCATGAACTGGTCGTAGTCTTCCCTGGCTCGCAGCGAGGGTCTCTCCTTCAGCCGGCAGCACTGCTCACTGGCCAGGTGCAGGGCGTTATCCGACCGGGAACGGCGAGACCGCCGGGGCCGGTGCGGGCGGTAATGCCGGTCATCATCCCGCAGGTTAGTTCGCCGGCGTGTGCGCTCGCTCATGGGGGTGTGCCTCGAGCCCTCCTGCGCCCCCAGCTTGCCCCCGGGCACCCCGCTACCGTAGTCGAAGCTCTGGTGCATCTGCCCGTGGGATGCCCGCTCTCGGTACCCAAGGGGGCTGGCGAGGCCGTGCAGGTTCGGCTCCATGTCCTGGTACTGCTGCGCCGACAGCAGGCTGCGGACGGACTCAGCGCTGCGGAATTGCACGGAGGAGTTCAGGGTCCCCATGTTGCTCATCTTCTCTGAGATGTTCATGCCCGAGTCTTTGCTCAGGTCAGGCATTGAGAACCTGGAGAGGTGCTCCTGGCGCTTGGCTCCACCATCTGCTGAGAGGCCTTTGCAGGAAAAGGGCAAAGGAAGGGGGAAAAAAAAAAATAGAGTTAAAGAGGAGAATTTTTTTGTCAGCCGAGATGCAGGGAGAAGGCTGGGTTTGGCCCAAGACTTGCTTTAAAAAATAACTTGGTGGTTTAGATGCTGTCCTGAAGAACCCTTTCAAGAGGATGATTTTTTTTTTTTTCTTTAAAGAGCAGGCAGTTCCTCCTTTGGGGAAATCACACCAATTTAAGGTGTTTTGGACTCCAAGTTGCTTTTCACGACTTCCTTCCCCATATGTCTACACTGAGTGTAACTCGATAGGAATAACTAGCGATGCCAGTGAGAAATTATGCATCAGAGGTAACCTGAGGCCTCCTGCATGCTGAGATAACTAGGGTGCCATGATCCGGCACCCACACCTTGTGCAACAACAAAATGTTTGGAAGGACTGAACAACGTCGGGGGCAGCTGAAAATGGGGCCACTGACTAATTCAGGCTCGTCATCATGCTGCACTCCACAGGTCCCCCAAATGACACCCCCAGGGGGACTGAAGGCGCAGCCATGGCCATGTGCAGGCAGTTGGGTTTCCCAGGAGCCAAGGAAACACCTGAGGGTCTGCTGGAGCTCCCTGCAAGAGCTGTCCTGCTGCAGGAGAGTCAGGCTATCCCCGGTGAGCTGCACGGGGGCAGGAGCAAGGAACAGCAGCTCCAGCTTGATAGGCTGCCCTGCTTGGGAAGGTGGCCCACCGGGTCTCTCCCACGTGCCAGCCAGACCTGAGCTCCTGCAAGATGCTTTCCTCCAGCCCACAGCTCCTGCAAGGTGCTTTCCTCCAGCCTAGAAAGCCTTCACCCGGCAGCAGAGAAGTGGGGTTTCTGCTCAACACCTGCCCATCAACAAGAAACTCAATGCACTGCACATTGCCCTAGCCCTTGGCCTGTTTTATGGGTGTTTCCTGACTATTTTCTGACTATCTCCATGTTGGCTTGACAACTGGCAGCAGTCAGCGCTTGCATTGCAAGCTCAGGACAGCATGTTTCGCAAGCTATTTCAAAGGAAATCCATTTCATCCCAAATCAAATGCAGAGTGTTTGCTTTGGCGCCCTTCTCCCCATCCCTCTCCGACAACCTCCCCATGCAGACCAAACACGGAGAGCGGTGCACCATCAGCAGGATTTTCAACATGACGCACAGCCCTTATGCAATCGCCGAGAATTTATGACTTTGTAAATTAATTAAAAAAAACAACAACCCAACCCACAATTCAAGAATAAACTTCTTTTTGCCTTAACAAAAGCTGCTTACATTTCATCAAGAGCTCAGCTCCTTCGGCATTAACTGCTGCCTGCCAAACCTGAACAAGAACAAGGGCCGCTGTCACTAACCCTGCTCACGAGCTGCTTCAGGGTTTCTTTGGATTCAGCCTTAATAAGATCAACAGATCCTGCAAAGATGGGCAAGGTTTTCCAAATCTTCCCCTCGGTGGCACTGGGGAGAGCTTTAGCACTTGAGTGCAAGCCGCTGCTGGGTCTCACATGGTTTGGCTTTGCTCCCCGAGTCCCAGCTGCTGCAGCCATTTCTCTCAGCTCTTTTGCTTTTCTGCTGTTAATGGGGATGTTTCTGGAGTTTATGATTACAGAGGAAGGTAAAGCGAAGGCGATCCCTGAATGCCGCAGGAAAAGGGAGAGGCTGGGGGAAAAAAAAAAAAAAAAAAAGCAGCCATGCTTTGTTTTGAAAAGCACGCACTTTTCAAGCCAGCTTCATGCCTTTTTTTTCCTAAGCCACACTGATCTGGAGCGAGCTAACCCAACCCTGCCCACTGCTCTTTGGAAACAGTCCTGCACGGGCTCCCCGTCCCCCCTGGGGACCTGCCTGCCCCTGCTCCCTGCTCCCGTTATGGGAGCGGGCGATTCCCAGCACGTGCCTCCTCTCCGCTGGATCCCGGTGCGATCCCGGCCTTTGATCCCAGCGATACCGTTTGCCACATCAGGCACTGCTCCCCATATCCCTCCTGTGCCACCGTGCAGGAGCCCAGCAGCTCCCCTGGGAGGGAAAAGCAACTCGGTAACATGCACAAAGACCTCCCGAAAAGCCAGAATAACAGCGGGATTGCCAGTGGAGCTGATCCGAACGTGAATCATGGCCGCTGACAGCCGAATGTGGCCTTAATCAGATCTGTCAGACAATAGCTGATGCCAAGGAAAATGAGCCCTCGGTGACATTTACGCAACCCTTCATTAAGAGAACTGGCGCAGCTCTGCAATAAGAATGAGCAACGGCAGCGCTGTGAGGGAATACAGCTCCAAACACTGCAGGAGGCTTCTGCGGCATCAGCAGATTGATTTTGGCAGCATCGTTGGAAAGGGGCCGACCTCATCCCACCTCACAGGGGTAAGGGGCGAGCCAGTGCTTCGCCCCCCCCTGCACAGCCACTGCATCGCATGGTACCCACAGCTCTCCATTCCCCCACCTCTCTCCTCCAGTGCTGCATCCAGCCAGAATAAAACCAAGCACCTGGGGAGAGGCTCCAGAGACACGGAAAGAGCAAACCAGTATTTCAAAACTGAGACACACGTGCATCCTCCACATCACTGGCAGGAGAGCTGCATGCAGCTGCGGTGGCCGAGCGGGATGATGTGCGGTGAAACCTCTGTTTCTTTTTGCCAGGAGTAAAGCCAGCCATGATAAATGGGGCTCCCAGCTCCGGGAAAGGCAGAACCAGCGCTTCACAGGTTTAGTTTATGCAGGATGGGGGGCTCCAGCCCCCTGCACAGGCCTCCAGCAGATGCTGTGACTGCTTTTGTCTTTTCCCCTTCAAAGTGCTGGTCAGCCCAGGGGGCAGCAATTTCAGTGCGATACACGTACGGCTCGCGCTCAGAGTGCAAGGTTTAATCAGTGATTATTAGGTCCAGGGGATGTTTCTGGCTGTTCATCCAGGTGGCCTGATTATAATTAAGCACACACATTTTAAGATCTTGAATTGCTGGGGAAATGATTGTAAAAGGAATCCAGCACACTGCACGTACACACACCAGCATCGCCAGGGCACTCGGGGTGTGATGGAGCTCATGCTCGAGAGGCTGCAGCAAAGCCATCCCGAGACCCAACAGCTTCATTTCTGCATACGGCACAGTGGGAAATGTTCCTTGCTGAGGGCCAAATGCACCTTCCCAGGCCGATTTGGCAGGCTGCACGTGCACAAGCTTTCCTTTGGGAGCCACACCAGGGAGTGACCCAGCAAGCAGGGTGGCCGGGGGCCAGGGAAGCTTTGTTTTATCTGCTCACGGTGGCAGCAAACAATTTCTTCTGCTCCCTGAGGAGCAAAGCTGAGCTTTTAGAGCATCACTGAAGACACCGAGAGCTCCGCACGACTCTGACAGTGCCCAGAGCAGTTACCAGGTCAACAATGCAACTCCTAACCCATGTGAACACAAAGGTGCCTCCAGGCTTAACTTTACATTTACACCAATGCAAGGTGTGAGCATCGTGAGCAGGGCCAGGCCCAGATTAGGCTTTCGAAGCTCCTACAAGCTCCTGTCCTTCTCCACAGAGCCACAAAGGCCCGGCAAGGCACAGCGAGAGCGAGCCAGGAGTGCTTCACTGACTGCAGCGAGTTGGGAGGACAGCAATAACCATTTATCTAAAATATTTCATCTAGAAAATACAACCTAGGAATAAAGTTTGAAAGAACAGGGGTTGTTTAGTCTAGAGAAGAGAAGGCTGAAGGGGATATAATAACAGCCTTCAAACATGGAAAAAAATGCTGTCAGAGAGGAGGGGAATGCATTATTCTCTAGGTCTGCTGACCTCTTACAAAGACAATCTCAGCTTGGAGAAGAGGAAAACTCTTCCTGTGCAACGCCAGCAGAAGACAGTCGGGGCAGGCTCCAGCACCAGAGCATCTCCCAGGCCCCAGAAGGCAGCAGATGCCCGGGCACACGCAGGGATGCTCCAAGTCTCCGGTCCCACGCTACCCTGGGCGGCACAACAGTGGCACTGACCCTCCTCTCCTGCAGTCACTCTCCATTTCAGAATGCACCAGCGCATTGAGGCCCAATCTTCTTAAATTACCAGTATTTATTTACAGCCACTGCAGCTCCCTCTTAATGAAGTGTTTCATCTGGGAACACAGCTAATAACCCGCGCAAGCCCTAACCTGGAAGAGCGAGCACGCGAGGGGAGACCCCACCACGCAGCAGTGATTTTTTTCTAACAAGGCAACCTCAGAATCTGTTTCCCGAGGCTGTCCAGGGGCGCAGCAGCCCTGCCTCTGGCCCACAGCATGGGATGGTTGTCACCACATCCCCGAGCCCTTTCCAGGGGTGCAAACCCAGGTGTGACGTGCTGATCCCACCAGACTTCCCTTCCGCAAAATGATGCGCTCAGACCCTGAGCGCATCCATCAGCGCCTGCCCCAGAGGCTCTTGAACTGGAAGAGGAGAGATGGCACCTGCTGCCACCAGCCTGGTGCACGGGCCGGTGGCTGTCCCACGGCCAGATTGCAGCCAACACCACAGCACACGTGGGCACAGCAGGTTACTTTGCTGCCGTTCTCCACTGCATGGGGCTGCCAGGCTCAATATTTCACCCTGGAGCCTTGGAAACACACACCTTTCAGATGAGCACAAGTGAAAGCTGTAGCTTGGCTGCGGGCATTCGGTATAAAACTCCAGCTGGCTACAGCACCGGGAACACAAAGCAGGTTTTTGATTAACATTAAAGTTTGTTAAGAACATGCTGTACCATCCCCTCTGAAGTCCTTCCCCACCCCTATTATGAACCATGTTTATCCCATAAACATTGCCAAGGGAAATAACAACAGAATAAGCAAAGCAACAGCACAAAGATATTCCTCGTGAGCATCACCTCTACAACCTGGCCACAACAAAGCACTCGGAGGTGCTTAAATCTCACCGTGTGCTTTGCTAAACCGGGGCTGCAAGTCGCATTAATTGTGAATTATTAAACTACTCTGCAAATGACAGCAAAGGGCCCACAGAGAGCACGTATGCTAGGTGCAAGGCTGGGAACGAAGTCCCCAGTGAGGGGCAGCAGCTCCCAGCCCCCATTAAATCAAACTCCCCACGAAGCTGGGCTAACACAGCAGCTAACACCCCACTGCAGAGACAGCATCGCTGGCTCCACCCTGGCTGGGGAACACAAAAACGCTCTGGTTTAGGACATTGCAGACAAACAGGGCTATGCTGATGCTTGCCTTCTTGCCTTTACATTTATCTTGGTGTACACATACACCTGTGCATTGCAGCCCTCACCACCCGAGCCCCACAGAGGTGCCTGCCTGCACCAAACCCCTGTGCCCAGCCCCGACAGACCGCTGAAATGCAACTATACAGGCGCAGGAGGGGACTGTCTCGTGTTCAGACCCCATGTCAGAGCCTTCTCTCTCTCATAGCATCAGGCAGGCACATCCTCACCTCCCCTGAAACAGGGTTTATTTCAAGTTCAACCCCAAGAACTAAAAAGGAACTTCAGGAGAAACAGCCTGCCCAGGGCTTTGTTTATAGCTCAGCTTCGTCTCACTTCTGAGCACCCTCAGGGTGTGCAGAAATAAAGCAGAACCCTTCTATAACTGGAAATCAGGGAAAAGTAAACACTGCGGGGGAGAGCAGAGTGCTCACCCAGTGGGTCGCGGTCCCGCCAGCCTCCCATGGTGTGCCCCCCCAGGCCATCCCAAGGGTGCCACAGCCTGTTCCCCATGCAATCAGTCCCCCCATCCTGATCACTCAAGGAAGCCCCTACACATGGGTGCTGCCTGAGAAAGGGTGGGTTTTCACCGAGAAGCACCCCTGTAACCCCGTGTCGGCACCTCCAGCGCCTGCGCTCTCCCAGACACGCCAGAATGGCCGGCACGCTGGGTTGCAAAAATCCCCCCAGGGATCCCATCTTCTGACTTGGAAGTAGTTTTATGCTGCCCGTGTCTGGGGGAAAGAGGGTGGTAGGAGTGCACTGGAGAGCTGGGAGCCTCCTTTTTCTTAGAAAAAGTCAGGAACGGCCAACGTGTCATTTTCTGACTTGCATAACTCAGCTGAAGCGCCCGGGGCAGCTGCCCTCTCCAGCCCAGGGGGCCGAGGAACACCCGTGGGATGCAGTGCCATGGGGGACATGGGTATGGGCGCCAGCCCCCAGCCCCTCACCCTCTCACCACTACCCCTGCGGCTGTTCCGGAGCTGCTGCCAAGCCCTCAGTGCAGAAGAGACTGGGCCATTGAATGCTTCTCCAGAAAACATAACCCTGCCCCTCAGAAAAAGGGCTTTTCCTTCTCCCCCTGGCTGCACCCCACCTTTCAGCTCCTCCTCAGGCAGAGGGAGAAGAGGGAACTAGAGGCAGATGGTGCCGTCAGGTCACTCTGCAACTCAGACGTGCAGGGATCAGTGCTGACTGACCCACGTGCGTATCCATAGGGGTTTTCTCTCTGCTTTCTGGGTGTACCACAGTTGTCTCGTCCTGGAAAAACAAGCTACTGGGGGCCTTCGGACAGGAGAAACGTGTGCCATACATGTGACAGCCCATTCCACCCTGTAATGGCACCAGCTTAACATCTTGTTCTCCTGGGTTTATGCCTGTGACAGACAAGGCTGTTGCCTTCACCCAAACTCAATTTCTGAAGGAATACTTGAAATCTGTTTCTCCTTTTGCATACAACAGCGTCACCGTTCAACACGCCTCCTACCTCCCGAGCACGCCTGCTCTCTGCAAGCTGCACACAAAGACGCTGCTCCCAGAGAATAATGTTTAGCCCGCAGGTACTTTCTTAAGTGGGCTATTTGACCAGCTGGCATTTCATAGAAATGACTGCTTGGAATCAGCAGAGATCAGCTCTTGATTTCTAATTCAGCTGCTAGGCACGTACAGTGCCTGCAAAACCTTTTTAGAGGGCAACACAAGCACAGGCAGAGCAAGGCAAAGCACAAGCACTGGGAGCAGGGCTGTGATGGACCAAGTATCTTCTGGGAAGTGATTAACCTCTGGTAGGATCAGGCTCCTCCTCATGAGAAAAGCTTTCTGGACAAACTCCATCTTAGTCTCGTCCTGATTGCTTAATGAAGGGTGCTATGGGGTAAACATTGCTACAGCATTCACTGTTCTGTATTGTTCCTAATGCCATAAGAAAAAAAAAAAAGAAAGAAAAAAAAAAGGCAAAAGCAGCCAAAGGAAAGAAAAAAGAAAAGATAATACAAAATCAGCAAAAATGAGCTCTCCCTTGGAAAATGTGCTGGGAAATGATTTTTGCTCTTCACCTCTCCATCTAATGGCCACGTTGGGCAGGAGGAGGACCCACTCTCCAAGAAGCTGTAGCAGATTGGAGTCTGTTGTAGCCTTCAGCTGATGGCAGACAGATGAATTCAGACAGAAATATGGGAAGAAAGGAGAGATGCCCTTTAGCAGCAGGGAACTCTGCCCTTTGCCAGTGGATGTGTTTAAATCACATCAGCACTTGCGGCAATTACACAAGCACAAACCAGAGGACAGCAAAGACCCTCCTGTCTAATCTGAACCCTGAAAGAGAGCGGGAGGGTCACAGCTACCTCTGGGAGGGTCACAGCTACCTCTGCAATTCAAGTGTGCTGGTGCACTGCGAGCCACGGTGAGACAGCAGAGCACAGCCGAGCATTTTAAGGGCAAGTGCATTAACAGTGTCCCATCTCTTTACTAACTTGCAAGGAACTGTCTTTGAAGAGATCAAGTAGAGCCTGGCTGGTAAGGTGAAAACCTGGGGTCTTGCAGGAGACTGGGGGTCACCATAGATATTGTCCCACCCAGTGGGTGACCCCCGGCCCAGCAATCTCTGGGACAATCTCTGCTCACAGGAGGCAGCCCTCTGGCCAGAGGACAGGGACTACCGCTGCACACCCCGTGAGTTATCTGCTTTCACCAGCGTCTCCAGCTAATTACTAGTTAGATTCTAATAGAAACATCACAGCAAAATCTGCTGCCAGGGAGGGACCAGCTTTTAACATGTGCTCTGCAGGTCAGGGACTGTTTGCCCTTCAGCTCCCTATAAAAAAAAGGAACATTTTCAGCAAAGCCATAAAATGTTAGATGGATGCGGTGTTAATTATTTCACTTTATAAGGTGGAGCAGCTCTGCAGCATGGTAGCTCAAAGGGACCTTGTATGTGGATGCCTGGAAGCCTCTTGCAAAGCAGAGCTGGGGAATGTGGAGTGGAGGGCACAGGGTGAGCCGGACTCCTGGGCTGCGTTGTGGGGGGGCTTCATGGCAGTGCTTGCTGGGCAGCTTGCTCGGCCCCAGCAGAGAGTGTGGGGACAGGAAAAGCCAGGCAGTGAGCTTCTGTGTCCTGACACCCCCTGCCCAAAAACCTGCTCTCCCATAGACCTCAGCCAGGTCACCAAATCTCCCTGTCCTCAAAACACTGCCAATTATATGGGATGATAATTGTGTCCTCCATAATTGCACAAGGTCCTGGGGGAGCTGCCTGTTACTGCTGCAGTGCCCCCCAGCTCAAGATGAGCCAGGTCCCAGAGCAAAGAAAATTATTAGAATCTTACATATTAATAAAAATGTTATCACCTTACTCTGCAGAGAAACTGCTTAAATTTGTTGCAAGCCCCATCAAGCTGAGCATCTGCTCCAGAAAGCAGGAAAGCAGCGAGTCCCTAAGGCAGGCACTACACGTAAGGGAATTCATACTTTGGCTGCGTATGGAGGATGGATGCCTGTGGAAAGTCTCCCTCCCAGCGTTTTAAAAATGAGCTTCTAAAACGAAAGATAGAATGATTTTCACTCTAATATGAAGGCCTTGCCATGTTTCCTGTCTCTTGACCTGTATCCCTGATAACTTGTTACACTTCAGCTCCAAAGCATGCAACAACCCCTCCAATAAGAGATTGCTCATCTGAACTCTGTGTTGCTCAAGACTCTCTGTACTGATGGGGTTTACACAACAGGAGTTTTCAGGCACATGAGCGGCTTTGGAAATGTGGAGCTTTACTTAGGGAAATTTTGTTTCGGAGAGCAATTCCCAACTCCCTTGCCATTTCCCGTCAATTTTTCCTCTGTGTATATGTGAGGCTGTTTGAGCAGAACCCTCTCCAGCTCATTAGCTTCTCCTCTCCCCCCTTGCTTTGCCACTGGCCAGTTAGGGAGATCCTGGCTGAACACAGAGACCATTTCACATTTTGGCACGGGGCTGGCAACTTCCCTAAACAAACACACTGAAACCCAGGAGCAAGGCAAGGAGGCACGGGTGTAGCAGAGCAAACCTGTCCACCCAGGTGGGGCAGAGATCAGGCTCAGGGGTGCTCAGATCTGCGGGGGCCGGTGATGCTCGCTGGCGCATCCCCACCACCTGGTACCAGCATCCCGTGGGGGGCCCTCGGGACAGGGTACCACACGCCCCCCAGGCTGCTCGCTGCATTGCCAGTGACAGCAAGACAGATGGGCTGCATTTTGCAGGGGACGGGTGCAGGACCTGCCTGAATCCAAGCAATGCTTGGCTGGAACAGAGAAAAGCTGGGGGAGAGGCAAAGAAAAAGCAAGGAAGTCTCTGGCAAGCAAACCAGGCTCAGTGTTTTCTTTTCCAAGAAGTTTTCTGCTGAGGGGCTCGGAAGCAAGTGATAGCTGTGCCAGACGAGTGCAGCTGTCCAATAATGCAAACTACAGCAGGATGGGGTGCGTGGGGGACTAAGCTGCGGACCACAGCCCCGCTGCAGACACGTCCGTACACGCACATCCATCCCCGTGGCCACAGAATGAAACTCAAATACGTTTGGGGTGAGAGGACTGAGAAATACTACCCTGGGATGGGCTCATGAGAAATGGGCTCAGCCTGACGGGACAAGCATCTTGCCTGGCTTTTCCCTGCAGTTTCTACCAGGGGATTGGGGAAGAGGGGAAACAGAGTCGCGTGTAGATGGGGAGGAATTGCTTTTAACTGGTCACATGCTCAAGGACTGCATGACATGCAAAAGGGGTTAACTGGGCCTATTTCAAAGCATTTAAAAATATTTTTAGCCTGCAAGAGCAGCTGACAGCAGTCCTTCAAGCACTGAAGGCTGGAATCTGCCTCTGTGTTAGCAGCTGGCCTTGATTTTTCTCCCCTCTTCACAAAAGAGAGGATTAAAGAGCCTGAAAACATTTGTTTTGAGCTATAAAGAAAGGCCAGCCATCTATAAAGCCCTGCATTTGGTAAACAAGCAAGCAAAGCGAGAGGGGGCTGCTGGGCACACCGCAGCCAGGCAGGCAAGCCCAAGGCACCGCACGGCAGTCCCCAAGCTGCCCGTCACCCCTGTAATGGGAAGGCACCCATCGTGGCACTGACCCGCACAAGGGACCCCATCGGATGGAGGAGGTCCCGGGGTGGTGGCAGGGTGACAGGAGCGGAGGTGACATACCTGTTGCATTGGAGAGTGCGAGGGACTCCATGGAGCCACGGGGAGTCTGCTCGGTGGGCGTCAGATCCTCTGTGAACTTGAGGGCATTGATGGGGTGCCGGGTGCGGCACTGCGGTGTCGGCATCCCACCTTCCTCTTCCTCTTCGTACTTGGGGACTTTGAGACTTCCTCTGGTCTCAGGGAAGCTCTGGTTGGACATGTCACTGTAGCTTTCCTGTGAGCGAAGTCTCCCCGAGTAATAGTCCTCTCTGCAGTCCTGGATGAAGCTGCCGCCATGGCTCTTCATCGCCAGCGAGGAGCTCCTCTTTGGGTTGCTGAAATGTTTCGCCCATAAATCCGGCTGCGAGCTCGGGACCTGGCTGGGGTTATAGGAGGTCCTTATGTTGCACTGGCTGAGAAGCTGCAGAGGGCTTTGGGACTGACTTTGCTCCATTTTGCTCCCATAGTGATAGAGCTCGTCCCGGCTCCTCCACAGGTGGTCCCTGTTGAGGCTCGGCGTCTGGCTGGCCAGGCTCAGCAAATCCATCTGCAGGGACAGCGGGTCCACGTCAGTGGAGAGACGGTTGGAGGTGACCTGCAGCTGGTTGCATGGGCTGCGTGCCCCCTCCTCGCCCTTCCCCTTGTTCTTGCCGATCTTGGCACTGCGGCGGGACTCCTTGGCTCGCGCGCTCTGGAAAGCCGAGTCGGAGGAGTCGGAGCCGTTGGGGTCGTCGCCAACGCTGCAAGCCCTGGAGCAGAAGATCTGCCCCTGCTTGGGCAGGAAGGGCCGTCCCAGCAGAGACTTCTTGCACTGCGCGCAGCAGAAGCAGGTCTCAGTGGCGTGCCAGTGCTGGCCGTCATACGTCATCTGGCCCTGGTCGATACCTTGAGGGGGAAGATGCACAGTGTCACACTCAGCCTGCGTACATCACTTCACACTGCGCTTAACGCACGCAGCCCCTACGAGCGACACGCACCCAGGCTTGCTCTTGAAAGCCCTTCAGCAGGGTTGCTCCGGTGCGTGAATTTAAGCCCATTTCTAATTCCTTGCAGGCTGCAGGTCTTTGCTCGGGAGTTACTCAACGTTGGGAAAGGCAGCAGAACTGAGCCTCAAGCTATTTTGTATTAAATGGGGATATTTCCGATCATAAAGCAAAGGAATGCAAGAAGTTCTCCATAAAGTCCTTGAAGTCAAAGCAATAATATGCTGCCTATTTAAAAAAACCCAACAAAACAAAAAAGCCTCCAACTGAACCATAATGAGGAATTTGTGCTGCCTTGGTTAAGTATATAACAGAGCAGATGACAGCCCTGTCCCTCGCTGCTAGTGCGGCCCCATCCTAACTTTATTTTGGCTGCTGGGGCCCCTTTTCCAAAAGGGAGCAGAAAGAGCTGGCCCCAGGGATCTGAGTGCACACCCTTGCCTTGCAGCCAGCCACATTTGCCGCGTAGCCCCCGCCAGCCCCCCCCGGGCTAAATAAAGGAGCTGATGGAGATACTCCATCCCCTGCCAGCAAAGCCCTGGGGAGCACATGCCTGCTGCATGCACATCGCTCTTGGTCAGAGCCATAAGCAAAGCTCCTGAGGTTTCAGTTAGAACATTTATTCACTTGTTTAAGCTGTTGTTCATGGCAAAAGCCCCCGTTACCTGAGAAACTGCTGTGCACGGTGTGGGCTGGCCGGCACGGGGCTGGGGGGGTGCTGCACCGCACGTGTGCACAGCGTGTGCTTGCACACCCGCCACAGCGTGCCGCTGGGGGGGCCCCATGCTGCCGGATAATTTGCAAATGAACAGTACGTTAACAGTCCGTTTTATTCCCAGCTAAATTTGGTTCAGCATAATTGTTTTTTCTTCCTCCGTTACAATGAGGGAAATGCTTTTACAGAGGCTGGAGCGCTACGCTTGTGGACAAAGGAGAGACAAGACAATGGGTGGGATTTTATCAGCTCCTCTTCCAACCCAACGAAGCCATCTCACAGAGCAAGGAGCACAGTCTCCTTACTCCATCCTTGGCTACCCAACCCAAGCCCTACAAGTCTTAAGCACAGGCTTACCTCTGATTTACGTGGCTCTTCAGCACAACACTTGGTGACTACTATAAGCAACTTGCAGCAAAATGGCTGCAGTCCCTCCTTTGCTAGAAATGTGCAGATAAGCACCAAAACAGGCATTTTGCCCCACAAACCTGACAGTCAGCAGGCTCCAGCCAGGCGGACGGAGGGGAGGACAGCAGATGGGGGAAGCATGAGAGAAGAGCGTGTGCGAGAAGCTTTAACAGCTGCTTCTTCACCGCTCCGCAGCTGAGCTTTCGGGAAGGATGTGCTGCAGGTCACGGCAAACATGTCCTCCAAGTGCTTCACTGAAGCCCTGAGTTTTCCTCCCCCCGGGCCATCTGGCCACTGCACAAGAGCAAAACGGTTGTTTTTTTTCCTCTCCCTGCAGCC
This sequence comes from Microhierax caerulescens, assembly GCA_035590215.1. Classification (NCBI taxonomy): domain Eukaryota; kingdom Metazoa; phylum Chordata; class Aves; order Falconiformes; family Falconidae; genus Microhierax; species Microhierax caerulescens. The sequence continues at coordinate 16,270,381 of JAVJGJ010000047.1, forward strand.
CACGAAATACTGGAACACATGAGCTCACCTCCACGGACAAAGGAAGGGCTGCCCGCGGGCCCGCGAGCAAATGCTCAGCCAAGTGGCAAACGGGACCAGGGTGAGTGGTGAGGCGGCTTCCCACCCCCGAGCACTGGGGGCACAGCTAGCCCCCAGAACAAAGTACATTTTCTATTGCTGTTCTAGGAACAGTTTTCGACTCTGAAGCGTTATTTCTTTTTTGTCTGAGAACATCTATCTGTGCGTTGATTAAAAAAGGCAAACAGAAACAATAATGATGCCTTATGAACAAGCATCTTTCCTGTCAGCAGCCCATTAACTCATGCCATCCTTTGGCACGCTTGGCTGGCAAAAATCTGAGTCGAAGAACTGGCCTGCTTACAGAAAAATAAGATTTAGAGGGCAAAAAAAAATGTGCATTATATTAGGACAGAGAAAGCTTTTGCTAGGTGAAACAGCTCCTGAGGCTGCTTTCTGATAGTCCTTCCCTCTCTGACCCCCAAAAGGGATAAGCAGTGGGTTAACCAAACAAATTACCGGGCTAGCTCCTTGGTGGGGATGCAAGAGGGGCACGAGTCTCTTCGGAAGCCCCAGGGCTGGAGCAGACCCCAGCCGCAGGCAGACCTGCCCACAGCCCAGGTTGTTGTCAAAGGCTTAATGCAAGAGCTCTCGTTGCCAGAAATGACCTTGCAAGCAGAGGTCTGCCCCGCTCCCACCCAGCCCCGCACTCGCCCCAGGGCTGGGGGACGGTGGCACGTACCGATGTGCTGGGCGCAGGTGTCGCAGTACTCGGCGTAGAGGGACTCAAAGCAGCTGCAGCAGTACGGTCTGCCATCCTTCATGATGTACCTCTGCCCTCCCAGCACCGTCTCGCATTCAAAGCAGCAGAAGTGCTTCATGTGCCAGTGCCGCCCTTCGGCCTCGGTGCATTCGTCAGCAAAAATGATCTGGGTGGGGGAGACAAACACGGAGCAGAGTCGGTCAGAAAGGGGATCTGGGATGTGGGCACCAACCTTCATGTCTCCTGCCCGTGCATGGCAGCTGTGACCTTTTGTTCATACCACCTCCAAATTTTACAGCTAACCCCGCTCCCTGTTCTGCCCAGGGAAGCTCCCACGGCTTGGCTTACGACAGGGGCACCCATCGCTTCTCAAGGAAATCCATTAAAATGCAAATACCTCAGGACCATGTCAGTGCACGGACCACGAAGCGTTAAGGCAGAGCTCAACGTGCTCCTAAGCACATCCATCAGCAGGAGGGGTCGATCAGGGTAATAAACACCCTTATATACAGCCTATTGATCTGGCAGACTATTGAAGAACAGAGCAGCCACTTACTAAAACACATTTATCTGTCTCTGAAACAGGGACCCGAGTACAAAGGATGAGCAGAAACACAAGAAGCGCTCTGGAGGGGAGAGAGAATGGAGCTAACTAGCTCCTCACCATCACCTCTACCCCAGCCTGTGTGCTTATAAAAATGATTGCAGTCATTATATTATAGTGAGGAAACTGAGGCACGGAGTGCTGCAAAGGGTGGGCTGGTGAAGCGGCCATCTCAAATGTTTTGAGCACATGCTTTCTTGCTGTCTGTGCTTCCCACCCCCACCCCATCTCCACTCCCAAGCCAAGCCAGGGGAGCAAGCAGTGCCCAGCTCTTCTCCCTGGCACAGGTCACACCAAAAGCTTTTCCTCTGCAGTTCCTCTTACCCCTGAGTTACTCTTTCTCACAATTAGCGACAGATGTTCCAGGGGAAGAAACGCATGTTAAAGATGGAGCTGAATGAAAGACTTATATGAGAATTTGCAGGGATAGAAAGTACATGAAAAAAAAATTACTCAGCCTACGCCACAAGGAAATAAGGCCAGTTGAATAGTTAGGAGTTGCTTTTTTACTGGTAACGTTACAAATCTAATTGGATACATACGTCAACGTTCCTTATATTTGAAGTGCATATAGCCTTGGATATTTACTATTACACGCTTGCATAGATGGGACATGGTATTTTATAGTACATATGGTTTTCCACACTATGGTTTTCATAACTTTAAAAGCCAGAACAATTTCCTTCACCAGCCTTTTAAACAGAGATTGACACTTGAGAAAAGCTCTGAGGAGACTCTGTAGTTTTCTATATTTGTTTTGTATTCCATTTGTTCAGCTTCCTATAGGCTGTTAATCGCCTCTCTCAGAGCCTATTTCAGCTCAGCGTGTACCCAGACACTACCGCCTTGTAGGAAATACAGCAGCCATCCACCAGAGGCTTCTTCTGGGGGAAGAGCGGGGAAGGGAGGACCACCACACACAGCTGGACTAAAATCACACAGCACGGGGGCCGCGCTGTTGCTGCAAACACTCACGGATGTTTCAGCTCCCTCAGCTCCCTGCGTGTAGCTGCAGATTCGTATCAGAGCGGTCCCAGGCAGGCTGCAACTAAAAATCCCTGAGACGCTCACCTGAAACCTCAGGCAAAGCTTGTGTGAACCCTTAGCAAACCTCAACCATCGTTTTTCATGCGCACGACCCACATAGAGACCAGGGTGGATGGAGGGGAAATACCATCCAGTTGGCAAAAGGGACCCTCTCAGTCCACCCCCACGGGCAGACCCGTGGCAGAAGCCGGGGCGAGCTGGCTCTTACCTCGTCGCACGCTGCGCAGCGGGGCTTGAGGCACTCGGCGTGGTGCCTGCCGCAGTAGATTTTCCCGTCTTGGTAGAAGTAGATCAGGTCGACCAGCAGCTCGTTGCAGACGCTGCAGATGAAGCAGGGAGGGTGCCAGCAGATGCCGTGTCCTGCTCGCGAGGCGAAGACGGCCATGTCCCCCCCGTTGATCTGGCCGCCGCACTGTCAGAAAAACGGGTGTTTAGCTGGGGGGACGGACGAGCCCACTGCCACCCATCGCCAGCCAGCTGCTTTCACAGCTGTGGCAGAAGAAGGTGCTAATTCATAGCTCCTTTCTGGTCTCTCTTAATCTCTTTTCATCTCCATATTGTGGCCAGGATATCTACAGCTTCCCCCCCCCGCACAAGGCCAGGAGACGAAGTGGCTCCTCTGCATCAAATATTGCGGGGTACCCTTGGCAGGCACCCCAACAGACCCCAGTGCTTGTGGCTGGCAGGGGGCACGGGGTGGGTGCTGCTTCCGTGAGCTTCACTTAACTTTGGTGATTCAAAAGCCTCCTGGCTTGTGCCAGTCTGTCAGCTGCTACCCACCTGCTCGCAGATGGCTCCCGTCATGGTTACAGGGAATGGCCGGACATTGCCTCTCCCTAAATTTTCCCTCTTCCTTTGGTTGCTGAAGAGTTTGAGCTCCCTCTTCTCCTCTTCATCCAAGGAATTGCAATAGCGAACCTAAAAAACACAAGTGATGCTCAATGTTACGGGTGTCACTGGCTCCCCGGCCAGCATGTCACTGTCCCACGGGCTCTGCAAAAGCTCCGCGTGGGGGTTACGCAGACAAACCCTGCCCTTGGCTGGGGGAGGCTGGAGAAACACAGGGCTTCGGTCATCCCAGGGTCCAGTCAACATTTCAAGACGTATTGATGAGAAGAAAGGGCAAGGAGGAAGATGGCTCTTTGGGTGCTCAGTTTTTAGGAAAATCTTAAAAGTTGGGTCCTCAGACTCCCACCCAGACCAGCAGCCAGACTGATGGTTTTCCTGCTTTCTCTACCAGCCCCCTTAAGACAGAGGTCTTACAGCAGCTTCAAAATATTTTATTGGCATTTCTAGAGCACAGCCCCTTTACCCTGTGCAAGTGATGGAGCTATCTGGGAACTACTCTTCCAGCACTGGGTCAAGTTTGCACGTTGCAAAACCTCTGCGTTAGAAGGTAATAAGGAAATAAGGAAAATAAAAGGATACAAACAATGAATGATGCAATTTCCCCGAAGCTTGTAAAACTGAGGTTTTCCGGGCTATTTTCATCCTGCAGGCTTAGCTCTTGGCTTGTTGCATCTCAACAGAGAATACAAGTGAAGAGCCACGTGTAGCACCAGTGCCCAGCCCAGCCTCCGTTACTTGGGAGTGTAGGCTCACGGAGCCCAGCAGGGTTATTCACGTGAGTGACCAACACACCTTGAATTTTTAAAGGAGCAAAACTAAGCACGAGGGGAGACTGGATGCAAAAATCTGCCAGTTTGCAGAAAATACACGCAGCCTCGTGCCTCCAACTTACAGCAGCACGTAGCAGCATTCACGTGAATTTACTCTGACGCTGCTCGGCTGTCAGGGGCTGTGGGTTCTCAGAGCTGCCAGGGAAGGCAGTCGGGCAGGTTGGGGCCCGGGGGTGTATGAGAAGAAGCCCCTACCCAGTGCCTGGAGCTCCCCCGGTGCTGGCAGCGCCACGCTGTGCCCATGGCACCCAGCCACGTGCAGGCAAACTCGTTAAAATCTGACCTAGATCAAACAAGTTACCTGCACGTATTTTCCAGAGCGGCTTCTTCAGAAAGCAATATGAAAATAACTTTTTTTGTTTACACAGGGAAATTTTGCGGGCTACCAGAAGCCAATGTTCTCACTGGTGAGAACAGGACGTCAAAGACCGGACCCTTTTTGTTACCTCACATCTTTCTTGGGAGACTTAAGAAGGTTTATTTGCTCTGACTGGTCTTGACTCAACCTCCACGGCTCGCACGGCTCGGACTGAGTGAAACCCCTCCCCAGCACACGTGTTCCCACTCCCAAAGTGAGTCGGAAGCAGCACTTGGGAAAAGGTTTTTGCTCATATCTGTCTTGAGCTGATCTCAACAGCATTTCACATTACGATTAACGCAGCTTTGGCCTCCAAGGGCTGAGAAAAGGCTTTTTTCCCCGAGACTTCAGAAAGATGTTTGGAAAAAAATTAACTTTAGAAACAAGCAACGCCCTCCCCACCTCCAATGCCATTGAAGCAGGGAGCAAATACAGCACTTGAACGGCAACATGACCAAACTCCAAGTAAATCTCCCAAAAAAGCAGAAAGGGCTGTGAAAGGGCCAGGCACACTTCCCACCAGCAACCCCAGGAGGCACGTCCCCTCCCCACCCGCAGCCCTGGTGGCATGTCCGAGGGCGCTTTTTGGATACTGACCTCATTGTCGTGCGGTGGCAGCTGGTGCAAAAGCTGCTTTATGCGAGATTTTTCTCCTGGGCTGTTGACATAGGGGACCTTGTCCTCAGGCAGGCAGCTGTAGTACTGGTGCACCTACGGAGCAAGAGAGGCGACTGCAGTGGGGCTCCCCGGCTGAGCCCGTGCCTGGCCACTAGCCACCCCCCGAGCCAGCGGGCACCAGGTCTTCCCCATGATTTGGAGCGGGGAAATGCAGCTAGGTGCTGCTTCGGGTTTGTTGCCTTTTCTCCACCGAGAAAGAGGGCTGGCAGCCCCGGCAAGGCAGTGGAGCTCGTTACCGTTTGCTCGGTCAGCCTCCATAGCGTTAGCATGTTTCGCCGGCTGCAGGGATGTGTCAGCACCTGCCTCGGCAGGGGAGGTTAAAAAGGCTGCGCCCCGGCAGCCTCCGTGTTGCTGGCTATCTCAGCCTCCACCTCCATCAAAACCCTCCGGGCTTTTTTCTGCAGCAATTTGTGGAAATAAAGAGCAGATAAAATCTGTTGGAAGGCTTGGTTTTTCTCTTTCGTCTCAGAGCGTATAATTAAAACCGTCTATTAAAAAGGCAGCGTGGTGGGGCATGGCACGCCTGGCGCTGGAGGAGCCCGGTGGCAGCCCAGAGAGGAAGCACACCCTGAACCCCAGTGTCTCTCCTCCGACTGCCACGCCTGGAACGTGTGCTCAAGGGCCGGGCCAGGCACCAGGATGCAAGTCACTGGCCAAGGATCAGCTCCGAAATGGCCACGGTGACTTGAGCCGCTTAGGAAGAACCAGGAGAAGGTAAAGGTAAGGGAAAGCTCGGCCGGGATAGGGAGTCTCTGCAGCCCCGGGTGCCTCCGGATGCTCGGGCAGAAGTAGAGGGCTGGATGGCTTCCTTAAATCTGCACTTGGCTAGAGAGATGCAAACTGTTTTCCTGATGTATACAGCTTTCCCCCTTTGCCACGGTGGGCTTAACCCCCCGAGATGCCCCCTTGGCTCTCAGGCACTGCAGCAATTGATTTCAGAGTGGCTGCACCACCTGCAGCTTTTGTGGGGCTTTCCCCAAACGATGTTCGCTTTGCAGTGGCTTCTGATCAGCTTTATCTCTCGCTGTGCGTTTTGGGCTCTGGCCTAGAAAGCACCACCTGGGCTGGCATTCCCCAGAGGAACCTTGTCTGACAACCCCACAGCATCTGCGGGATGACAAGCTACCGTCAGTCACCGCAAGGGATGGGGACACTGAGGCAGGTCGCACCGGGCTGGCTGCCAGGGGAGCTCACCCATGGGCTTGCAGCCTGCTGGGGGTGGCTCATGCAGGGAGGCACCATCAACAGGAAGAAATATTTTTTTTTATTTCAGAATAAATACCCAAACCTTGCATTATTCAGGAATAATGACCCTGCATTCAGCTCGCTCCCTGCTCTCACTCAGAACTACCTGCAAGCAGAGTTGTTCCAATGCTTGCAATCGCATTTCTCAGTTTACAGTTCCTGCTCAGACCAACCCTAACATCCAGCTTTCCCTGTCACCAGGTTTTGCAGAAAGGGAGATTTTTAGCAGATTTCTGCCCATAACTCTGCAGTGCTGACGACAAGAGAACTGCCTGTGTCATGAAGCGAAGGAACAGGCTGAGCATACGCCACTGTGAAACCCTACATTTGTTTTGCTACGGCACAGCAGAAACAGACCCACCAGCTACGGAAACTGTCAAAGAAAGAAAGGCTGCTAAGTATTTTATGTTAAATGGAAAACAAACTATGTACATTAGAACACTTACTTTGCATTTATAGAGCATCCTTCATCCAGGGACATCAAAGCACATTAAAAACACTTAAATTCTTCTGACGTGCTACACAAGGTAGCAAATAAACGTGCTGGAAAGCACTATTTGCAGCACAACAACGCTAAACGAGCTCCCCGAGTTCATGCAGCTAGTGCGTGGCAGCGCTTGCAGCTGAAAATCTCCCGGCGATGCCCCTGCTGCCATACCTCTTACCGGGCTGCCAGGCTACTTCCCGGCCGGCTCAGGCGCCTGCTGACTTCTCTTGCCAAATTCCCCACATGCAGACAGGCTGCTCGCTTTCCCCTGGGCTCAGGTTGGTTAGCTTGTGTTTTCCTTTCTTGCAACGATTTTCTTTTTACCCACTGAGTCCTTGAAGTTGGCATAGACCAGAAATTACTTCTTTTTTTTTTTTTTTTTTTTCTGAAGAGATGCCAAATTCCATCAGGTTGCTCTGGCTCCTCAAGCACTGAGCGGTAAGACGCTCACCCTGGGCGAAAAGCAGGGGTGCGAGTTCTTCCTTCAGCAGCCTGGGCGCTGCCTTCCCGGAGCCCGGCGCGGCGGGACATACATGCTCAGCTCCGCTCCTGCTTCCGCTGGGAATTTTTCCATTTAGTCTCAGCAGGTCCGCAGGAACTGGCTCCCATCACACCAGCAGCATAGATCGGCAGGGATGGGCAATTTGTTTTCAAAAGCAAAACAAAATAAACATAACAGGCTCCAACCTGTGATTTGTTGCCTGAAATAACCTGAAAGGGTTTGCTTCGGATCCACATCAGCCATGGGGAGCTGCCACAGGGGTGCTCATGATGAGGATGGAGCAGAGGCAGCTGTCAGTCCTTGCCCAGTGCCCGCAGGACATCTCACGAGGAGAAAACCCTTTCCTTATGCCTGCTGATGGCTTCCTCCAGTGCTGCCTTTACATCTACCACCCCTCCTGGGGGCACACCTTAACTGGGGGGATGGCCAGATCCTTTTAACCGGGACATCACTCCTATCCAAAGAGGTCCAGCCAGAGTGCAGACGAGAGGCAGAAGAACACCCCTTCCCTGGGCTGATGCTAACCCAGGCCTGTGCAAATACAAGCTCTCATCCATCACCCGCTCCCCATGGGATGCACCCAGCCCCCTGGACAGGAGAGCCAAGCCCGGGAGGGCTGGAGTCCCAAGCTGCCAGTGTTCCCTGCCTCCGTGCTCAGGGGTGGCTGACAGCATCTCCGACCCCGCCAGAGTGGCTGGCTGTTGGGCTGGCGCTGCCCAGTTGTGATGCTCAAGAATAAGGAAAAATAAAGGAAAGGGGGGATTCTCAGATCAGTCTGGCTTTTCAGGGAAAAGGCCTGTAGAAAATGCTAACTTGCCAGAAAACTAAAACTGCTCAGTCTGCACTTTGCTTTTGTACAAAAGGTCACTGTTTTCCATTAAAATAACTCCTCCTCCGTCCAGCTCCAGTTTGGAGCAAGCACAAGCCTTTGTAGCTAGTGAGCCTTGCAGGGCCACTGTGGCCAAAGGGCCTGATCCAGACCCCCCAAGCACCGGCATGTGGCTCCTCACCGACCCTACAGGCTCTGCAACATGAGCTGCACCCAGATAAGGAAAACTGTGTGGGGCAATGACCCTGGATGGATAACATTTCCCCTTTAAAGCGTGCGGTATCTTCAACTGTTTTATTATTAAATACTTCTGCCATACAAGACAGCATGTCCACATCCTGCTATTTCCCCTTGCAACAGATCTGCTCTGCCCACAATTATCCTAACAAGCATCATTAACACACAGCAGCCACTTCTGGGGCCAGGCTAGGTTTCATCCTCAGTTTCCCCGCCTGCCCCTATTTACTCCAGCCTCTACTCACATCTGGATGTGAGAAACCCTAGAGGAATCTGGAACACATCAGGCTGAGTTAAAAGAAGGCTCCAGACAATGTCACAAGGCCCTGGCTGTGTCGGGGAAGGCGGGCTGGCCGTGGGTGCTGGGTGCCGCGGCACGCTGGCCGCCTGGGCAAGCCCCATCCTGCCCTGGGGAAGGTCTCCCAGGTGCTCGGACAGGCTCCGCTGCGAGAACCGGCACAGCAGATATCCATCTTCCCAGGGTGTTATTCTCACCTTCAAAAGGAAAACATCCAAACGCCAAGTTTTGCTAACAAAAACTGATACACGCTTTGGAAATTAACAGCTGTTCAGAGCTAAAAGGGTGTGTGTGTGTGTGTGTGCAAGGGGGGTGGGGTGGGGAAGATAGAAATTAAAAAAGAAAGAAACCAGGAGAAAGGAAAGAACGTAATGCAAAAGGAGGGTAGGAAAATGCCTTTAAAGTGGAGCCAACTTTATTCAAAGGCACTGAGGAAAGTAATTACATTAGTTTACAAATGCCTTTGTGTTCTGCAGTCTTCCTAGGTTTGGGGTGTGTTTCCAGTTTAACTTTGACAGTTTACAAACTTACCCTGGCCCTGCTAAATAAAGGCAGGACTGCACCTTCTCCTGGCACTCCCACAGGCGACCAAAGACAGAAAAACCCATCTGAACATATTTGCAAGCAAAGTCTTAAACCCTCTCCTAACAGAAAAAGTTTGCAAAAAATCTGTGAATTTAAACCACTGATGAAGGATCTCTTTGATCAATGAATTAAACCAGGTGGAGGGGAAATACCACGTTTCTCTACAAGTGAATTGCTGTTGGGAAGTAGCACTCGGTTGCACTCACCCCGAGTACAACACCCCTACTGAAAGCACCCACCAAACCGGGCTGTTTGGGATGACTGTACTGCTGGGATGGACTGCAAAGAGCTCGCGGTGTCCTGGCATGGCTCACCCGATGGGTGCTGACTTGCTCGGCCATGACAGCCCTGGCATATCCAGCTGGGCAATCCCGCCTGGCTTTCACGAAACCAAACAGCAAAACCAGCTGCAAGGCTTCTGCACAGAGCCCTGCGAGAGCAGCATGTGCTGCTCTGTGTGCAGCAGAGTGCCCAAACACAGATGTCCCCAAAAAGGGGACCTTGGTGGGTCAGCCACTGCTCAGGTACAGCACAGTAAATCATCACATGCAGCGGAGTCGGTTCCAAATCCAGGCACGCTAGCATTCTCCCGTGTCCCCCAGTGCGCAGGACAGCATCGTTTCCCCTGGGACCACGCCAGGGGTGCCACAGCCCCGGCAGCTCACACCACCCCACCTGGGCTGTACCACAGCAGCACAGGTACACAAGGACGTGCAGGGTAGTGTGTGTGTGTGTGTGTGTGCACCACTGATGGCCCCATCCCCCGGCTCACTGTGTGCCAGCTCCCCTGAGCTTTGGCTGCAGCAGGACGAAGGCGGCCAGTCGCCCCGACAAGCCTGTGCTGGCCTGGGCAAGCAGGGCTGCTCCTGCGACTTGCCTGCTCCTCCCCAGTGCTGGCTTTTTAATGGCATGTCAGGCATTCAATGATCTTTTGCACTTAGAATTGACAGGGAAACAAATCTGGTGTCTTTGGTATTTCTCTCATTCCTGTTGGCCTTCCTTGGAAAGTCAAAGGGGAAAAAAAATCCCAGTGAGCCACACGTAAATAACCCTCTCAACACCCTGCAAAACGCTGCAAGTGCTTGTACGCAGAGGCTCACACACAAGCTCCACAGATGATAGCACGTGTGAAACTGGAAAATGGGTTCAGTGTGCTTTGGCCTGAGTCTGGCACATCCTCCTTTTCCGTGGCCATTAGGATACAAAGCACTTATTTATTTCTTGAAGCAAAACAATCCTTGCAGCAAGGCCAGATGCTTCAAAACGGAGAGGAGAGGGAACCACTGGCTGGATCCGCTGAGCGCTGGGATGCAGCCAGACACGCACCCTGGGACGGAGTTGGGGTCCCCCCCCGACCTCAAGACTCTGCAGCCCTGGCTGGGAGAAGACCATTATCACCCCCCGACCCATGAACACGGCTGCGTGCCGGCACATGGCGGTAGGAGGCAGATGCAATCCCCGGCGCCGGGCGGTCCGGTGCCCCGCAATGCTGGGTTTGCTCTCGGAAACCCGCTCCCAAGTTGCAGGGACAAAGGCAGGGAACAAAGGAAAAATCATCTTCCTAAATGCTATTTGTTCTGGCACACTCTGCGGCTCTCTGTGTGCTGCTCTCCCACGGCTAACAGCAGCCGAGTCGTTTGAGTGTCGCTGCTCACCAGTTGAGAACGACATCCATCCCTGCCAAGCCTTTGGAGCAGTTCTTGGTCTGTAAGAGATCTCGCGGAAACATTGCTTCCTGCTGGCATCAAAGGAGAACATTTGAATGAAGGCTGTACATCCACAAGTTTCAGACTTGCGAAAGCGCATGCCACGATTTTCCTTTTTTAAGCAGAAATCAGATTTGGTTTAAAAGAAGCCAGAAACGGTGCTTTCAAAGGCAGCTGAGAGTGGTCTTTGTGCTGCAAGGTACTGACTGGCAAAGCTGCTCTTGCACCACTCGGAGTCCTCTGGAGCACCAGCAATTATATTAATCTGCTGCACTGATCATAGCTGATAATTCCCCTGGGCATGCCACTTAAAATGCTCCTGTATTTACAAGGCACGGGGTAGCACACTAGAGTAACACCGCAACAAGGAGAGCTGTAATTGTTTGCTGGAATAAAGCTCCAGGACAGGTTTATATTGTATAGTCCAGTCACTTTCTTTTGCACTCCCTGCCCTTCCTGCCTCTCCCCTCCGCTGACCACCACACACTTCAAATTTAAGAACGGAGCAAACCACGTCAGGTAAGTGGGTTTGTTTCCACGGCCCACCAAAGAAAGCCAATTCCCTGCCTGATAGTAAAATTGTTCAAGGATTAAATAATTTTAACAGCTTCCATCAGCTCACCACGATCAGGCAAACGCCCCAGGACACAGACACGGAGCAAAAGCCCAGACGCATGGTTTTGCTACGGCTTTTTTTTCAGCACAGCATGCACTCGCACCTCCTCCATCCGCTCTGCTCCAGGGCACAGGGAACAGCTCCAGGATCTCTGAACCTGTCCCAGCTGCCCCTAAGTCACACAGCACTGCCATTGCACACAGAAAAAAGCATTTTGTGTGCAGGGTTGCTACTCCATCCAGCTGGGAAGCATTGGGCACGGTCCGATGCCTGGAGGCTGGATTAAGACTGCTCCAACCTTGAAATAAGAGCCGCTAACTGCCATGCTATTTAGATACCCAAGAGTTCACTGGGGAGGTGATGGACTTACCGCTACCTCAAAGTGAAACTGGAGAGCTTTTAAAAATGTGCTGAAATGCAGCTTTTGGGTAAAATACTACAGTGTGCACGTGTGCAAGGGGGCAGAGCGAGAGGCAGCCGCAGCTTCTGGCCGGTGTATGTGAACTGCAGCTCCTCTTCAGCACCCTCAGCCTCCCCCGCGCTGGGCTCTGCTCTCAGGATCAGGATCTACCAAGGAAGGTAGAGCTCTTCCTGGGGCTTCTGCCCTTTCTCTACCTGGCCGTAAATTTGCTTATCTGCTTCCCGTTACTGCACATGGTTGGGGCATGGGGTTGCTTTGGTCTGTCTTGTTCCTTCCTTGCCGCATGCAAGAATTTAGTCTCTGAAGGAGCGAAAGAGTTTGCTGAACTTACAGGGCTCAGAAAGGACGAGAAAGTAAAATGCACTTGACCGTGACACATAAGCACAAATGAGGCACACATCCCCCAGAGACGACGACTGGCCCTGATAATGTACTTTCTACCACAATGAGGTGGTGAAAATGGGTATCTTTAGGTAAGGTGTAAATGCATGTTCAGTGTAGGCTCATCTCTGCTCTCCTTTCCTCACTTCGTGACCTGAACAGCAGCTGTTGAAGCTTGCAGGTTTTATAACTCGGGCCCTTGCTACAGGTCTTGCAAAAGATCCAGAACAGGAATCAACACGTACGTTAGCCCCTGTGTAAATTCCCCGTGACAGCTGCAAGTTTCATACCACACTGCAAAGCTCTCGGGGTCCAAGCTCTAATGGCCACCTTAGAAGAAAACGGTCCCCTAAACCTTCATGGTACTAACTATAGCTCAGATGAGATTTTAATAACTTTTTAAGGGACTTGATCAGAGCAACTGTGCAGACAGCAAGAGGGAATTAAGTTCTTGCGGCACATACAAGGGTCTTGAATGTTGGCATGCTGGAGCCATACAGAAAGCCGCACCACAGCTGAAGTAGAGCTCCATCTTTTGTTTAACTGGAAATCTGTGCCCATAACCAGCTGCTTCTATTATTGAGACACAATAAAGACAGAAACACTCAAAAAACCCTTGTATTCAGAAATCCAAGCTGGCATGTTACAACCCCTTTGGATTTCTCCAAACCACAGGCCTGAGGAATTCCAAGCCTGAACATTCACATGTATTTACACATGCCTTGCCTAAAAATGTGAAAAACACATCATAAAAGTACTTATTTTTAAGCATCTGCCCTCAAACTTATGTCAGTGCAAGGAGGATCAGCTGTCGGACTGCCAGCCCCAGCAGACAAACTGGCTCCCGAAATTGCCTTCCCCCGTTTTTGCAGCCAGACCCAGTCTGGGATTTTGCTTTGCTGAGGACACGTCTCTGTTGGTGTCTGCCCATTTCAGGACTTTCACACTTACTTTTTTATCGGACCATCAAATGGCAGCAGGGAAAAAAAAAAAAAAAAAAGAAGTATTTCTCCAAGCCCACATCCCAGGCTTCTGTCTCACCTCCCATACAGCCACCTCTCTCATTCCTATCTGCATCCGTATCTTACAGAAGTCCCTCTTCTGCCGTAAGACAACTTCTCAATAAGTCCAATCCAAGCAGGATTAGAGCCCACAGGAGCCTCCTGGCCATCCTGTATAGGTAACTGCTATTGCAAGAAACCATGTTTTCTAATCACGTTGTAATTTATGGAGCTCAGCCTTGGGTTTTTACCCGTTGCTCTCCCTGTTGGCAGGTTGCCGCTGAGCCTTACACCTCTGATGGTTTGAAACCTCTTCCAATTTCCTGCCTGAATGCATTTGGAGCCAGTTTATAACTGTGTTCTTGTGCCAAAGTTGGAGCTTGAATAACTGTTCTTCCTCATCTAATGCATAGGGAATGATCATAACCCTTCGATTTGGGAGGCTGAACAAACCAAGCTCTTCTAGCCTCTTCAACGAAATAACATTTCCAGTCTCCGTCCAGTTTATAACCTCCTTTCTTGAGCAGAGATGTCATAATTTTTAGCCAGCTTTCCAGATGGATTTTTACCACACCTTATGCAGTGGTATTATAACATTTTTTTTATATTACTACCTTCATCCCTGTGTTATAAACATATTTAGAAATATATAATATTTATAGCTGTTGCGTAAAGCACTTTGTACTCCTGTACACCAATGAGCTATAATATAGGGGATAACTTTCAGCTCCACTCTTCAATGCAATGTCTGGATCTTTAGCTGTGAACACCAGGCCAATACTTTTTTTCTCTTCAATAGTGGGCGTTAAGTAACCAACACGATTTTCACATGGTTGACACGTACCACAGATCAGCTGATGCCTGCATTAGTGTCCAGGAATCCAGTGAGACCTTGTAGGTTTGAGCTGATTCCCCTCTGGGTTATACTTAATAATTCAAGCTACGGATTGAAGGGACTCTCCAAATTCTGCAATGACCTGAGGCAACTGCCAAGAACAGATCATTCAATCCATGTGGGAAAAGAGACT
>JAVJGJ010000047.1:16289146-16302056 GCA_035590215.1 Microhierax caerulescens
ACAAGCGTTTGCTCCCCTAGAGAAAAATCGGGGCATCTATTTCCAAAAAGCATATTAAACCAGTTTATTTCTGGTTGTTACAACTGGGCGGTGTCAGCTTTACCTGCTCTGGCTTCAGGCCGGGGGGGACCCACGCGTACTCTTCCAAGGCACAGCCCGAGTCGTCGTCAGAAGTTGAATTCCTCTGGAAGTCAAACATGAGTTTTGTGACGGTCTTCTCCATCTCCAGAGGCATAACTGTTACGATGTGCTCTTCCTGGGAGCACTTACAGTGAAGGCAAATCTTCCTGCAAGGGGAGCAGAGAGGAAAAAGAACAGATGCCCTGGTGAGTTGCACCTTAAATAAGAAAGCAACGCAATTCCTGCCAGTTGCTGGCCTGCAGATACTAAACTCAACGTTTTTTATGCACAGGCATTTTCTAACACAGCATTTGCCTCTCTTACAAGGACGAAATGAAAGTCCATATTTGCTGTAACAACACTTGGCACTCAAGCTGAGTCAGACTGCCCGATGTTTGGGGATACGTAATTGCTTGTCCCTTTACTGCACTGCATGGAGTATTTCCAGGGGCCAGCACAGGCAAGGGCCACACACCCGCCTGGTGCAGATCAGCGTGCCAGCCAGTAATTGCCGAGCAGTTACTGAATTTAGGACAGCTGAGCACTTGGCTAATACAGAAAATGGTGGATTGACTTGAAAACTGTGAATGACAAGTCCCTTTCACATGCTGATAGCATAAATTTGCTTATTAAAGTAGCATAAAAATTGATTATAGTCTGAACATATAAAGCTAAATTAAATTAAGGGAGGCTACAAAAACCACAGTCACACTACAACAGCATCTTAACCATCCAGCTTGATGGCACACACCGCAGCTCAGCGGCACAGCAGCTTGCACACTGCCCGAGACACAGACAGGGGCAGAGAAAGCACAAGAACTGAAAAACACACCCCACAGGTTGCAATTTAAGAGGCCGTTAGCTTAATTCCCTGCAAGCATCACTTCTTATCACTTCTTTTAAGTGTCTGTTCCTGCAGCTGGTGGTCTGCAGGAGATTTTCTCCATGTGCTTGAACCTGAGCATTTATCTGCAGGGCTGCTAGGACATCGCACCCCTTCACCAGGCGTAACAGCGAGGGACTTACCTGGCTGAAAACATCCCTTAGCCCCGTAAAAAAAGGTTAAAGAGAATGCTGGTAAAGTGGTTTCTTTTTCTGAAAATGCAATGCTCTTCCAAATATGGGTCAACTGTATGTATTTTAAGTTAACCACACAGGATTCTGAATTAATTTGTGCTAATGAAATGCCACTGATTTCTGAGGAACGAGATACGGTTTCACTTGGGCAGCAGAAGGGGGACATCTCAGAAATAAGGTACCACACAAAAAGCAAGGGAATAGTTGCCATTGCAAGTTTCTCTGCTATAAGGTAAAGCACAGAAATTCCCCTTTCCTTCTTTTTACCATGCGTACAAGCCAGCTAAGCATACCAGCACTTGGATCCAGATTTGAGTCTGAATTTCCATTTGTCCATTACAGCACAAGAATTGCACTCCAGCAAAAGTCAAGAGGCTCCGTTAAGTCAAGCCAGGGAGATTTGCCAGATTTTCCCATTTCCTGCCTTTCCTCAGATCTAAACCACACAGCAACCCCCACACACCCCAGCGTCTGGTTTGCGTCCAGTCGGAGAGTCTCAGCATTGCCTCCGGCTGTTACCTTAAAAAATAATCAAGGCACAATTTCATGTGAATACTTTAATTAATCAGCTACCGTGGAAGGGAGCTCTGCCTCAGCAAAACCCCTAGTTTCTTTGCTGTTTCCATCTCACTTCACGATATGATTAGAAGCAGCTCAACATGCAACAAGATGCTAAGAATATTTAATAGCTCCAGAGCCCCCCACTCAGCGCTGGAGATAGCCATTCTAATGGAGTTTAGGACTTCTTGGCCAAATTTTAATTTTCAGGATAACAATCACAAGCTTCAAAGGGAGACAAACCCAACAGTCTGTGCTCATATAGTGGCAATGCTGGGAGCACAGGCACTGTGATGGGGAAAAAGCCAACCTGCACGTTTCTGCCCTCCTCCCTGCACCAGACACATCCCCTCCGGGAGATGCAATACGGCAAGAGAGCATCAGAGGTCTTGGCTTTTAATAAATTAAGATAAATCATGTCATCGTAAGGACTTTAAATAACAATGTTGAAGAGTTAATAGGTGAGATGTATGATCAATTAGACCCCAGAAGTCACTCCAAACAACCTCCATCCCACAGTTCACACCACATACAGCCAGCAGTGCGAGGACCAGCTCAGGAGACTGATTTACCCTCACCTTTCACTCCTGCCCCATCCCAGGCAAGTGGGTACTGCTGGCAAGTGGCTTCTGGTCAGAAAAGGAGGAAAAGGACACAGGTATCCTGTCTACTCAGTGATGTCCCCCAGGCCAGGACAACAGGCTCTGTAAAAACTCTGCACCCTTAAAAACTGAGCATCTCCAGGCATGGGGTTTCTGTCACCTCCCAGGGCAAACTGCATGAACTTTTAAGATCTTGCCCCTGAGGTATTCAGTTCTTTTCCCTTCCCCTCACTAAAAGCAGAAGATTAACAGCTTTAATTACAATTATTTTCTTTACATTAGGCTATGTTGTTTCATGGGAACAATACTCAGTGTCCTAGGAGTGTCTTTCCACTTCTGTGATAATAGTTACTATGACTTCTTCACATAGGTCTCACTTACTCAACTTTATTTTATCATCTTCCAGCTCACTATAATTAAAAATAATTCCCTGTAGTAAAAACTTAATATGATAATGTACATTTCAAATGTGAGATGAAATTGAAAAAGCAGTATCCCCCCCACCACACTCAAAGCAGAGTTGCACTAAGTGAGACAACGCACGTGCCAGTGCTCGACTGCACGCACGATGACCAGAGCACCAACGTGCCATAGATGCCGGTGCTATGGCGGAGAGCTGGTGGGTGTTGGAGAGGAGCAGGGCCATGGCCAACAGCCTGCTCAGCTGCTGAGGTTTGTTAGTCATTAATGTGGGAAGAATGATGGAGCCTGGAGATGCTCAGCACATACCTTACCATATAAAGGATGCCACAGCCCAGGTGGAGTGGCACATCCTACAAAGGGAAACCCATTAGGCTTGGCTCTGGCTAGACACAAGCCTCATCTAACCACCACCAAAGCTTCATCAACAATGACTTGGGGGAGGAAAAGATCTTTGTACAGCAGTTGGCAGGGCTCACTGAAAGAGCTTTAAACTAGATGTGAAAGGGAAAAGGATAAAACCAGGATTGCTAGGGATAAGCCTGGGGGTGGCATGCCAATGCTTGAGGGACAGCATGCTAGTGAGGTCCTCTGGTCTGCTGTCTCAGTGGAGGTAGGGGATGGAGATCCATGCAGAAGCAAAGGTGCCAGAGTTAGTGATGCGTTAGAAATCATGGAAGTGCCTGGGCATGGCCATGTAGGAATTAGGGCTTCTGCCCCCCAAAAGGTGGCAGGATCAATAGCCCAACTGGAGTGCATCTACATCAATGCACACATCATGGGCAACAAACAGGAGGAGCTGGAAGCCATTGTGCAGCAAGAAAACTATGACATAGTTGCCATCATGGAAATGTTGAAAGACAAGCCAGTGGGGTAGACCACCAGCCTGGTTGAACAGAGAGCTTTGGCTTGAACTTAGGAAAAAAAGGAGAGTTTATGACCTTTGGAAGAAGGGCCGGGCAGCTCTGGAGGGCTACGAGAAATGGCATGAGGTTATGCAGGGACAAAATCAGAAGGGCCAGAGCCCAACTAGAAATCAATCTGGCTACTGCCATAAAAGATATTTCTATAAATACATTAACAACAAAAGGAGGGCTAAGAAGAATCTCCATCCTTTGTTGGATCTGAGGGGGAAACATAGTGACAAAGGATGAGGAAAAGGCTGAGTACCCAGCCCCCTGAGCTGGGAGACAGGATGGGGAGCAGAATGAAGTGTCATAATACAAGGGGAAACAATCAGTGACCTGCACTGCTGCTCCACTTTGACACTCACAAGTCTGTGGGGCTGGATGGGACCCACCTGAGGGTGCTGAGGGAGCTGGTGGAAGTGCTCACCGAGACACTTTCAATCATTTATCAGCAGTCCTGGCTAACTGGGGAGGTCCCAATTGACTGGAGGTTAGAAAATGTGACATCCACCTACAAGAAGGGCCAGAAGGAGGATCTGGGGAACCACAGGCCTGTCAGTCTGACCTCAGTGCTGGGGAAGGTACGGAGCAGATCATCTTGAATGCCATCACATGGCACGTACAGGACAACCAGGTGATCAGGCCCAGTCAGTGTGGGTTTATGAAAGGCAGGTTCTGCCTGACTAACTCGCTCTCCTTCTATGACAAGGTGACCCGCTTAGCGGATGAGGGAAAGGCTGTGGGATGTCGCTACCTAGATTTTGATAAAGCCTTTGATGCTGTTTATCACAGCGCTCTCCCAGAGAAACTGGCTGCTCATGGCTCGGAATGGTGCACTCTGTGCTGGATAAAAACCTGGCTGGATGGCCAAGCCTGATGAGTGGTGGTGAATGGAGTTACATCCAGCTGGCAGCCGGTCCCAAGCGGTGTTCCCCAGGGCTCTGTACTGAGGCCAGTCCTGTTTAACAGCTTCATCAATGATCTGGGTGAGGGTATCAAGTGCACATTTGCAGATGACACCAAGCTGGGCAGCAGCGTTGCTCTGCCTGAGGGCAGGAGGCTCTCCAGAGGGGTCTGGGCAGGCTGGACTGATGGGCTGTGGCCAGTTGTATGAGGTTCAACAGGCTGAGTGCCAGGTCCTGCCCTGGGGTCACAACAACCCAACGCAACGCTGCAGGCTTGGGGAAGAGGCTGGGAAGGTGCCTGGTGGAAAAGGACCTGGGGGTGCTGGTTGACAGCAGCTGAACACGAGCCAGCAGTGTGCCCAGGTGGCCAACAGCATCCCGGCTTGTATCTGAAACAGTGTGGCCAGCAGGGCCAGGGCAGTGACCGTCCCCCTGTATTTGTCACTGGTGAGGCTTCACCTCAGATGTTGTGTTCAGGAGAGAGATTGAGATGCTGGGGCACATCCAAAGAGGGACAACAAAGCTGGTGAAGAGCACGAGTCTCACGAGGAGCGGCTGAGCGAGCTGGGGGTGTTCAGCCTGGAGAAAAGGAGGCCCAGAGGGGACCTTATCGCTCTCTACAATTACCTGAAAGGAGGCTGTAGCGAGGTGGGTCAGTCTCTTCTCCCAAGTAAGAAGCAATAGGACAAGATTAAATGAACTCAAGTTGTGCCAGGGGAGGTTTAGACTCTGTATCAGGAAAAATTTCTTCACCGAAAGGGCTGTCAAGCACTGGAACAGGCTGCCCAGGGAAGCAGTTGAGTCATCATCCCTGGAGGTGTTTAAAAGCCGTGTAGGTGTGGCACCTAGGGACATGGTTTGGTGGTGGACTTGGCAGTGCTCGGTTAACAGTTGCACTCAATCATCTTAAAGGTCTTTTCCAATTTGAACGATTCTATGACTTCTGCTGCCTGCGCTGCCAAGGAGCCCCACACAGCTTGAGAGGAGTGCAGGCAAGTTCTGTTTTTAAGCAAGAAGAAACTAATGCCAACTCTCTGGAAATCCTGTCTTCATTCCTGAGCCCTTCTATCTTGCTCTCGTCCCAGAGAAGGATCCACAGGCTCGTCTCAGGGGAGTACCTGCCCTGGTGATTAAGAGAGGTCTCCAGCACTGGGGAGGACATAGGGTTGGAGATATTTCAGTGCCTGTGCTAAAGGCTGGGGACACCATGGAGCATCACTTGGCTCTAGAAGCTGAGGGCTGGCGAGGAGAAGTCCAGTGATGTTGTGTTTCCCCATGAAGCAAGGAATACTGATGGCATGACCAGCTTCAGGCACAGAGGGTAAATAAAGGAGCTGTTAAGCAGCTGTAGCTGTGGACTGGGACGAAAGAAGAGCCCGAGCTGGCCAGCAGCTGTGCTGCTATGGGAGGCATGGGCTGGGGAGCACCCGGCAGGGCTGCTTGGCACGGAGCGGTGCACGGAGCGGTACACGGAGCTGCCCTGCAGCGGGGCCAGGACAGCGGGAAGCAGATGGGGAGAAAAAGAACATTTCCTGGTGTCAGATTTAGCTGGAAAGGAGCCTGCCTTGAATTGACTTCACATGGTACAAAGCAGCAACGGCTCAGAAACAGATCGAAAAATTTGTTCTACTCAAGGCCAGTGCTCCATGTGATGAAGTTACAAGATGGATGTATTTTATTTTGCAACGGCTGCTTTTCCATGGTGCTCTTGGCATGGCGGCCAGTCCTCTCCTCAAAGGAGGCTCTAACCCCCATCCCCAGTCACATCTCCACCCATCCGCCAGCGCAGGGAGACAGTGCAAAGTAGATCCACCATGCCACACCAGACCTCTTCTCTGTTTGGGTGAAAGGAGGCACACAAGGGGAATCTGAAGCAAACAGGGCCCAACACACCAGGCAAAGAACCTGGCTCCCGAGCCCCTCTTGCCTGGGATGCAGAAGCACGCTCCCAGGTCTGCCCAGGTACAGCTCGACATGAGCCAAACTGACCCGGGAGGTCTCTGGGCTGAGGCAGCCCCTTGTCGTACGCCGCAGTTAGCACAAAGCACAGCCTCTGCCGTCGCTGGAGCCTCCCACAGCCCTTTCATCATAGCAGTGGCACCGACAACGAGTTAAACCGCGCTGAGAGCCCAAGTGCTGTGCCAGAGGCTCTGAAGACAGCCACGAGCGTGGCCCCAGCTTTCTGAAGAGAGACGAGGTCTTCCTGCTGTGAAAAACCAGCAGTAATTGCAAACTGGAAAAGCACAAGCAGAGCTAAAAAGCCAGGGAAGAGGGATGGGGGTCAGCCTGAAGCCAAGCTAAAGTGGGTCTTTGCAAATGGTCTGTAGCTCCAGCAAAGGAGCCGGCCAGGCTGGCTGCTCCCAGCGCCCAGCCTGCCTGTGGGGGGGGTCTGGGGTGGATTGGCAGGAACGGACTCCCCCCGGGATGGTGAGGGCAGCAGATCCCTGCCTCCAGCAGATCCCTGCCTCCAGCAGAAGCTCCTGGCTGCTTCTGCTCTGCTCGTCCAGCTGCGGCTGCTGGCGTGGCTGGGTGGGCACGTGGGACCGGGTGCAGCATCCACCACCAAAGCAAAGCCTGCCCAGGCTGGGCACTGCCCGCATCTTGAGAAAGGGCAACGCAAGAGTCCAACCCCTCCTGGCAACAGGAGGAAGGAAGGCAGAGTTTAAAATCGTGGCAGAAACGTTGAAATTCCTCTCGGACAAAGAAGGAACTTGACAAACAGCCCTTATCACCCCCTGGTGCTGCTTATCTCTGCTTCTCACTTGTTTCTTCCGAGATGGAAATAACTGGGCTGTATCAGGGAGCAGCTCCATCACCAGACAATGTGAGGAGCAGGAACACCACAGACCATGCCAGGCCATGCGATGCCTCTGCTGCGCTGCGTAATAAAGGATTTGCATACATTTGTGCACACATTAACATGCAAGGTTTGGAATCCCTCAAAAAGCAACTGTCTGCTCAGCTCGGACGGGGAGTGTAAACGCAAAGGGGCAATTCCCTTCCTGCTTGGCTTAAGACGTATAAGGCAGCCTGACTTTTTCTCAGCATTGTGCCATCATTCTGATTGCAAAGAGGCTTTTAGGTCAGTCATCAGTCAGTAACTCACAAGATTTCTTGGAAACAGGACAAGCTGAGGATTTGGGGCAGCTCATATGACCCCAGAGTCTCTTAACAAGGGTGTCTTAACATCCCTGCCTGTTATCTCATCCCCTCATTTGAGAGCTAATGAGGCATCTTTCCACCCTGAGTGAGCTCCAGCTACACAGACCCATTTCTCCAGACCCCACAGGCAGGATAAACATTCATCTACACTGAAAAATTAACACAGCCTTTCACTGCCACAGAGAGAGCTCAGCAGCTCTTCTCCAGTCTGGGCGCTGCTCTCCTGTTTCATAGATGGGGAAGCTGAGGCACGGGAGCACCCACAGACAGCACCCAGCTGGGGCTTCCCCACCGAATCTCTGATATCAGCTTCATCAGAGGAACCCCAAGCTTCTGTGGTCAAAACAGACAGCAGGAGCCGAAGCTCAGCCTCCTTCTCCAACTTTAACACTGTATTTTGAACAAACCACTCCCAGTAGCCCCAGACAGCTGCTGCCCATGGCCCTCAGTGACAAAGCAGCATCCCTCTGGACAAAATATTTCTGTGACTTCACAGCTCTTCCAGTCACTTCAGCTGGGAAAAAACCTATCGGTGGCAATGAACTGCAAAGACTTTATGCTACCTGGGTTGAAAAGGAAGCGTAGTGAAAGCTTTTATCAGCCCAGCTGGGGTGCAGGAGGCTAAAGGAGGTGAATTAGACACAGGCATGTACAATAGCAGCAATTCAAAGTCTGGGGACAGGGTGCCCTTGATGGCTGGCAAGGACAGCCAAGGGGGAGGGCAGTGCTCACTTCACCCAAGATGCTGTAGGAACAGTTGGCTTAAAAGATCAACATCAGGTGGTAGCAACAGAGCAGGTAGCAGAGTAATGCCAGAAAACCAAGGAAATGATAAATTATCCAGCAACCAAACTACTCCTATTGATGCAACTCTCCCAGATCTCAGTGGCCACAGGGGAGCACGTGCAGCTGTGCATTTCCAGAAAGGTCTGCAGTAGGTGAGGGAACAGAGCATGGAAGAGCTGCAAGCCAGACTCTTCTCCATCTTCCCTTCTCTACCTGCTTGATTTGCTCAAGGCAAGTCAGATTTTCAGTGTTGCTTTATTTTTAATCCCCTCTGACCTCCGCAGTGCCAAGAGCAGCAATTGTGAAGGTATCCAGGGTGGTGTTGAAGCTTTTATTACAAACCCTGTTTCCGCTCCTGGAAAAATTCTCCTCTCTGGCTAAAGTTGTCCATACTCAGTCTCAGGCTGGAGACTAATTTTATTTTTAAGACTCTGTAAAAATCCTTTACTATTGCAAAAGTTATTCTTGCTTAATTAAGAAAAAGAAGAAGACGAAGATGAAAGAAAGAACTATCCCCAGTATTGCCAGTTGCAGCCAAATAGGAGCAAAGGCAGTCTCTAAGGATTTTCCAGTTGGTCTGCCTTCATGGCGAATCAGGACCATCAATTTGAGAAGCGGGTGGAACACCTGCCTGTGGGTCCCCACTGCCCTGTCCCCAAACCACTGCTTCCCCGCAGCACAGCCCTGGGCAGCCCCCAGGCTGCTTCCAGTTTTGCTATCCATGGTCTTAGGCACCACGTAGCAGGCAGCCATCAGTGCAGAAGGCTGTGCTCCTCCCAGATGGGACCAAGAAATTAGGACAAAACATGACACAATGTACAAACCCCCAAATTCCTCACCAGGGCTGTCTTGGTGCCCTCTCAAGCAAATGAGGAACCAGGACCACAGCCCAAAACTGTGGCCAGACCTCTCAGCAATGCCCCAGGACGAATTCAAGCATGACCAACCTCTCCAACCTGTGGCTAAATCACACTGGGGGAGCTGGGGTGCACCACGGGTTATTTTAGGAAGCCCAGGTGCACACCCCAGCACTCTGCAGTGACCACAGGTCCCCAGCTGGTTTCCACTTCTCCTTGTGAGCTGGCTAAGAGCCCCAGGGTGCCTAAACAGCCTCCTGACCTGAACCACGCTGCCAGACTGCTCCCGTGAGCTGCAACCCCTGACACAGACCATGAAAACTCTGATGCATAAAGATGAGATGGTTAAATTCCAGGATATTAATAACTCAACAGTTCTCAGAGGAACTCCCTGTTTGGAGCTCTCAAGATATTTTGCAGAAGACGCAATTACTTTTTTTTTTGTAATAGAGGTTAGGCAGAGGTAGGCAAAGTGCTATACCCATGTAAGCTGCAGATTGAGCAAGCGGGAAGAGGAAAAATCAGGTGCCATGAGCCCCAGCCTGTTGCCCAGCCATGCCACCAGGAGAAAAGGTGTCCAACAGGCGGCTCTTCACATCCAAGGTGACGGAGGCAGCCTGCCAGCTCACAGGCTGACCACTCGTCTCAGCATATTTATGTTGGGTTGGCTTTCTTACCCCCCCTAAAGGCGCACCTCTTAGCATACAGAAACAATAACAACCACGTATTTGTCCCCGGTCACCAGGAAGAAATGCAAAGCACTATTTGCTAAGTGGAAGAGAAGAACAGGCTCAGTAACAGCAACAACAACCCCAGAGCTGGTGGGCAAACAACACTCAAGCCAATTTCATGATTCTGGAAGGCAGCGGGAGCCACAGGATGGTCAGACCCAGGAGCTGTGGGCGCTGGAGAGGGGCTTGGTGTCCCCTGTTGTTGGCAGGACAACCCCAAGCCCAAGGCCCCAAGAGCCGGTGGGGATGGAGCAGGGGAGGCAGCAGCGGGACCTTCGCCAAATTCTGCCCCTGGGCTGAGCTCAGCAGGGCTCCCCACCCCAGAGCCAGCATGTGCCTGTGCTGCAAAGCCCCTGTCCTACCCCACGAGTTATCTTGTCAGATTTTAATTACACCACTTGGTGGCTTTTCAGCCTAACAAGACTCAGAGCTGTATCCCAGGGGGGTTCTTTCTGCTCCTTAACTGAACCTGGGGTTCTAGCAAGACTGGGGCTCTCCCTCTGGATCTAGGACCAGCTCTTCACGAAGAAGCCTGTCGCCGCTTAGCATGTGGGACCTCACTGTCTTCTCAAGTTTGCATAACCCTGGTCTCTTCACAGGCAGAATTTATCTTCCTGCCCCTCTCTCCCCTGCCGCTGTTCCAGGCTTGCTGCCCATCTCTCCAGCCCCGGTCGGTCTGTCAGTCTCATGACAGACGGGCTGAGCTAAGCGGGTTCCCAGCGATCTGCCCGGGGGCTGTAAGTGCTATTTTAACGGACTTCACCAGTCTGCGTTTGCAGCATGACAAGCAGAAACCACAGGAAGCAGTAAACACGCTGCAATTCCAGCATCTCCCAGGCCATAATATGTCCTAAAGGAAAAAACCTGGCCAACGGGCAGAACGCTCAGAAGCAGGATGAGCTTGGTTGAAAATTATTCGGTTGAAAATTATTTGAGCTCGGTTGAAAATTGTGCCGGCTGAGCCTGAGCAAGTCTGGCAACAGCAAGTGTGCAAGGCTGGGTCATTTTGTTAAGCTGGTAGAAACCATGCAATGGGAGAAGCTTAAAATACGAGGCAAAATATAATCTTGTTAGCTGCAGATAGTTTTACTTTACAAATCTTTATCACAGGCTCAAGCTGGCACCCTTATAAATACGGTGTTTTATCTCGGTGACGCGAGACATGTAAGTGCTCCCACAGTAGGTGAAATAATTGCCGAATAAAAATAAGTCAGATAAGTTAAAAGATAAGAGAGCTAAAACTGAAAGGATGACACTGCATCTGGTGCGAATAATTATTTTGGCATTATTCTGTCCAGCGCTAATCCTCAACAGCTCGAAAAGATTCAATCAGTGTTTAGCACTGCCAAGGAATCATGGCTACAAAACAAAGAGTAACTGGATTAAAATCTTTCTACGGTCACAGGTCATGTCTGTGTCACATCTGCTTAAAATGTTCCTTCAAGGAACAAGGAAAAAAGGAAATTTGACTTGAAAAGATTGCACCACAAAACATAACCCCCAGGTTGCAGTTCTAGGTTGGTTTATAGTTAGGCATTCTGCCATGAAACAGAAGGATGCAGAAAGATTATTACTTTAAAACTCTCTTTCCTCAGGAATGCAAAACCACCACAATAAACATCTGCACAGTGATGTCCTCATCCAGAACACCAGCCTGCACGCAGTCTGTTCAGAAAATACCCAGAGAACCCAGGCTTCCAGAAGCTGCATTTACCCAAGCAATAAAATTAGCATGGCGAGATGAGGATTTTTTTAATACTCATGGCTATTTAGAGCCAGTTGAGCCTTCCTGATTATTTCTAAAATGAAAAATCCATTACAGTGGCATCAGCGTTTCTCCCTGACTTCCTGCAGCTGCAGAAATGCAATTTAACCATTAACATTTTACATCCATAAACAACGAGAACAGCAAAGGCTGGGAAAAAAAAATGTGCAGCCCCCTCACAGATCACCACCAACAGCACGTAGAGCAAAGTTAGCACGCAGCTACGTGCATCCACGGAATGCTGCTTATTCCTTCTCCTCCTCCCTCTCTTCTACTTTCTATCCGTCCTAAGAATGCACAACAACTTTGAAGTTGCTGGCAAAAGACAGTTTCTTACCTGTTCCTGCTGACAGTGACAGTGCAGGAGGGAAAAATCCAGCGGGATGCTGAGCTGTCCTAGTTACGCCGATCGCCTTTCGGCTGGTGGGCTGCTCCCAGGACCAGCCCAAGCACCGCAGTGCCATAAAGCATCCCGCACTCCCCCGGCGCAGCCCACCACCCCGCCGCACGCAGCCAGGGGCTGCCACCAGACGGGCTTTTGTCGGAGCCTTTCAGAGGAGGCACGCACCGACCGCGGCACGGCTCCGAAGGAAACCTGCCGTGGAAAAACATGCCATTCCTGCCCCGCGTCTTAAGCTTTGCCTTAAACTGCCTCGCTCTGCAATCCAGCTCCGGAGGGTGCCCCCCGCTCTGCTCCCAATCCAAATGAATCCAGCAGCTCCCCCCTCCAGCCCGCCTTTCGCTAAATGACCCTTTGAGGTGGCAAGAGGATGTCCAATTTGCTCTCCGAGCGCAAGGCATTAACGAGGAGAGATGCAGCCCATGGAGAATAATTGCTGGCGCGGGAGCGACGCGGGGCTCTGCTGTTGCATTGCTCTCCTCTCCTGCATGCTAATGAGCAATGATGTCAGCAAGCCAAAGTCACCGCATCCGGACCGCGGCCGGCCACCCTCCCGTTTATTTACAAGGAAATCAGCCTGCTCTTAGAAATCAATAAATCCTCTAGGCTGCTTGGGGGG
>JAVJGJ010000047.1:16302103-16312898 GCA_035590215.1 Microhierax caerulescens
TGTGCGTGTTTCAAAGAGTTGGCTCCGCACCAGCAGCCCAAATTGAATGGTGTGAAGACACTAATTATCCTTCCACAACTATCATCTTATTAGAAGCTGACCGAATCTCAACTTGCTGTCAAACTTAAGGCACCGCTCTTCTTAGGTACGCAGGCTATTAAAGCAATGATCCGCCGGCTCTCAGCGACGTATCATTTTTCTCCTGGCTTTCAATGCCCTCTTAATTATTTTCTGCAGTCATTTGCTACGATTCCCCACTGGTTTTTAGACATAGCATGTTTGTGCACCAGCAGGGCTAAATATTCTGGGAAATACAAGTTATGAGCGTGGCATTTTGGTTACCGCATATTTTAATACATTTTCTTTCATACAGCCCCGAGAGAGGCACGATTCGCACATTTTATGTGTATCTCAGGTGAGTACTGTGAGCCCCAGGAATAGAGCACCCCAACAGTGATACCATCACCTCCTTCCCCTGTGTTTTCCTCCCTTTGGAAAAGAAAAGAAAATGCAGAGAAGGAGCTTTGCTGCCAAATCTCTTCTGCTGGTCCTAAAGCTCATTGCTTGGGAATTAGGTGATCACAAACAAATCTCTAAAGCAAGTCAACAGGAGGAGAGCATACTTCTTAGCTCCTGCATCTGCAAAAAGTGAGTGAAATTCAAAAACCTAGTTTTTGTGGACTTCAAAAAATACAGAAAGCAAATGAAACATGCCCAGTATACTGCTTTTGTAGCACGCTCCTGACTTTTGAGGCCTGAATCCGGATTTCAGAGCCCTTGATTCTGGCAACATTAGCGATGTTTACAGAACACAGAAGGATGCAAAAACTACAGCTGCGAGTCTTTCTGCAGTCTCAAATGCCTTGAATTATTATTATTAAGCCTCATAAATTAGGTTTCATTATATGGAATTACACTCAAAATCTCAAGGGGGACCTTCAGCTGGGACAAACTAGCCCAGCTCCCCCTTGGAGCCACCCCAGCTTCCCCTGGCCAGGTGGGATGGAGCGAGAACATGTGGAGATCTCTTCTAGCTCAGACAACTTCAGAAGAAAGAAAATATTCAGGGTTGTTGATAAAAAATTTGAACACTTACAGTTCCTTTTTTAATTATTTCTTTCCCTCCCCCCACCCCTTATTTTTAATTCAATCTGCACCTGTAAGTCCAAGAGCTGAGCACGGACCCTGTTACCCCATCTAGCCAGGTCAGACCTTCCTTCCATGGAAGAAGGAGCAGCATCACCTCCACTTCTGCTGGGCATGGCTGCAGCTCCAAGAAGGGTCTCCTTCAATTCCTCCAACTACACAGAGCAACAAAACTTCTACGAAAAATAATCCCCTGACTCTTCAGCTTCCTCGACTGGCAAATTTTGCCCCTTCCAGCTTGCATCTGCTGTGGGCAGGCTGTCAGCTCACCTCTCTATGACGTGCCACGGCCCAGAGATGAAGTATTTTTCTTCTTGAACTGAGAACATGTTAATTACAATGCAAAGAAAATGAGACAAAACTGAACATGGCAAAAGCAAATAAAGAAGCCTGGTTATAAAATGATGCTGTTGACAGAAATGCTGTAAAGCAGAAATTACTTGTGTTTACTGTAACGATCTTCCCTGGAAATGTGTTGCTAAAAGCAGGCGGCAGTGACTGGGGGCTGCAACTGGCACAAAGAATACGTCCTGCTCCATACGGCGGGTCCTGTGGGTGCTCATTTTCATCAAACCCATGAGTAAAACACCTGACTATCTGCATGAATTGTCAAGGAGCAAAGGTCCTTCAGCTACAAACACTTGGGAGCAAAGTGTCTGTTAGTGCTCCAAGTGCCACTTGGGCAGGACCACCAGCTGGCCCCTTGCTCAGGGGAAAGGTCAGCAGGGCACAAGCCCAGGTGTCCAACCCCGCTTCTTGTATGATGTGCTCTGTGTAACTCCATCCACAGCAGCTTCGATAACCCAGCACCAGCCTGGCACGATCCCACCACAGGGTGTATGATGGCGTCATCCCCGTGCAACCAAGCATCCTACAGCAAAGGTGAGTTCTGCTTGGCTGTCTTGGCCAACTGGACCACCCCCAAGAAAGGGATCACACCAGAAATTGCAAACTTTTAAGTACAAGTTAATTCACAAAGATAAAATGGGAGTGAGAATCATGAGAAGATGTAAAAGGTCAGTAAGACCAACACTTATAACATCTCAGCTGCATGACTAGCTATGAGCAGAAGCGCTTGTCTCTCCAAACAGCATGTATAATCATCATTGCTCCTCACAGGCTTATTCCGGCCCTTGCAAACCTAAATAGCCACAACATCCAACAAACAGCCTCGTCCGAGACAAGAAATCAGATTAGAAGCTGCCACATTTGGACACACAAGTGTCTTAGGAAAGTGGAAACGAGCCTTCCTGCTTTGAAAGCTGCCAGTTCACTGGCAACTGCTCCACATTACCATTACCTACGGCGAGGCTTGTGAAAAGGTCATGTGTTGGAGTGACTCCAGAAGGCACGCAAGAGTTCTTGACGGATTCTGCATATTATGCAGTTGAAATGGGTGTTTCATTAAGCTGCAAGGAGAATACCGAGCTGGTGGAGCACATTATCAAAGGTCATGTGAAGGACTTGCACCATTACGGGGATGGATGCTAACAACTGCCAGCCATAAGCAAATGACCAGAAGTAAAACCTCAGCTACAGAAATAAAGAGCACGAAGCCCCCGCTTAGGTGCAGAGGTGTGAGATGGACAACTCTGCTTGTAAACGTAGCCACGTCTTTTCTGCTCTTTGCTGCTGGGTTTAAAGGTAACCTTTAAGCTTTCTGCCATTTGCACAAACTCATACCTACGGCTCATTTAACAAATCATTGTAAGAGCCCATGTTTCATAAACGCTGTATTTTATCCCCTTGGTGTATCGATCAGCTGCCAGTCAATAGGGCTCCACGTGACACTGCTGTCTCTCCCGATGACAACGAGCTGCGCGGCACAGCCACACGCAGCGACAGCAGACTAGTGCCCTCCAGGTCACCAGGCTACTAACCTGATGAATGTCAGATCGAGTCGCCCTTCTGAATTATTTAGTGAGCATCCTCTGCTGCCGTGTGCCAGGGCAGAGCACAGCGCTGCCACTATGGGATGTCACAGAGGCTCCAGCCTCTGCCACCCTGAAATGCTGCCTGTGGGGGTGAAGGCTGACTGCCACCACGTGCACCACCACCCTGTCTGGGCTCACTGGGATGGCAGGTCCCCCTGCCATCACCGAGCCCACCCTGGCTCACAGCAACAGATCACTTTCCCATCACACTTTCTAGCCACAGAAATGCAGAAATGGGTACTTACCGTGGGTTTTCCCCCTTCGGTCCCACACTTGACCCTGTACTTTGCAGAGCAACCTCCACTGGCTGAGCCAGCCCTCCCACCCCAGTGCCAGGACGGGATGTGTCCTGCGGTCCCCGGCCTGGGGGACAGCCAGAGCGATGCTCCCCTGGCCATGGGGCAGCGATACCCAGCAGAGTGAGAGGCTGGGGAGGGCATGGCTTTGCAAAGACCAGAAGGGAAAGGCAAGGTGATCGCAAAAAGCTGTTCGCAGTGAACAGGGAGGGGGCAAAACCCTACATGGCGGGGTCTGGCCCCACTGCCCCTGGCTAAATGCCTGGGGCACACAAAGGGATATGCCCAAGGTATGGGGAAGGCTTCTTGGAGAGCTCCAGTTGTGAAATACAGGTCATGACTTTAAATTAAGTTCTCTTTTTTCTTCTTTTTTTGCTTATTCTTTTCAAGCAAGGCAGCAGACCCTCCCCATATCTCTCAATGCCAGAAGCAGGGATGTCTTATCTCAAATAAAAACGGGATGGAGGGAGGGACGGAGAGACCAACATCAGATGCAGATCTTTAATCCCAAAAACTTGGGCTCCTCCACTTTTCCTCGAGGCTGCCATTTGTACTTTCACACAGCTGCTGCGCAACCCAGACCTGCTCCTCCTGCTGTCACCGCTGCTGCGTTCCACTCATTTTCGGCACAGCCACGGATAAGGATCTGTGCTGTCAGTCTGCAAGCAGGAATTTAGTTTTTAAACACCCTTGAGCCCAGCAGCAGCTGACAGAGAAGGGGAGGTACAGCCCATATGCACTGCAGATGATTTTAGACACAATTTTCTGTATTTTCTACCAATTCACCCAGCAAGACAGGCCTGACCCTCACTGGCACCCTCCGGTGCGCAGGCAGAGTTGGGTGGTGAGGCTGCAGCTGTGAGCACACCCTGTGCCACTCATGTCCTTGGCCAGCGCTGAGCCATGAGAACGCAGGGGTGACACCGTGGGAGGACCCGGCACACGCTGCTGGTGCTCCCACCCGAGCATCGCTGCCCTGCACCCTGTCCCCCCATGACAAGGCACCCCAAAATGACCCTCACCCATCACACCCCCCGGCTCACAGACTGATGCCGCACGTTCTGGTGCAACACGCAGGGCACGCTGCAGATAGCATTTCAATCAATCACTATCTCTTTCTCTCTCTCTTTTTTTTTTCTTCTTTTTTTTTTTTTTTTTAAAAAAAATCACCTTAACCCAAGAAGCTTCAGAGAGCTTAACAACAATAAGGCTTTTCATAGCCTCCGGGTTTAACTCAGCAGTACTATGTTTTTCACTTTTGTACACTGAAATCAAATCTGTAACTGAAGTGAACAACAATCTAGATGCTCATGTGGTTTTCTCCCCTTTGCTAGCCTGATAGTATTCTAATCTGAAGACTTTTTAATAGTGTCCTTTAATGATGTCTACAAAAGCCTCATTAAAGCACTGTATTGTAATTTAAGCTAAATAAACTCAACAGTTATTTTTTTTAATGACATATTTTTCTTGGGGCCTTTCCATGAACAATAAAACATTCACTGAAAATATCTTACAAAGGAAACACATAAATCTTCAGCTTATCTGGTGGTATGTTTTCCAAAGATTTAAACCTTTGATCAGCAACAAATTAATTTTCCATTTACACAAAATAGAAGACGTATTTTCAGGATAAGCAACTAACCCTGCAAGTCTGCATTAACATGTGCCTTGGCAGCAGCTCAGGACTCCCTTGCTGCCGCCCTTCTCGCTGCCTGACGCTGTCAGGGCCGCTGTCATGTTAGACGATTTTTATTTTATTTTTTGGCTTCAAACCTGTCTAACAGGGTGATTTGGGTCAGTAGTTATGCCCTGAGGATTTCTTGCTTTTGCTCACAGAGCTCCCCTCTGCACTATCCATGCACAACCTGGTCCCCCCCAGCAAAAAGCTGTGCATCCCCCAGGACCAGGGCATGGTGCTCGACTGTCTCCGTGCTCAGAGGCAAGTCTTGAGCCAGCCCAGAGTCCTGGTCAAGCAACACAAGTTGCTCTAGGGAGTCTAGGTAAACACAAGTTTATCTCTAGGGAGGTAAAAACCGGACCGTGCACATCTTCTCTGGATGCCAGCAGGGTTTTGGTGCTTCCCTCACCCTGGCCCGGCACCGCACGAGCCCCTGCTCCAAGCCAGGCACCGCAGGCAGCTCCCAGGGCTGCACAAACCTGCATCCAAGCCCCTCAGGAGCCACCGATGGTTTCACCTGGCCACGTTTCTGCTCCTTCCCAGGAGAGACATGGCTGTCTGCTCTTCGCCAACTAAGAGAAAAG
The DNA here is from genome assembly GCA_035590215.1 of Microhierax caerulescens. Taxonomy (NCBI): domain Eukaryota; kingdom Metazoa; phylum Chordata; class Aves; order Falconiformes; family Falconidae; genus Microhierax; species Microhierax caerulescens. The sequence goes on from JAVJGJ010000047.1 coordinate 16,307,742, forward strand.
ACCTACTTGCTGCTTGCTTGCAAACTGTGTTAAATAAATACACAGGGAGGTGGCAACTCCAGCACATTTTTGGATCCAGCTGATGCTCGCTAACATGTCTGGGAGGAAATCACGCACGCTGGGTCATGAACAGAAACGGGCTTTCGTGATGCCTTTGAGTCTTAAATTTCCCAGTGTATTTACCAACGCAGGGAGAGTGGTCATGGTCAGGAACACACCTGGCTCCTCACCTCCTAACTGCTCACTAGGAAGAAAGGTGCCAAAACAGGTTTTTATTCCGTACCTGAGAGCATGAAGTAGACCCAGATGATATAGAACCAGCTAGAGCAAGGTGATGGACTGGCACGCGTTGTTTCCACCCACCCCAGATTCTACTCATTGCAAGACTTCTACAGTCTAGCTAACCTTGACTTTAAATTAAAAAAACCCAACCCAACAATCGAACTAATAAAATTATGAAAAGTGTTATCTCGACTTAAGCCTGGGTGTTTTCCTGGCTGCCTGGAGTGCACGGAGGGGGTCAGCGTGTTTGAGGCTCCGGCGAGGTTTGCAGCCTGGCTGTCCTGTCCCACCGGCTGTAGCGGGATGGAGCTCCAGCACCCCTGAGACAGCCTGGCACTGCACACAAATGACAAGAGCTGTTTGCTATTCCTCCCTTTGTTTTAATTAGTAATAACAATTTGTTATCGTGGCTTGACATTTGTTCATACTTAGGAATAAATTGCTTCCTTGAATGATATGCCGAGATTACAACGGGCTTTCTGTGTTTGTGTTGGTTTTAGTCGTTCATAACAAACCATGAAATTCATTACTCTTGCCACAAGCACCCATGAGATGTGCCAACCAGGGTATGATTTATACACAGCTCGACTCATGGAAATTAAAAGGTTTTAACGTTGCCTGCGAGAAGTCAAGGGTTTTAAATTTTGAATACAGCTAAATTATATAAAAAAATAATCCCAGGCTCAAGCTACTGCATTGTTTTATCTGCCTAAGGAGCCTAAACATGAAAGCTTGGGTAAAAATTGTTCGCTAAGTATTAATTAATTTAAGTGTATAATTTGAACAGCCTTTTTAGTGATAAGCCTTCTGGCCTGCAAGTTACTTCATTTCTCATCTTTTTTTAACTGCTTGGAAGCAGTATAAAGGAAGATATTTAACAGCAAAACTTCTCTGCTACAATATAATTCGGCAAAACGGTCCCTGAAAGAAATGACTGGAAAACAGCCTGCGCCTCACCATCCTTAATGGGAAAGGGCTGTCAGTCAAACCCGAGTCCCATTTCTCCATGCCATGTCAAGCCTTGTACATCAAACCCAATATACAAATTGCCAGCCCCATCAAGATCATTAGAGCCGCTCAGCCCGCGCGGGAAAGGTCAGCACATCGCCAGCTGACGGCTGCCTGCTCCAAACGCAGCATCAATCACCGCCCTCATCAAAGGCGGCCACGGTGTGCAGCTGGAAACCGCATCCCTTCCTCGCACAACCTGTCATCCTCGAAACCCGCTTCCCTTGTTCTAAAACACAGTCATGCTTTTATCTTACCGTGATCTATAAGGAAATGCAACTAAATCGCCTGCCGTAGGAACAGGGGAGGATCAGGACCCACGGGGAGGGATGAAGACCGTATCAGGAAAGGGTCAGCCAGTAGCATGGTCCCTGACCCCAGCGCCGGCTCGCTCCTCTGTGTGTCCCAGCCTGTCCCCACTCTCCGGGATGGGTCCTGTACAGGCAGCATCCCAGCAGCATCCCTCCTGGCTGCACAAGCCCCAGCCCGCGTGCCTTGTCTCTAGCGAAGGGTCGAAGCCACCCCGCAAGGAGATGCTGGTTGCTGCCAGCGTAGCCACGCCAAGGCACAGCTCCGCAGATGTCCCCAGCCAGGGGACTTCAGGTGTGCCCCACACTTGCAGAGACACCAGCATCACTCTGCTGGGTTGCTGCTGCTCTCCACCAGCCTGAGGCTCAGGTGTGGTGCTCTCAGTGCGAGCCCACGAGGGCACCCTGCCCACAGCTCAAGCACCAGGAGGGGTGGAGAAACCCAGTCGCTCACAATTACCAGGGGCACTATCGAATGCTATTGCTGTCAGCCATTGCTTGCTAAACAAGCTAAAAACCACAGGCCATTTCTTTCTCTTTTTTCCCCTACCACGCTGTGCTGCATGCAGCATTATCTTCAAAGGGTGAAGCAAACATGTTTGCTAAACATAAGCAGACTAAATACATCAGCCTTTTAGAAGCAATTATTGCTGCTAGAGATTAGCGAGTCCCATTGTTTCATGGTTCAGAAAGCATTTTGCTAGCTGCTTTGGAGCAGGCTGTTCTTCAAAGCAAGTGCCCTGTGACAAGGAGTAACCCCTCCCCAGCGAAATAAAAACCAGGTGGGCATCCAATGGAGCAGTGCTTTCTTTTTGCTGAGAATTTTAATTTACAGTGTCTCCTTGCAACTAAAGAACAGCAATTTGGGGGGCAGCTCAGCTGCTGCCAGGGGGTGTACCAAGGGCTGGGTCAGGCAGGCTCCCATGGCAGAGGGGCGAAGGCATTTCTGGAAAACAGTGGATGGGGTTAGACCTGAGAACCTTTCTGCAGCATCGGAGGGGATTGCTCTGACCAGTATTTAGACTGGCTGCACAGCTACAGGGCAAAAAACAAAATACGAAGGAAAAAAGGCAACAAAGCAAGTGCTGGACATTGTCCTCTTCCCTCCATCCCAAAAAGGTTGGGATGCTCCAGACCAGGGTGGCTCATCCAGCTGAGATCCTTAGAAATATAGAATTGCAGAGTCAGGGCAACATCTCATCTTCCCATGGCCTTATTTCAGGGCAAAGAGCCCAATCCCCCAAATTCCTTCTCTGTGCAGTGATCATTCCCTCGAATCCGTGTGGGGAAGCGGAGGGGAAGTGCAGTCGGGATCCCTGCAGTACTAAACACTTCAAACCCGCATCTCAAAAAGATGAGCAACCATGGATGGCCAAACAGACAGATGCAGGGAAGAAGAAGGGAAGCTCACAATACCAGCGAGACTATTATAATTAGTGTAATAAGCAGCAATCACAGCTCAACAGCTGCCTTCCCCTTCCCGAGCGTCTGCTCCATGCACCAGCACAGACCCATAGCCAAGAAAGATTTTGACACTTGCTGTACTCTGACTATCTCTGCTCTGAAAAAAGTTTTGACTTTGGTAAAGTTTTCATTCTATGACGGATGCAGAGGAGAGCACCTTCCTGCTTTCCCAGACTTTCCACCATCACCTGAGCAAGCAGCACCCTGTGCTTAGAGAAGGGGCACGAAGCTGGGTTTAATTTTGATGTCAACTACGATTCAGCATGTGGCTTTGAACAAAACTTCATCACCTCCACACTGAGGCAAACCTGCCATACTCAACTTTCTGAAGTCCCTAGAGCCTCAGAGACAAGCCATTCTACCAAAAATGACAAAACACGACAAAAATAATTTACGGTGGGCATATATATCCATCCTCCTCTGACGGGCACATGTCCAACATCCTTCTCTGAAGCATCTCTAAGATAAATTCCTTTGAAACACGCTTGTCCTCACCCATGCCACGTTTGCAAAAAGTTGGCAGTGAGCACACAGCACAGAAAAATTGCTCTGCAGCTCACCAAAAGCCAAAGCAGCCCTGGTTTAACGGAAGGAGACTTCCTGATAGAAGAATATTTTAAAGGATTGGAAAGCAGATACGGTGATATAACTGGAGTGCAATGATTTTTTTTTTTTTTTTTTTTATACTAACCGTTAATTGATTTGGAAACACTGAAAACGGTGGAGAAGTTATGGGGTAGATGCTCATTTGTTGGGAATTTAAGTGAAAACGCTGCCTGTTGGCAGCTCACCAGCAGAGCCCGTGCTGCCTGCACAGGAGCCAGGCACCTCACCGTGCCACAACGCCTGCCCTGCGCTGCTCCTGGTTGCGGCCAGAGCTTGGAATAGCCAACACCAGATGTGCCTGCTGCTCCACTTCAGATTCGTGCCATGTGCTATGAAACACAAGTGAGCCTCCTCTAGGTTTCTGGGGAGCTGAGGACTAAGGTCTCCCAACACCCTCATCAAACAACTGCCTGCTGCTGCTCCTCTCCTTTTGGGGAGCCTGCTGCAAGGGAAAAGTGTGACCTGCTTTACCTGTGCTGCTCCACCACCCTCACCCCTAACCACCAGTTTAGGGGCTGGATCATCATCCACAGCCAGTACAGGGGTTGCAAAGTTGCTTATGTGAGAGGCTATGGGCCCTAAATAGCAAAATATCCCGTGGCTTAGACGCAGACTAATTCTGAACCATTTCTGGTGCTCACGCTCCAGGAGTGATTGCTCTTCTTGCTTCCCTTCTGCTACCCCTTGATCTAACAGAGCTGGTCAAGAGAAGTCAGATGCTCAGGATAACTGGATATGTTGGCAGTAGTTAAGGATTCAGCTCCCACTGATTTTTAGTGGGTGTTAGACACTGAGAAAGTGCCTACTGTGAAGATGCTCGGAGGTGTGAGCTCCAAGCTCTCCATGCAAGCAACCCTTTCCTACAGTGCTTAAGAAAATGAAGCATGGAGACAACAAATATCAATCTTGGGAAGCAGAGAATATTTACATTGAGGAAATTTAACCCCCTGTGACGAAAGAAGTCCCAGCCAGGCTGGGCAGGAGAGTTTAGGAGCAACTGCAAACAGGCAGTGATGTGCTGGAACAAGGATGCCAACAAACACTGCACCAAAGGGTTGAAAAACATGATGCGTGACACCAGAACAAAGATTTCTTTAATTTCCTAGTGCAAAGAAACACATTTGTACTTCCCTGACATGCAGCACATCAAAGCAACAAGAGGAGCTGTGACACTGATCCTCCCCAGCTCCCGGCTGGGACCCAGCTCATCACGTGGACCAGCCACAGCAGCTCCCACACAGCCCCTTCCCCGTCAGCCCACCCTACCGACCAGTTACACGGCCAAAAGGTAAGCAAGTTAACCAAAGCCATGCACATGGGGTGCTACAAGGCATGGCTTTATGCAGAGTGACAAAACATGACACACCAGAGACTGAGTTGCAGTGAGTGGCACTGCCTGCTGCATGCCACGCTGCTCTCGTGGCTGTCACCGGGAGCTGCAGGGCTCCTTTCTCATGCACGGAGGGGGGGGGGGGGGGGGGGGGGGGGG
>JAVJGJ010000047.1:16312998-16341727 GCA_035590215.1 Microhierax caerulescens
GGGGGGGGCAGGTATCAGAAAGCAAAGAGCATAGGTACGGTCGAGCCTCTCCCTTGCCACTCTGCTGCAAGGTGCCAGTGGAAATTAATGGGGCTTTCAATACATTAATGGATTGCAGAGACATCCACAGTGAATTTACTACCTAATTAGTCAAGATTAGCATTTATTTTATCCAATATGCATTCAGGTAACAGAGGTAGATCTGTTACAACTGTGTAAGCCCCTTTTGCACTTAAGAAGTAGGACAAAACTGTCTCCCAGAGACAGTAATACCAAGACAAAGTGCCCGTGGGTGCAGCCTGAGCTGGGCTCATCACTTGTGGTGGCTAATGGCGTGGGGCAGGGCCAGCATCACAGAATCACTTAGGTTGGAAAAGACCTTTAAGATCAAGTCCAACCGTTAACTCAGGACTGACGAGTCCACTACTAAACCATGTCCCTAAGTACCACGTCTAGCACCACAGACCTTTAGCCCCAAATCTAGCAGACCTGTGCAACCAGTACAGCCTTTGGCACAAGCCTGAGCCCAGCCTCGGGCTCACACTACTGATCTAGAACAAGGTATCCTGAAATCTGACACAAGACCCTATCTCATCTCAAAGGAATATTTAATCAGGCTGCTATTGCTTCAGACTGTCCACTTATGCTGTGGGAAGTTGAACATCCTTTACCGTGATCCTGTATCTGAGGATGCCACGGCTGGCAAATAAACATATTTCAACCATTTAAGTAGCTCCACTTAACAAACGTAAGAAACAATTTAGATTTATAGCACCAGAGTAATTTGATACCTTCTATGCTGTTAATGAAGCAAGCATTAATACTATTTTATCATCAGTTGCAATCTTCCTGGCATCGTTTCACGCCCACAGATAACTCACTCCATAACTCAGTACTTTCAATGTGTGTTGGACAAGACCCCCAGCCGATTTCCAGCACCCTGAGAACTCAATCTCCACTAATCCCAGCCCTTTCCAGCAACTCAGACTTGAGCAATCTAAAAAGAAGACACATGAATTCACTTAGTCTTATCTCTCTAATTGCCTGCCTGCAAGTCAGGGGTCCCGTGTCAGCCACTTGCACTCACATAAGACACGGCAGTCTGAAAAAATCAGACCTAAAATATTTACTGTGAGCATTTTCAGAACTGTAAGTGAAACTGATTAAACGCTGCTCTACTACTGCAACTCCAAATGCAATGCCTGCAACGAGGAATACACCGAGGTAACAAAGCAAGCGTTCATGCCTGTCCTGTGCTGCAGCTCTTTCCAGGTCTGTGGCTGTGTAACACAGACTCCAATTCTCTCGATGGCTTTTTCGTACTGCCCAGTGCCAACACAGTGGAAATGTTAATGAATACCATGCCATAAATATTTAATGCACATTTTCCTGTGAGTCCTGCTGCGATTTAATAGCCACCTCATTACCCAGGCCCATCTTTCTTTCATTTTTATCTTTGCACAAAATACCAAGAGTTGGAACGATACCCATGCGATCGAGCCACTGGAAACATCACTGCATAAACCAATACAAACAGGGCAAAATCCATACACAAGCTTTCCAGGAATGTAAAGCAAAATCTAACCCTGTCAGAGCAAATATTTAATCGCAGCTACCTCTTCCCAGGATGTGCAGAGAACAAAGAGCAGAGGGGACAAGCCAGCGATATACTTCACTTTTGAGTGCAGTTATTTGTTGGGTTTTGTTATCTTTTGCCACCACATTTGGAGGTCCTGGCCACAACGGGGGCCAACTGCACATAGCATCTGGACACGGGCATCCCTGGGTATCACTGTGGGGCCAGCTCTGCTCAGACACCAACCACCGAACTGCTCCAACAGGAGCTCTGCTGCTCTCCCCGCTCTGAAACTGGGAGGATGTTCATGGTTTGTCCAAGGTTGCACAAGCAATCCAGGACAGATGTCGAATGTGGATGGATCACCCAGAGGTGTCACCATCGCTGCTCTGGAGTTGCTACACCTGTGATGCTCATCCATGGTGTCCAAAGCACAGCTGACCACAAGATCCACCATGCTTGCATTCACAACGTCATGATAATCATTTAGGAATCATGACAGAGAAATACTAGGATATTGTTTTCTGGACCATTAGAATTGATACGTTTGAGTCTTTCCCACCAACCCTGAGCTCAAAAGCTCTTTTTCAAACCAAACTGAAAGCTGCAGTCCTCCTGGGATCTCCCACGACCACAAGAGTAATGCCGAGCGCCCAGAGTCAGCCAACTCAGGGCTGGCAGCACTGGGTATGGGGTCTGTGCACGCTGCCAAACACAACACATGCGATTTCCAGTGCTGCTGTCCAAGCACGTCCCGGCTGGAGCGAGCACCAGCGCTGGATACACGCTTTGTGCCGCTCCCCGCAGCTCTGCATCATGGGGAGATGCTCTGGCTTTCACATGGGCCATGGGAAAAGTGTCTTCTGAGAGAGGAAAGTCATACAGTCCAAAATCATGCTAAACTGCTAAAAATATAAATGACTCAAAGGAATAAAGCTTGTGTATGTCAGAACTTCTGGTAATTCCTCTCAAATGCATGATTTTTTGGCACAGATGCTAAAATGTAAGTGGAGGGCAAGCATTTAGCTCTGTTTTAGCTGGGAGAGTCCCAGCTTCTGTCTCTCCAGTTTATATATGGCAGCAGGCTCATTACACAATACGTGTTTCAGCGAGTTCTGCATCAGGGAGGGTGTGAAGCTCAGGCTAACGAGGGGGATATCATTAAGAGTAATAAACAGTACAAAAGCATGAACAAATAGGCTTGTCTGAAGCAGGGGCAGCTGCTACACGTATCACAGAGTTGCAAAAGCGAAAAACTGGGAGTCTACTTCGAGACAAGGGAGAGGGCAACAAACAGTGGAGCATGGGCAATACTGGTGAAGAACCAGTGCCAACTGGTGAGACAGCTTTTGCAGTGCTATGCACAGACACTGGGTGCTCAGTGTAGTGCCATATGCTAACACATGGGCAATTTAGAGGGTACTGGAGATTAAAAAATGCGTTTTCTCCTCCAGAACTGGCACTGAGACACTACCCCAGCCCCAGCCTCCATAACACACAAAGAGCGCATTCAGAAGACCACTTCAACATATTTTGTCTGTGTAACACCGATGCCAAAAATAAACGTACATCTATACTGTCTCATTTAAAATTGCTGCTGCCAGGACAGCCAGCCCCTGGGAAGCACCAAGACCCATCTCAGCATCATGTCCACGAACACCAGCACATTTCCAAGGTCAGCCTGAAACAGCTGGTTGGATTTATAGGTTAGCACCTCCACAAATAAAGTGAGGGGGCTGTTTTGCTCAGCCTCTGGAAGCAGCTTGCTCCCAGCCCCCTCAAGGCATCTCTGCTGGGGAAGGACCTGGCAGTGGCTGGCTGGATGCTCCAGCACCACTGGTGTGGTCCCCTTGTCACCACACTGACACGGTGACCGTCCCACAGCACCCTAGGGAAGCCAGCTCACCTAGGGTCCCTTATTGACCTAAGATGACAGCTGCCTTTTGGAGATAAAAAAACCCCACAACTCTTTTAAAAGGGAAAAACCCAGGAGCTGCTTTTGGTTTTCTTCCTTTGGGTGAACAAATAGACTCATTTAAGGTGTAAGTAGATCAAGTAGCTAATTAAGGAAATAATCAATAACTTAATCAAGATCATTAGAGGAATCAGCATGCTGCTGCCATTATTTAAATGGTAGCAGAGCAAAAATATGCTCGTGCAAGTGAAGCCTTCAAAACTTCTGGGCAGCTCAGTCTACATGGTGGGAGGCTCCCATGTCACCCTATTGCTGGTGCCGAAGTCACTGAGGAAAAGACTCAAATCTCCTGGTAATTTCCCGCAGACAGAATGTTTAATCATCCCCCAGCCACCACCACAAAAATCCTGAGTGAATGATTCACACATTGAGAAAAAAAGTTGCCATACGCAGCAGCACGGTCTTCTGCTCCGGCATGCAGCCGCTGCCTGGTTTTGGCAGGATGAAGAACCTCTTTGCAGAAACAAAGCCAAATGCACTGGGCACTAGGCATTTTGCCTTTAGCATCTTGTGCTGACTTTGCTCCTCAGCCAGCTGCTCCTGGGACAGACTCTGCAATTTCTCAGCTCTCCCCCCCCCCAGCCAAAGAGGTGTTTGCACACTATGGTCAACTCTCAATCTCTCTCTCTAATTACTCCACCAGTTGCACAGATAAAACATCTGCTGTAAGAGAGAAGGAATCCTAAAGCACACAAATAATTTGCACTGCCTAAACAAAGGCAAACAGAGGATGCTCTTAAACACCCCCTCCTAGCAAACAGCCCCAGGACCTCAAGCCAGAGCAGGCGCCCAGCAGGCTGCAGGCTCCTCTGCCTTCTCCGGCAGAAATAAATCCTTGTTTCCAACCAAACACGTAGTTTGTCACTAACACAGCCTCCTGTCTGCTTAATTCCTGAAGTATCCAAAAGCAACTGAATTCAGCAAGTTTGATCAAGTACTTAGAAGTCTTTGTTTGTTTAAAAGAAGCTTTGTTTTGCCTCAAAGAAACCTGGACGTTTTCTCCTGAATTCACATTAACAAAGAAAAAAAAATAATCCAACATCCCAAAGTTAAAAAACCCACTTCATCCTGCATTAAACACAACTGCCAAAGGTTCAAAATTCACATTTTGTCATTCCACGCCAATCCTCGCAACAGCTGAGAAGACACACAGCACATTTGGAAACCCAGAGCTGAAGATAAGCTCCAGCCTCCCGCAGGGTTTTACTCTTCAGGGTTTTTTTTCAACAGAGTAAAAAAGCAGCAGCAGCTCAGGGGCTGGCGAGAGAAGTCATGTTTGCATCAGGGAAATGCTTTGCCATGTCTGCTGGGTTAGATATTAGCAGGGAATACGGCACATCCCTGCTCCAGGGCTGTGCCTGGCCCCCGGCAGCCCCTGCCCGCCCCTGGGCTCTTCCCGCAGAGACCTGGCGCTTGCAAAGGCAGGCAGGAGTCAGAGCCGAAAAAAAGAAAATCATTTCCCAATGCAAACATTTGTACAGCATTAAAACAGCTTATACTTCCATATGCTATATATTGGGTGCGATTACTTACCCAGGCTAAACAGGCGGTCACTTTACACGCCGGAAAACCCCCATGTCACGGGGATGAGCAGGGTGGGCAGCGATGTGGCGAGCACCTTCGGTGCCGTGGACCGTGGGGCATCCTCAGTGGTGGCGGTGGCCAGGCCAGCAGGCTGCCTGCCCCGCGAGCGAGCAGCTGTGGTCACTCGGGGAGGGACGGCTGCGGCTGCTGCCCCAGCTGCGCAGTGACGCCCACCCCAGTTTTAGCTTATTGGTGAAAATCATAATCCCTAACCCAATCCTATCCCTCTACCCAAATTTAGCTCTCCGCGGAGCCAGCATCCCTTCCCGTTTTGACTAGCGGTATGAAAGCAAAGTTACCTTGCCAAGATATAAATCACGTAAAGAGAGGCAATAAAGAAAACCAATGCTCAATTTGCTTCACCTCTTTCTCCGAAAAGTTTCTTATCTACCTACTTCGAGGCAACCACAGCGTCACGAGCGCGCTGAAGAAAGGTGACAACCCCCAGCGTGGACTGACAGTCCATAAGGTAAGTATGAGGATGCCAATAAAGCCAGGATTTACCAGAACACCTAATGGTACCGCTGGCACATCTGGGTCAGGACTGTATCGCATACGGAGAAGGTTTATAGAAAAGGTTAGCACATGGTTCCTAAAGTTATACTGAATTCCACAAAGGTAACTACTGAATCATAAAGCGCTGCTGGCAAACAGCCTGGCTGGCTGACACATATGGTTTTCCTTTTTTTTTTTTCTTTTTTTTTTTTTTCAGCCTGGTGTAGACATTAGCTGTAGAGACATGTCCTTTCTCTGCTGCACGCAAAACTAGATGCTTGACCACGGTGTTTGCCTTTGACACTCAGGCTACGTAGGGGGCTATGGGCAGCAGCGGGGAAAGCGCCGAGCTACACGGCGGGCACTGACCTAACACCCTGCCTTCGCCTGCCAGCAGCGGGTGGCTGGTGATAAAAGCCTCTCGTGCAACTGCGCATTTCTGCGCTCGGTTACAGATGTGCAACCCTGGAGCAGCTCCAGAACGTGGGACGGCATTTGGGTGAGCTTTGAAGGCGCACACAGAGCTACGTCCGAGCGAGGGGGCTGGAGTGAGCGGTATGCGCTCCAGGTGTCCCAGCGGACAGGCAGCAGGATCCAGATGTGGGCAAGCTGCTCTGGCCTTCGCAGAGGCCAGCGATTCAATGAGGTCTATTCATGGAGGAGCGAGCAGGGCTTCCAGGAATGCAGAGGAAGCGTTTCCAGGGGTATTCCCATTGTAAGTCCAGTAAGAAGCCCCTTTGCGTTTTAAACATCACCGCCGCTGCAAGCTTTAAATATGGAAATAATCAAAACATACACTAAAAGAAGAATTTAGTTTGAACTTGGCAGTGTTGATCTAAGAACCATCCCACTGGTGAGTGGGGCTGGAAGAGCACTGGCAGCCTCGGGGAGGGCTGAGCCTGGCTCTCTGGGAACAAAAGCAGCTTACAAACCAGGTTTGCCACGTGAGAGCCTAATTAGAGACTGAAGCCCACACAGCAAACAGACAGACTACAGAGGAAATTGGAGTCTAATTTACATGGAGAACGATTACTTACTGCAACCAATTAGTGTCAAGCTGACTGACAGACTACCCAAAATATGTTCTCCCCACCCTCCCCAGCAAGTCTGAGCTTTCCTTGCTATTTTATTTTCCCTGGGTCGTTCGGTAGGTGAGCAGTAGCACCTCACCACCAGACATCGGATGGCGAACAGAGACCTTCTGAGCTTCCCCACACCGAACACAGAGTTAGAGCCACCCACGTGCCACCCGGCACAGCCTCAGCCATGCCACAGATAGCAACGGTGGAGAGCAGCGCGATATACTTTCTTTCATCCTTGAACGACATCCTGAAGGTCCCAACAAGAAATTAATCATTTACGAGAGGTGCTCACCGGTCCCCCTCCTCTGGCTGTGCTGGTTAGTCTCAAAACTGGTAAACAGACCTTAAAAGCTCCAGAAACACACACATGGAACCAACCCACCAAGGGCCACTTACCTTCCTTTTATTGTTAAATAAGAGATGACTCATTCTGTCATCATTCTCCCCTTCCCAGCAACATGCTCCTTATTAACAGGACTAATTGCTGTCCTTTCCTCCAAACCTCGGACTGCGTGTGCATTTTGAACGCACAAATGACAACAGCATTTCAGTACAATTTGCTGTCTTATTTTTCATAACTTTCTAAAGACAGTCTTGCTGAGCAGCCCCTCTGACTGCTCTTCAGAGAGCTCTTGTATATGCATGTTCAGGCGCGCAGGGACCACATTTTGGATATTTAAGACCAGGCAATCAACCCTTCCTTTGAGAAGCACCAATATAAAGCATATTTAAGGACTTTATGGGTCTTCTGTATGGATGAGGTAAGCTATTCTTTTAATCTCTGCAGGCTACATGGATATACAGCATTTTAAAGGAAACTTAACCTAAAAAGAAAACTTGGAGGAAACGCTTTGTGAAGTGCCTTGTAGCTGCTTGGTAATATCTGGAGACAACCAGGTCATCAGGTGGTGTAAAGCATCAGCAGGGATCCTTTAATTTCAGTTCACTTCAAGTCAACAGTGTTAAAGCAATTTACACCACAGGAGCACCACCAGGAGAGGTAACACAGGGCCACCTCACCTGGGTCTCCTTCGGGTACAACCACTATGAAGGCTGCAAATCCTGGTGGCCCTGCTCTCCCTCTGCTCCCTCCCAGTTAAATTAAAAGTCTCCATTAATTACCAAGTGGATGCAATGAAAATGCACATGTGCTCACGCTCCTGGGAATTAGGCTGTTAATCTGGTGTTTACACCCCTGGAGTTTATCTCCTCCACACCCCCTTTCTCCCCGGGAGCCGACTCACTGCCACTTTATCTGCAGCTCTAAGGACAACACACGCTGCTTCATTTTCAAACTCCCCTCCAGTGCTACGCCCTGAACCAGCTCTGCAGAGCGGGGCCCTCACCAGCTGTAATTCCCATTAATTCCTCTCGCGATTAACAGGTCAGCTCATGCCACTCTGGTGACAGTGGGTTTTGGAGGTGCAACTCTATCAAAATTACCCATGCATAAACCACAGTCATTACAGCAGCAAACGCCTTGCTGAGACCTTTATCAGCTACGCACTTGCTGCTCGCTTTTGTGCCGCTAACGGCTTTATAGAGAGAGAGGAAGGCTTCAGCCTCGTCGCTCTGTGCCGCCGCATCTCGAGGCACCTCTCTCCTGCGGTGGGCGAGATGTTGATGATAAAGCCATGGAGGCAATCACTCCTGGAGGGAGGCAGGGGCCGGCTGGGCAATTAGAGAAACCTTCTGAGAGCATCCCGTTAGGGCTGCTGGCGATTATGCGCGCTGATCAAGTAGGTGGGCATCCCAGAGACGCCTCTGAAATTACGGGGTGGGAGGGGAAGGTGAGAGAAAGAAGGCAAAGGGAGAAAAACAGAGAAAAAGCAAAATAACCCTCAACAACAGCAGCAGACCTCGGGTGGGCTGCCCGGGAGCAGGGCACAGGGCAGCAGCCTCCTCCCTGAGGGCATCCCCGTGCTGGTGGTCACTCAGGGGAGACCCACAGAGATAAAAGGCAGTAAGACCAGCTGTAAAATACTTGTAAAAATCCTAATGGTCTCAGGTCCTTTTAAGCCATCTTGAGCACTGCTAAATCACTTCTTTTATTTGCTCTCTGGTGGGATTTGCTTAGGTTTGATCTCTCAATGTTTATGCCGATACGCTGCGCAGGTCAAAGCCAGCATGGACCCGTGAGCCAACCTGTGCCGCAGCCATCACTGCCAAGCCCTGCAGACCATCCTTCCCCTCGTCTTCCCAGTTTTTTTTCCACAAGTTGCACAGGAAGAAAAGAAGAAACCAACTTAACAACATCTTTCTTTCAATAGGCACTAACAGGAGCTATTGTAATAATAAAAAACAGAAGGAAAGGCAAGAATTGTAGCTGCAAGCGCTACACAGCCTTGTAGTTCTGACCGTGAAACTCCTGACAAGGTGACATGTTATTAAGAAATACCCATATTAATCCCAACTGTAAAGCACTACGTTCAGCCAATTAAACTGCCTGAGCAGCTGAGTGCTCCCAGAGACCTTTGTACTCTCCTTTTTTATTTTTTTTTTTTTTTTTGAATGCCCTCTTAGGGAAAGAAACGGCTTCTGCAGAGATGAACCGCCCAGCTCCTTCCAGCCTTGCCGTGTGTATGAAATGTTCTTGGCTGCCTTCAAACACTGCACATTAATCTGCGCAACGGAGCCTGTCTTCTTCAGCGTTCGGATGATTTCTCTTCAAGGTGGGTAAGACAGAGCTGTTCCACTTGGCATCACATCCTCTCCCTGGCCCCTTCCAAGACTTTTTTTTTTTTTTTTTTTTTAATGGGATTGCCTGAATAGCTCATAAGCCATCACCCCTGGCATGTGTGAATCCGGAGAATAATATATTGCTGTAGGAGCCCATAGATACATGCGACAGCCAGGATGCTCAGAAACAGAACTGAAAGATTAAGGTTTTAATGCATCAAATTATGAAAAATACCACCACTCCCTCCTTGCAGCTTAGGACACATCACTTATTTCTCCCCCAGACATTTCTTTGCCTGTGGCTGAACCCAGAGTAAGAGAAACTGTTTCTGGAATTAAGGACTGCTGGAAACAAAACCCCAGAGGGGTCTACGGGTAGTGACTACTGGAATTTGTTCCCGAGCAATGTGAGCCCCCCCCCATCCCACCTCCATAAGCCCCCTATACCAATAAATCAGAGCATCCCCACCACGCAAAGGGCTGTCCGGTACAAAGCCAGGCATTTTTATTAACACCACGCTCGGGGCTTGGATTTTTCATGCCTGTCTGCCCAAAATTTACGCAAGTGAGGATTCCCCGTTGCTCAGGCTACCGCCAGCCAGGCACCTCGCCGGCTGCTCTGCACGTGCGACCGCTGCAGTGGCTGAAGCACACTCCAAACTACCCATGGCCCAAACTGGTGATTCATGATGTTTCTTCAAGTCTTCATTAAATATGAAAATGTTCTGTAGTTGCAGTCAACAGGCTTTCCACAGCGGAAACTTCAGCTGCAGCTTTGTCCGCTGGGAAGCGTAACCTCGGCTGCACCCCACGCAGAGGAGACACGCTCGGCACTGCGCCACTTGCCATGAGTTACGGTGGACATCTCCCTTCTTCACCCTGCTCCCATCACCTTGGGAGTTGTGCTCCACAGAAACACCCAGAACCCGAGGGATGCAGCCGGAGCAGAGCGGAGAGGGACCACAGACCTCCTCCACAGCTGGTACCAGCAACTGGTTAATCGCACCCGGCTTCACCACGGAAGGGATGAGCAGCTCTCGCCTCCACCACGCATGGGGCTTCTCAGGAGGGTGGATGGATGGGAAGGATAGAAGCTGCCTAAGGATGCAGGAGCACCCTAAACCTGCCAATCACTGGAAACTCAGCAGTCTTAGGCTTCTGCAGCACATCTCATGTTTTGAAAGCTGCAACAGGAATGTTGTGCACTCTCCTCTATTTCCAAGGATCCCCAAATCCCCAGCTCCTGGCATTTCTACAACAATTAAAACACACAGCTCTCCACACTGAAACTCCATAAAACAAAAATCCATATGGAGAGTGCCCCCACAAACTAGCCAATACCTGCCAGCAGCTGTAACCTTGGTGCCATCGGATCTGCACAATAAATGAGTCCAGGGCAGGGTTTTGCTACAACTAAATGGAAACAAAAATTGGCCTGAGAAGATGAATGATGCCTGCGATAGTTTTTTGCTGCACTTGATTAAATACAGCACACAACAAACCCATTTTTTTTCCTCCCTGAGCGATAAACTCGATAGTCTAAAATTAAACCCAGCAGGGTAAGGTCCTGTATAGATTTCAAAAGATACCACGATATTTTTTTTTTGAAAGCCTGACTGCAATGTATACACACTTTGCAAAATCACTCAAGTACCTCTGGCACCAAACATAAACACAACAAAAGCTAAAAACCATGTAGTGTTTTTATCTTGATAAATTCTACACCACAGAGTACAGCCGTGGTTTGCTATTTTGTGATAAACCAACTCCCTGCTTTTGATCATTTTAGTGAGTAACCATGGATGTGAATGTACAATAATATAATGAAAAGAGAAGGGGGGGGCGGGGGGAAGAAACCCAACCAAAAAAGTGCACCAACCTGAACCACATGCCTTCCAACCAAAGGATATTTGTAGATACCAGAATTACCATTTCTCTTAAAGACAACTGATCCTTTTCATGAAAATATAAGAAGCCCTAGAGAAATTCTGGTTGATCGTTATTAAATGAACAGGCCTGATGCATGTTTTTTTTCCAGGAAAATGACTGAAGCTTGGTTTTAGCATAATCCTGAAGATTATTTACATCTTCTGCAGTTTTTTCCACTGCTGCTGAATAACCAGGGCTCCTTAGAAAACCACTGCCAGAGAAACAGAAGTCCTTTTTTTTTTTTGGTTTTTTCTCCTTTCCTTTTTTTTAAACCAAGAGATCTTTTATAATGTTTTTATACATTCTTCCTTGCACAGAAGAACTAAGGAGGATAAAAATACTCGAGGCAAGCAGGCAGAAGAGAAACCCATGGGGAGCGGCTGGGAAGGGTCAGCATCCCCACCGCCACAGCACCGCCGGCAGCAGGGCTGCTGGGGCAGGTCTCCCACCTCTCCTCCATCCCCAGCCTCCAGGGCCATCTGATGAAACAGGAGCTTGCATTACCTTTCAAACACTTTTTTGAAGATAGACCTTTCTCTTGGAGAGAAAAACAAAAAGTGATAAAAATTGTGGCTCCTCAGAAGGCAACAGGAGGAGGAGCCACCTCTCCTCTTTGGAGGAAAGGGCTATGAAACACTGCAGTTTCCTCGAGTACTGGGATGCTTTGGGGAGGGAATCTCACAGGGATGCTTCAAGACAAGCACTTTGCTTTCTCCTTCGGCATCTTTATGGTTTCCAGTCACACAGCTCACTCCCTCTCCTGCTTTTCCCCTACCCACTAAAAGGGCTGTGCACAGGGAATGAAAACAATTAAATACTCTTAAACAGGCAGGTTTACAATTGGCATGGTAATGAGGTCATTATGCTCCTTAACATGCTTTCTAAAAATAAAATTACATCCAGGTATACAGATCCCCTGGCTGCACTGTGCCCAGGGAATCACCTTAATGCAAATTCTCTAACAGCCTGGTTTGGTTTCCTCGTTTCAAAGCAAACCCCCAGCCCCACAAGGACAACAGGGCTGGGCAGATGTGCAGGGTCCCAGATTTCAGCTCCTCTCAGGTGAAGGGGAAGCCAAGAGATCTGGTGCTCTGCATGGCCAGACCCTGTGTTAGAGCCAAGGGTCACCTCTCCACACACCATGGCACAGCCAGGCTAGGGGACCTCTGCTCACAGCCAGCTGCCATCAGAGGTCAGGACCAATGTCTTGTCCTGCTCATGTGATGTGCTCCCTGTCACCGTCATGGGGACAGACATCACCAAGGTCTAGCTTGGGAGGGATCCCATCTGGCGAGCAGTGTTGGTTTGAATTACACAGCAGCCTGTGCTGCAGAAGGCTCATTTGCAGTAATTAGAAGCATCATGTGGGCACACAGGAGGACTTCAAAGGATGCCGGTGAGCTCGACAGCACAAGTCTCTTTTTTTAGTGGTCAAGAAGCAAAAGTTCCCCTGTGCCCTTGAGCATCTCTTAAAAACCCAAGATTATACAGAATCCTTTTTTTTATTATTATTTTTTTTATTTTGGTGGTGGGAAACAACAGACAGGTAGGTCACTGCAAAACCCACTCCAGGGAAAGTTAAAGGTCGTATTTTTTTACATATCTGTTAACACATGCAATTCACACACACACACATCCCCTGCCCAGACGCAGCCATAGGCTGCTTCCCTTCCGCCGGCTGGCCGAACTGAATATGAACAAGGCTTCACGTATATTGAAATCTGTAGGAAGCTTAACATTTACTTGGCTTTTGTGTAAACACTTACGTGAATTACACAAGTTTCAGCCAAGAGACTTGGCACCCCACCGTGCCGAGCCATATAATTCATTACAATTAAAAGCACAGAGTGAGGCAATCAAGCTCACCCGACACCGCGCTGGTATGGATTTGCTCTTCCAAATGGCTTCCAATTTGTCTTTGCAGCAGCTCAGGCTCTCTGGGAGAAACCCCGCCGGCATTTACCCGGTGCTGCATGGAGATGCTGCTCCTGCACCCCAGGGCAGCCCGTGCCCATGGCTTTGCAGGATGGATGCCTTGCACCCCCACTGCTGAGAAACACGGGGCTTTGCTGAAGCCACGGCACAGTGGTGGCACCCAGCCGCAGCCAAGCTGTGGGCAGCACGGACCCAGGACGTGTAGGTGTCCCAGCCACAGCTGCACCGTGCCACCCAGCCAGGACATCTGGGGCCAGGCGTTTGCCTGTGCCATCAGGGTAAGGTCATTGCTCGCTGCAACCCGCCTGGCAGGCACGTGAGTGCTGCCCTGGGTGCAAGTTCTATGCATACAGAGCATCACATCCTGAGAAAAGTACTTTAATAACAACCAGCAAACACCCACCCACCCGCCCACCATCACGTGCATCACCCCAAACTACAAGGCAGCACCTATTCCCCAGGCTTCTGCCTTTCTTACTCAGTATTCATAATATGCTAAACTATTACACTATCCCACAGAAAGTGCTGCGGCTCCCAGTGCAGCAGACAAGTGGTGTTATCATTCGGTATTTCTTCTTCTGTTACTACAGTGAATCTTCCTACATCTCTGAAAATAATCCAATTTTTGCTTACCGCTGGTAAGGTCACTGTTGCTTTGAACACGTATTTGGGTAATACTCTGATTACTCTTAAGCAAATATTCCTGGGGCTTGGGCAGAAATTTCAGAGAAATTGAAAATCCATTTTACTGGAAACCACAGATGGAAGAATAGTCACACTCTAGAGGATATAAACAACAAAAAAAGCGCTATCATTTCTCCACCTTATTAGAAAAATATTGGTTTATCTGAAATCAACAGCATAGATATATTCAGCTATTAAAACAATATATACTTTCTCATATCTTATAACCTTCAAAATATGGCAATCATCAAGTCTTTATTAAATGTTCCCATACAAGATCCTAAAGGTATTGAACTACTTAAGTGCAATATATGGAAAACAGCAGAAGGTTTGTATCACTTGTGGGAATAAAAGAACTCCCAGGGAAAAGCAGATATCAAAGATCAATCTGTAATAAGGAAAAGGAAGTTAACATCCCTTACAGCAGCCTCCAAGATAATTTTTCTGCATTGAGCCAACAAGATAACAGCAAAAATCACACAAAATACAGACGATGCCAAGAAAAGGTGTCTATTATATTTCTTTTGGCGTAATTAATCATAGGTTCTTTACTGTCAGACCATCTTTAGGTAACAGCAGAAAAAGGGAAAAAAATTACCTAACCCATTTTTTATTTTTCCTTAAGAAGGAATTAATCATATTGTCACTGAAAGATGGTTTTTCTGACATCACTTTTCTTGCACTGGCCAACTGATACTAAAAACAAAACACTGCTAGGGCTTGCTGTCCTTCTGCTGAAAGGGTGGAAGGATGCTCAGAATTAACCCCTGAGTGTCCTGCCAGCTGGGAACGGCTTGTCTCAGCGATACCACCAGAAAACTCAAACTGGTGTCTCTGGAGCGGGGGAAGGAGGACAAACACCAACAGCTCTGGGGGTGGCCAGGGCTGCCTGACCCACAGGCAGCTTCTCCTCCTCCTCTAATCCCTGCAACTGCATCCCTTGCTGGAGAGCTTCCTCCCAGCATCCCCACAGCACATCTTTATCCCATGGCTGGGATATGCACCAGGGTCCCCAATGAACCCCTGCTCAGCCTCAGTAGGTTTGGCACAGCAACACCCCTCATGACCTTTTCACAGCTGCATCTTGTTTTTCTGCCCATTCTTTCAGGCTCACGAGGCTTCCAGTGCCCGGGATGTCACGGTCCTGAGCAAGTCAGCCCTGCTGGGGAGCTGAGACAGCTGGTGACGTGCCACCAGGGATGGGGACAGGCGAGTGGGCACGGCGCTATGCTGTCTCTCTCCTAGGAAACCTTCTCCGCCTGCCTCAGATGTGCCGAAATCCCCAGAGGACAGGGAAGAGTGGAAATCACATCAAGAAAACCTATTTAAAGTGATACCCCACTATCATGCAGCAAAAGCAAAACATGAGCGTGCCTCAGCCCTCCCGATGACTGTTCGCTCCAGCGAGCTGCAGCCAGCACAAAGCATGCTGTGGGGCTGGGGGGGATGCCCAGCACCAGGGCAGCACCATCGCAAAGCCCAATCCTGCCTTTGCCCTGCCTGTCTTCACCTCCTGCCTTCCCCACCTTGGACCAGGAAGGGGACCAAGAAGGCTTGAAGAGGAGGGACCACTGCCGGGGCAGCCTCTGCCTAGAAAGGATGCCCAGGGGACGAGGATGCCCAGGGGACAAGTGAAACCCCAAACAAGGCTCACTCCCCGCTGCCAGCTAATGAGCATGGTGGGGTGCCCACGCACCTCCCAGCACTGCTCCGCACCTCTCTCCCCCCGGCCAGGAGGCAGCGAGCGGCCGCACAGGGCTTCAGGAACATTTGGCAGCGGGAGACAATGCTCTCATCCATATGCTTAAGATGTTTTCTATTTTGAACCTCAGTCTCGGTGCCTGTCTCCTGTTTGCTTCTTAATGCTTTACTCATTAATGCCCGCAACCCACTCGGCAGCAGACACCTGCACGCTTTTAATTGCTCCTGGATTGCCTTGATTAGACAGCTTTCAGGGACCTCTGACTTTTCTCTCAAGAGGTATCCAAGAGACGGGCGGTGAGCTAACAGTGCCAGTCCAGGCTGCTGGGCTTCATTGCTTCTTGTATGCACACAACAGCCACGGCCTGGGTTCTGCTTAAACCTTCACCGGGCATCTACAGTGCTATGAAACCGGAGTGCAAAGGGTACAATCTACGGTCTAACAGCAACTGTGCTTCCAGGGGACTAAAGACTCCTGCCCCGTGTGCTTATTCCTACAAAAACATCAGTAAGTTGCCAACTAATCCTCTCTTTCCTAAGTAATAACCACGTTCACATTTTTTTGCAGCACGAGCCCTATTTTTTTAGAAAAAAAGCAGCGGCCTGAAAAAAATAAAACCTGAATATTTAACAAATAAATGGTATTTGTGCCTTAGGAAGAGCATTGGCTATTTTAAGCACATGAGATTGTTAGGTTAAATAACAGGAAACACAGAAAGAAAAATAAGAGTTTTGTGAAACCCATTAATGGTACTAAAATCTAGCACACAGGAAAGCCCGTGGGATAGAATTTTTAAAACCATTCTGTGAGCTGCAGAGTAACCTCTAGGTTAAAAGTGCATTAAGGTAATTGTAATCAAAACATCCCTGTTACCTGACAGTCTCCTGAAGCCGTGCTGGCATGAAAGGCGTCTGCCTTCCCAAATCCATGTCCAAGGATGGGTTTAGCTCCCCAGCAAGCAAACCAACCCAAGCCGCGCCATCGCTTTGCTGTCAGCTGCAGGAACAAGTTGCCCCGGCCACCTCGCTGGGGCAGTACCGGCACTGTAGGATGCAGGATGCAGGTGCTGTGGGGGAGCCCAGCACGCCAAAATGCCTTGCTGGCTCCTCAGAGCATCCCACTTCCAAAAACTAGCCTGGGTGAGAGAGACTGAGACCTAACACGTGATGGATGGGTCTGAGATAAATGAACAGATACAGTGAGGAGAAGCAGGGCAAGATGCAGAGCCAGGTAGCAAGCAGTGCCTGTGATTATGCTGACACAGCGCAGCCTTAGTGCTGGCAGGGTTTTCAAGGAAAAAATAAAAAATAATAATAATATAAAGACCCAAACTCAGCTGGCAAACCCCTTTCTAAAGAGGTTTGCACAGATTCCAGAGGAATATCAAAAGTATAAATGTGTTTAATATTGTCAGTTTACAAACAGCACCTGATAAGGCCGACAAGGGTACACCTTCCAAATAAACTTGAGATCCGGGAGGACCAAAAGAGGATCATTGCTCTCACATCTGCACCGCTGCTTTTAGCCAGGGCTGCTTCAAGGAGAGGAGCCTGGGGAGGCCGGCAGCACGGAGGGAGAACAGCACGGGTGGATTTAATGCAGCAACCCAAGACAGCTCATTAGCGCGGAAGCAAGCGTCGTCAAAGAGCTCATGTCTGCACCAGCCTGGTTAATGGAGCCCGGCTACTTCACCGGCGTGAGCACACTTCACCGCACGGCGGTGAGGCAGAGCCTGGCACGAGCCCTGTTCTGCAGGTACGGCAGGGAGGGGATGGTGGCCCTGGCCACACCTGCAGCCTGCGGCTGTACCGTGCCACAACGCAGAGCTTACACGGCCTGACACAGCCAGTAAATACCACGTATGGTGGGGTTTCATAAACCTTGTCAAATAACCAGTTGCACCGAGCAAATGCACGCTGAAGTAACGCTGCTTGCACTGTTGAGGTTCTCCTCAGGGATGAGTCTGTCGTGAATCACTGCTGAAGCCAACATTAAAATGATATTGATGTTTAAGGATCCCAGGCAGCCCATTTGGTGCTCATGTAACATATGGCAGGTGAATTTTATAGCTTTTGTATTAATCTGCCCAGAACGCCATCACTTCGCAAGATTTCATGAAATATTAAAATTAATGAGAATAATCTATTTTACAACTCTAGCCAAAGGCCCTGGGAATGATGAGAACCTCCCCATTAAAATCAGGCAGGTCTGCGACTCACAGCCCCAGTATTTTGCATCTGTTTGCTGAGTGAGAGAAAGACGCGACATCTTTCAACCCGGTTATTTGATGGAACAGTCTGAATTTGCTTATTAAGATTTCTACAATCCATTATCACTGCAGGAAACAGAGAGGGAGGAATGATAGACTAAGCATGTTTATCAAACCATGTGAAATCCAGGGAGACAAGCAAAACAAATCTCTACAGCCACTGCAGGAAAGTGCCGGGCATCTTTTATTGACAGCTCAACTGTGAATTGCACAGCTGGCTTTTAAAAACCCAACAGAAAGCTATGATGTGTAAGAACAGTACAGAAAAAGACTGAATTTTCATGTGTTATGATTAATACAGCACCACTAGAAGCATTTCAAAAGGACTCCGCTCACCTGTGTGCAAAACAGTATTTGAGATATCAGCAGGTGGCCGAAACGCTTGTGCACCAACGCATAACCCCAAGCAGTAACGGATGGCGTTAGAAAGCAGCCAGAGCCAAGACATTCCCTGCTCTAACGATTACTGTAGAAGAGAGTGATTTCTGCACTATGTATTAGGGAAGATTCAAAGCTAGCAGCTTCTGGGAACTTTGGACAACCACAGAATTCAATAGTAAATCTCCAGTGAACGGTTAACACCTTGCAAATCTCTTTTCAAGAGCAGGGAATGGTATAAAACTAGTAGCCTGTTGCAAAACCATGTGCACACAAGATACAAGGTCAATATTTCAACCAACTAAGCACAAAACAGGAAGGGTTCATGCAAGATCCCATAGTTGACCCTCATGCCCCAAGGGGAAGGTGCATTGACCGTGTGGGTAATTGAGCACGTCTTGGACTTTGGCTACGTCCATGGCAAGCAGGAAGAGGCGGCGGAAGAAATCAACTGCAGCATCACATTGTCATGCACCGGTGTGCAACAGCCTGGGTTGTGCTGATGTCTGACAAAACAGTCAGTAAATCCTGTACCTTAAACACAGCGCGCACAAACGTCTAAAAAAATTATTATTCCCTTATTTCTTATTGCAAATGGGGCTCACTGAAATCCTCCAAGCCTCAGGACCAAACAAATCACCCTATTAAACGTGAGCTGAAGGGAATGGGTGGAGATGCAACTGCTTCAGTGAGCGTGCAATTGGTAGTTTCTGTGCACACAATTATGAAAATCTGAGTCTGTATCTACAGAGATGTTTTCCATTAAAAAACATCTTGGTAATACCAAATACTCTTGGACCACTTCTCCACAACGTAAAAAATCATGTGCAAAAATACATTTTACTTCCAAGACACCATAAACATGAACAGCAGAAAAACAATATTATGAAAAAGGAATTCCAAAGTTCCCGTTACTGCCCCAAACGGCTGCACTGCAACTGAATGCACAAACAGCACCACCCACAAAATGGCCATCATCTGCCCAACAGCAGCCCACAGACAAAATCACAAATGATAAAGACAATGATGATGATAAACGAAGTTGGACCGACAACGGCTGCGCTCTGAATTACACTTTGATTCTATTATTTCCAGCTCCCGCAGCACATATGCTAAATCTATTGAGAACATATCATGATGACATGTGGATTTGCGCATCGATTTCAAAGGTATGTGGATTCACATAAACAGAGCTCAAGCGTGTGCTCGCTCCAGCCAAGACACTCGCTTATTCTTTATATGCATTTACGGGTGGGAACAGGCTCTTCAGCACCACTGCTCAGTTCGTCCGTAATTAACATCTGGATGCCAAAAGAGACCGAAAGCTGACACAAGACCTGAGTCTTCCAAAACTTTGTGAGCTCTCTGGATCCTTGAAAACAAAACACTGAATTAAATAAAGTATCTCTTGGCCTGAAAAGGAGAATTTTTGTTTCCAGTTTAAACACGTGCTAGATTGTACAGATGTGTTGGTCCAGGGTGTTGACCCAATGTCTCAGCTGATGAGGGCTGACCTAGCAGATAGGGTGATCGCACAGCACTGCTGAAACAGGGAGAGATTTTGCTTTGACAAATCTTTTTTGGAAAATGATCAGTGGAAAGTGGAAATAGTCCCATTAAATTAAGGAGGGCTGGAGAACAGCAAAACAGAGGGGAGGGGGGATGCAGGGACAAAAAAAACCCCAAACACTTTCATACACCACCAGTGCTTCACTCCCACTGGTGCTCCTGCATGGGATGCTTGTTGGAGAAACACCCCCTGATGGATAAATTTACACCCTGATCATCATATCCCAGCCTGGGCCCCCGCTCTGTCCCCTGGGTGATCACAGTGCTCAACTGCCCAGGGTGCAAAACTTTAACTGGAACTAAAGAATCCTGAATTGGCTTCACAATTTTGTTTCTGAAGACCTCAGAGCAGCTCTGCCCTTCCCCATTAGACCCATTAGAAACCTGAGTATGGTTTCACTGAGTCTCTTTGCTTTCACAGGTCCATCAGAACGTAACTAAAAGCAGGAAATAGACAAACACACCTGGGAAAAGTCACTGAACTTGTAACATTCCCTAAAACGTTCATTGTTGTGCTACACTGGAGGACACCACATGCTCTCTGCATGCTGTGCTTTCTGGCAGAGGGAATATTCGTGATTCTTCCATGCTTTAACCCATAGCAAATCGACCTGGATCACTATGTTATACCTGTCCTGAGAAATAAGGAGGCATTTCTCCAAGGCACTACCTTTTTCCTTAGCTCAGTTCCTCTGCGAAGCCCCTCAGCAGGGCTGGCTGTCCCCAAGCACAAGCAAGACCCCACTGCCCACCCTTTCTGGAGGCTTCCTTCAAAAAGGATCCAGGTCTGGCTCCTGGGATTTACTCCCGACTGGGCTGCCCCTTCGCAGCACTGCTCGTTCACTACACCTCCACCAGCAGTGCATCACGCCACCATGACTACGCCGACCATCCTCCAAAATTATAGGGTTTTTTCAGAGTTCCTGGCTAGGGTTTAAAGGTTTATTGACCTAACATCAAAGCCTCAGCCATCACCTTTGCAGGGCAAGGGCTCTCAAAGCCATGCAAGGCACTAGTGAGGTGTGACTATCCATCGGTATAACTGACAGGCAAGCGAGTGCGATCCCTGCTGACACCTCGGGGAGATGCGAGGTTGAAGCTGGCAGGCAGTTTGCTTTCGAGTAGCTGCTGGAGATGGAGGTGAACCCGTCACGAAGTGGTGGCAGGTGTGACCGGCAGCGCTGCGGTAGCTGCAAGGTGAGAAGGCAGGTATACACCTCCCCTGCGAGGCCGCAGTCATGCTTTTGTGCCAGGCAATTAAGGACAGAATTCATCCACCATAAACATGCTTCTTGTTTGCAAACTAAACTAATGCCACAACAGAATCTCTTTTCCACTGATGCTCCTTAAAACCGAGGCTGGAAGAGCATTTCAGCTTACACTGAGTAGATTTACCTTTTCTGTGCTAAACAGAACGTCAGCACAGGTCTTTGAGATACATTTTCTCCCCTTTCCAAAAAGAAGATTAACCACAGTACTTCTGGCAACTGACATTTCAATTAATAAGAATACTACCCTATGAATAAACCTAATTATCACCTACCAAAATCCAAAGTTTCCTACAAGGGGTGTTTCAGCAAATGCGGAAAACAAAGTCTCACCTGCTGTTAGCAAAAGGATGCTCCATCTTTACCTTTCCAGATGCTCTGGACATGTATATTGTAACCACAGTGCAGTAAGTCAATATACATATATATATATATATATATAAAAAATACACACATTACATATATAGATATATATCTCTCACATTTCTCTCTCTCTCTCAGTGCTCTGGGTCTCCCAAGGCACAGGACTATAGACCACTCATCAACAGCAAAGCTTATATCTGCTATTTTCCATACAGTTCATGCTTTCAATCTGCCTAGCATAACTGTCTCAGGTGATTTAAATAAGAACTGAAAATCTTCCCACAAGACTGAAGCAGCACCATCGAATTTGTAAATACCTCGGGCTCCATGGAAGGCTGTTAATGTTAATACAGGGAATCTGTTTGATGCAAATGAAAAAAGAAAAAAAAATACTCATTACAGAGTTTCTGGTAATGACAGTGCTCAAATATAACCACAACAGTCTGCTTTTGATTAGAGCAAGCCATTTAGTGCCGCAGTTATTATTTGTTGTTTCTATGGTTCCTTGGGTGCTCATCACTCTGCCCAGACAAACACTGAGAAAGGCTCAAACGCTTCTTCACTGAAGTAACAAATCCTGCGGGATTTCAGCAAGGTCAAGCCCACACACCCCCTAGCCCTCGTCCCGGCTCCAGTACAGCTTTCTGTATGCGTTTCTTTTCCTTTTTGGAGCAGGAGTGGGATTCCCTTACACATTCATCTGCACTGGGAACTCCCCATGTTCTCCTACCCACTTCCAGCAGAAAACAAATGCGTTTTTATTATGCCTTGAAAAAAGTCCTTCCCACCTTGAGGAGAATTGTTTGGGGTTCATTTAAATCACTGTGGCACCATGGATGCCAAGAAAAGGCCCACACGAGCATCTCAGATTAAGCGCACGGTCCCCATCCAGCTGCCTCCAAAGCACAGCGACCTTGCAGGCTGGTAAAGCCAACTCCAGCCGTCACAGGAGGACACTATTCCTCAGACTTCTCAACCTGAGGCTCATTTTGATTATCTTTTAAAGAAAAAAAAATAAAAACAACAAAAAAAAGAACCCATCAAAACAAAAACCTCGAGCAATCTGTCAGGTCAGAGGGTTAGAAAATGGGAGTCCAACTTTAATTAGCCGATGGTGGTTAACGGCCCCATAAGCATGTTGTGCGTCCAGATTTGCAACCTCAGTTCCTTGGCATGTACTTTCAGTTGGCTGCGAGAGGTGACACCGACCACACAAAAGCAGCTGCACAGCTACAGGGTCAGCTTGTGCCGTACTAACAAAGCAATTTAGATGATAAGAAATATATCCAGTGCCGGGATATACTGGATGCTCGAGGGAACCAGACTCACAACAGCAAAATGGTGATCTATTGTGTAAGATGCATGTCTGAAAGAATGGTTTCCAGATGGGAACGCACCACTCATAAACAGAGACTGCTAAAAGCTCTCTTTCTAAATAGAATAGAATAGAATAGAATAAAAAGAATAGTAGATATACATATATCTACAGTACACATATATATTGCTTACATTTTTTCCAAGACACTATCACAGCTCCCCTTTAATTTGTGCCTCTCTTGTACCTAGATTGCTTTTTTGAGCATAAGGTGTTTTATCGACACAGGAGGGGGTCTTCTACCTTAGAAGAGAAGAATTTACATGAGAGTTGCCACACCTTGCCTCTGCCCCGCCAAATTCTTCTCCCAGCTCTGGATGGTTGGGACAGATTGCAAGACTATAGCTCAGACAGCAAGGAAAACAAATGTAAAGTTGTTTTAATTTTTTATAGTACTTCCATGTGCAGTACATAAACCCCTATTCAGAGTAAACAAGCTCTTTGCGGAGCTGGAGGGGGTGATAATCAGAGTACACAGATCTCAATAAATACATCAAACTTTCAAACTGTCAGACTTGGCTCTTTCCTCTTCTATTTGAAAGGGATCAAACAAACACTTGGAATTAATAAAAAAATAATTTAGAAAGGCCACATAATAACAAGGCCGGTAATAAATCACGTTAACAAAACATCCCAGTACAAATTGGCACTTGTGTATTGGAGGGACTGATCTTGGGAGAAAAATGCTGTTCTCCACCCCTCTGTAAACACCATTAAAAACTTGCTTAGTTGCCATTAACATGTTGTTTCCAAAGCTGTTGAAAAATGTCCTGCTCATCAGTGATTTAAAGAAATGTTCACCATGGGCTGAAATTCCCACCAAAAGCCGCACTGCCCGGAGTCCCTGCTCTTCCCATCCCGGGATGCCGGACCAGAGGCGAGGGGCACTAGGACACCAAAGAGCCTGAAAACCATTTTATTTGTTATTACAACTCCAGGATTTGACTTCTACTCCATTTCTCACATCTGTTTGCCAAATTCAGCTATTTGCTTATCCCTTGCGTTTAAACATTATTTACCTCTTCAACATAAACAGTTTATCGCTGGAGAGCTACTCTGCACCAAATGAGGGCTGTAAGCCATATTCCACCCTCTTACTTATGTAAATACCATTTATTGATGGCAGGCACAAAGTGCAATGCCTGAATTGAGGCTTCAGAAGCTTTGCACCCTCATTTTGGTGGAAAATCGGAGAAATGTGGGATGATATATAAATCAGAGGGAACCCCAGCCGGCTACCAGGGAGCTGCTGGAGTTCTAAGCCCCTGGCCATGGCAGTCGCCGTGGACTGCGAGCCACCCAAAAACACAAAGCCATTTACTGCAAGTCCCTACTGGTTCTAAAAAAGCACATTTTTCTGAGTGGAAATGTCAGATTGCGGTGAAGTCAGGACAGCTTTTTGCTTTGTGTCACCCACGATCAGATGGAGCCTTGCAAGAGGAGTTGAGTGAAATGACAGCTAAAATATTATGGCAACTGATTTGTACTGCAGATGAGCTGCTGAGATGATGAAAAAGAATATTCTCCAGTAAAATGGTATTCCCTGAATAACTGACTGGGCAACCAATGTAAGTTTGGTAAAAAAACCCAACAAACCACCAAAATTCATAGGAAAAAATATTTCAAATCCTATCTAATCCCTGTTTACTTCACTAATAACTCCACACTCTTTCACTATTCATCTGTGTTACTACTTCCCTTTATCAAATAGTTCAATAAAAAGCTTTTTTCTTTTTGTTTTTCCTGTTTAGTTCTCTCTCCTATTTAGAGAATTCAGAGTTCAGCTTTGAACATTGGCTCCAGTTTGCTGCTTTTCACCTTCCACGCAAGCAGACTTGCAGCCGATGGCAATAAGGTCACCTCTCCTCTGCCTGCCCCCGGGCAGAGCCCAAAGGAAGGTGCAATTCCCTGGATAAATGCCCTGTGAACCACTTGGTTACTGAGGCTGGGTGCAAGCTAGTTAACTGACTGTATCTGTTCCTCTGTACTGTATTTATTCAATGCAGCCTCCCCAGAAAGGCTGGCTGCCTCGCAGTTACAACATTCAGATGTTGTAAGTTCATGAGCCAGAATCAGTAAACATGATGCAATTATAAAAATAAGTTGATGTGGAAAATCAACTTAAAGGGTTCTCGAGAGAAAAAGCACTTCTAGATAAAATGCCTCATAAAAATGCACGTAATAGCATCCTGGCTGCAGCACAGCCAACAACCCGGGATCACGTTTTATTTCGTATGGGGCGAATTACACCCCGAGACACCTCGTTCTGCCTTTCCCATCGTAACTGTGTATCAGAGGCTCACAGCCCTGGACCCGCTCCCACTTCCCAAGCCGCTTCGACTAGACCAGACCAAGCACTCCTGAACACCCAGCCATTAGGAAGATGGACAGGATGGGTCTTCTCCTGTTGTGCTTCTTACTGGTTCTCAGGGTTTCTTTTTGATTTTACTGCCATCTTAATTCTCTCAAAATCCTATGATAATCACCCTTAATCCAGCTGCCAGGATCCCAGCATTTGTTACCTTGTCATTTACTCTAGGGAAAGGTGTGAAGCTGCTTTATCCCACCGGAGTCGCAGACAGATGAGTTTCTAATTGCAGAACCATTCCCAGGTTCCTTGTTTCTACTTGCAAATCAATTTCCACGTGGGAGACGAGAAAGCCTTTGCACAAACCCTTTCACATGGTCAGCACATTTTACTGGCTCTCCTGACAGCTCACAAAACCACTGACCACCAGGTTCACTGCCTGCCTGCAGGACCGGACAAGAGAGGACAGGTCTGTGTGCCAGTGGCTGCTGCTTTTTTTTTTTTTTTTTTGAGGTCTCAAGAAATTCAAGTTGGTAAATCTCTAATCCCATCAGAGGGCTCCTGTGAATCACGACCTCCCACCCACAGTCTGAGGTCACCAAGACACGTTTTCAGTTGCAAGACCACTGCTTCAAGATGCTCTGCCCTACAGCTCCAACGGCTGGTGCACAGGCTGAAGGGAAGGCATCTACAACTTAAGAGAAAGCCCAGCTCCAAAGCAGGCACCACAGAAACGTGCCCAGGGTGGTATCTCTACCCTCACAACCTCGTCATCCTCCTTAAGAGAGAACAAGTTTATCGTAGAGTCTTTTAGGTTGGAAAAGACCTTGAAGATCATCAAACCCAACCTTCAACCCAGCACTGCCAAGCCCAGCACTAAACCACGTCCCTGAGCACCACATCTACGTGTTTTCTTAAACACCCCAGGGATGGTGATTCCACCAGCTCCCTGGGCAGCCTGTGCCAGTGCTTGATAACCCTTTTGGTGAAGAAATTTTTCCTAATGTCCAATCTAAACCTCCCCTGGTGCAACTTGGGGCCACTCTCTTTTGTCCTATCACTTGTTACTTGGGAGAAGAGACTGACCCCCACATCGCTACACCCCCCTTTCCGGCAACTGTAGGGAGCGATCAAGTCCCCTGCCGAGGCCCCTTCTCTCCAGGCTGACACCCCCCCCCCCTTGTGCTCCAGACCCTTCACCAGCATAAATCCAAAAGGCAGAAGTGGACAGTAGCACCCCTCCCTTCCACTGCTACCAGCATCTTCTCAAAGAGCGCTGCAAGCACCCTGAGGAGCCTCACCGTGCTGGAGGCAGGATTACACCCTCCTCGCCCACAGTGCGCCCGCAGGGAGACACGCTGACACCGTGATTATCTGAGCATGGGTGCCACCACACAGGGCAGGTTAAAGTGTGACCTCTGGGGGGGTCCTAGAACAGGTGCTGCAGCAGACCACAAGGTCTGGGGTCTCCTGGTGGTGAATCACCCCCTGGGTTCCTCACCCACCTCAGCCCCCAGCGCTCTCCTCCTCCTTATGCCGAGGAGCCACAAGCTCTTTAGGGATCAGGACGGGGATGTACCTTTTCTCCCGGCTCCAAGCGATGAAGCAAACTGGCTGAGCACTTGGGCAGAGGGCTAAGCCAGTGCTCATGCCAACGTGTGCCAGATGCCATGGCAACTGGTGAGCTAAGCTAATTATGTCCAACCACAACGCTTAATAACGAGGCATCACTTTGCCTCATTGGAAAGCTTTTGCCTGGCTCTGTCCCTGCTCCCCACACTGCTTACAAGGGGAAGGGACCGCTCCAGCCATCGCTCTGCAGGGCCCTTCCCACCCCCTTCCTCCAGAAAAAAGGGGTTTTTTGGTAACAGGTGCCCCACCAAGGTGATGGAGCCTGGAAAACTCTCCACTACCCTTCTAGGAAACACTTCATGCCACGAGAAAAATAGAGATGGGTGAGCTGGAGGGGCCGTGCTATGCCTTGCATCCAGCGTAGCCCCTTTCCCCTCCCCACCTTGTGCTTTGGGCAGCTCAGCAAAGCATCCCGGACTCGCTGCTGGCTCCCACCCACTGGTATTCCATGCGGGACCCTCCTCGACCGGCTGGCCAGCACCGTTGCTGTGGGTCTCTGTGTGTGGTCCCTGTTTAAGCACCATCTGTCTCAAGTTTAGCACAACAACGCTGCAGCCCCACCAATTAAAACAGGCTGACGGAGTTAAATCCTGAATAAATGCAAATTTAAGTAAATGATCAGTAGTCAAGATAAACATCTCGGGAATGGGTCTGATGGGATGTGGGAACTGGAAGGGCCAGGACACCACTGGCAGCAAGGGCAACCACCCCAAACCAATCCCAGGTAGAGCCAGTCCCTTTCTCGGCCCTTAGGCTGGTGACAGTGACATCAGGACATCGCTCACTGCCTGTCTTTAATGCAGACTTAGCTATTCACTGACCGCTGCATCACACCTCGCTACACCAGTACCACGGCAGGGAGGAAGCAGCAGAACATTACAGGGGAAAATGCAACTTACTCCCCAAGTTAGGGGAAAAGCGCTGTCAAAATGCAAATCCCTGTTTATTCAAGGGTAGAACAAGTTGAAAGGCTGAAATGCCAGACTGAAAGGGCATCCCCGCTGCACGTTCTCCTCCCTTCACTGCTCACCAACGAGAAAGCCAGAAGCAACACAAGGCAATTTAAAAATAAGAGAACCACGCGTGGACACACCATGGAAGCGCTGCCCTGGCTTTCACCATGTTAGCAGAAGTGACCAGAGAGATACAACCTGAAACGATGCCCTCAAAATGTACACAGAGAGTGGGACCATCTGCACCAGGTTGGGAGTTGAACTTCCCAGCATTCATCACCACACTTGTGTTACCATTTGATGTGGTTTCCAGGAACCCTTAATAAAATCTGATGTGCAGCTGACCTCGATTATTTACTCCTGCTTAAAAAAACCCAAAACCCAGAAACAACGGTTTCATCCATGGGTCTGTGAAGCCTTGAACAGAAAAGAAAGAAGTTATTAAAATGAGCTGAGGGTGGCTCAGGCTTCCAGAGCCAGAGATAAACAGAACATGTAAAACAGTGGTCGCAAAGCACTGGGCACCAGGCTGACCTGCCAGCACCCACCTCACCCAAGCCCTGCAGATTGTCATCTGAGAAATATCAGCTGCCACATGCTAAAAAGTCTACAGAAGAGCACACTGCAGCCTGCACACTGGAGAGCCCCAAGGCTGCCAGCTGCCTGGCTAACTCTGCGCCCTCAACCCAGCGCATGCAGGTGTCAAGAAAACTGGCATGCCATGGGGTGCCTAGGCACACAAGGATGCACGTATACATGCAGGCACGCAATGGTAAATATTGCACAAACGTGCTAAAGCATGGATTTCCCATACAGGTCAAGTCCCTGAGCCACTCAGAGCTTGGAAACCTGTTAGCAGTAACAGGAGCGATCTCCGCGAGGAACAAGCAGTGGTGAAACAGCATCAGGAAGCAACACACTTGCCAAAGTGGGACTTATTCCCAGCCTAACTGAAGCAAGAAGGAGATGAACC